>JAAWXA010000051.1:1740847-1751976 GCA_038090715.1 Florisuga fusca
AGGCCCTGGGCGGGCTGCGGCGTTGGGCGATCTGCCCCGACGGGGAAGTGGAAGCCGCGTGTGGCTGCTCGCCCGGGGGCTGCGACCCGGGGCGGGGGGTGGGGGAAGGGCCGGGCCTGGCAACCGAACGCTTTGGTTCTGCCCCGGAAAACACGGGGAGAGCGGGAGGAGGAGGAAAGTTGGAGCCGGTTTGGGTGCTGGGAAAGCCGGCGGTTGTAGCGTGGCGGTTGTGTCGCTTTTTTCGATGCGAAGTAAGGGATTGGAAGTCTTGCCTGGTGTCACTTTAGTTTCTTCTCTTCCTCCAAACAAATAGGTGGCATTAGGTTATCGAAAGTTGGGCACTGTGGGAATTCGCCATCCTTCCTTTAATTCCTTTCTTCTGCAGGCTAAAAGCCCCATACGCCTTTAATTTATTTTTTTTTTCTGCTGCGTGGTTGCTAGGTTGGTTTGTTTTGGGTTTGTATGGGAGTGACAGTCGATACAGCTTGAGATTTAAGTTCACAGCTCTGGTTCCTCGTAACTTAATAACAGATTTTTGTGGATTTTTTTTACTAGTCTGTTGATGCTACATAAAGGACAATTAAATTAACAGTTCACAAAAATGAAAGGAAACGGGCAACAAGGGTTAAATGCTCAAAAGAAGTGTTGCAAGTGAAGATAATGCCTATCACCGTGTTACACCTTGACCAAAGTAAAAAACAAACAAGACCTCTGAAGAGCTCTTTAATGTGTTTTAGACTTTTCACCATTTAAGGTTGAATATTCTGCAAAGGTTCATTACAGCTAGATAAACACTTGTGTCCTGCCCTTACCAACACTTCAGTGTTTGTAAATTTTAGAGGATTTGTTTAAAGAGGGGTTGAAATGCTTTAGCTGAGTTTTCAATCTTGAACCAAACCTACTTCGGGTGGGCTTGGTTTTCCCTTTTCTGCTCCCAAAACCTGATGAGTGAGGGTCTGTAAATGGTGGAGCTGGAAAAAGGGAGAATGTGGCCGAGCGTGGAGACTCTGCAGGTGGGATTATCCCATCCCAGCTCTCTGGGGTTTATCCCGGGTCAAATGGGATGATTTTCTTGTGCTTGAAAGTCCTCAGTGTGCATCCGGGGTGTCTGGCTCCAGGTTAGTGTGTTTGTAAACCAGAGGGAGAGGCCTGACCCCATGGGCTCTGTGTTTATGTGGGGAGACTTCAGTTTGAGCACTGAAATGTCAGAATTGTTGTGTAGTAGTAGTAAAATTGTGTCTGTGGACAGTCAGGCTGTACATGAGTTGATTAAAAAGGTAGTTTTGATAAAATCTTAATGCTTTAATAGGTTGTGCTCCTTCCAGAATTTGCAGAATATGTGGCCAGAAGAAGAAAAACCACCCCGAAATAAGCCTCATAAGCTAAAAGACAAGAGGATTAATCTGTTCTTTTTTTGTCTAAACATGTCTGAAAAGCCTTTGAAGCAAAATGAAAAAATCTTGAGAGCATGTTGTGTGTTCAGGTAGCAGTGTGTCTGTAACCAGCTGTCCTGGCAAGAAGGAATCAAGTTTTAAAATTTGTTTTTTTTAAGCAGAGTGTGTTTGTAATGTTCCTGCAAACTTTTACCCTGATCCTCCTCCTTGTTTTGACTCTAGAAATGTCGGGTTTGGGGAGGGTGAGGAAAAGGGAACGGACCTATTGCAACAAGAACTCTCAGACATGTAATAACTGCAGTCTCCTCCTGAGCTGAACTACTCAAATCCCTGGATCTGTTCAGACTTGCAGGTTTCAACGGTCTCATCAGTGATAAGATCAGAAATTGTGGTTTGTTTGTTTGTTTTTTAAGATTCTGGGGGAAATCATGCTGTCTCCAACAAAAAAGCTTAGGTCAGTTGGCAGGGATCATACTAAATAATAGCTTCTAGGTCTAAAATTGTTCACGTTTTGCTTCATTAAATGTTGTCTCTGTGGTGATAATTAAAGCTCCATGAATAAATAATTTATATTTGGAGCTGATAAACTCTGGGGTTATACTTTTACCCTGCTTCATATTACCCTGGTTTGTATTCTGGGATCTTTTTTATGTCTTAATGTTTAAAAAGATGAGCTGAGCAATGCAGAGCACCTCATTTCTTAAGAAAATGTGATTGATTTAGCCAGTCTCCAAGAGCTTCCTTTCCCAAGGTGTATTTTACAGTTTAAGAGGATGTTGTTACAACTGATTAGTGACAACAGATAGCAAGGTGGTAGTAGTGCAGAAGCAATGCTTTCTATCTTTTCTTCTGTTTTTTTTTCTTCAGAAAACAATTTCCCTTGGTTACATATAATTAAAAAACCCAGGAGTAGATTTTTCTAAACATTTCAAGATAAATTCTGATTTCTGCTTTCCTTTTTCTGCTTCTCCAGGCTAGGACTTAGTTGTGATGCTTGGAAGCTGTTGTCTGCTCAGGGGGATGATGGGGCAGGCACATGGTGTTCATGTTTTACCTAAGCTCTTTGAGGAGGCTGCATCAGCTATTAGATTTTGCATCCAGACACTGGGGGCTGGATTTAATTTCCAGTTTCACCTAAGATGTTTTGTCCAGGCTAGATGAGAATTACTCCATCTTGCTCAGGTCCCTATCTGGAAACACTTTGCAGGATTGAAGTGCATTGCCACCATGGGTTGGACTGAAGCCTTGTAGCAGGAGGACTCTTTTAGCAGAATGTATACTTACCTGCAATTAATTTTTCTTGTTGCAGCTTGAAATGTACCACTTTAAAGTAAAACTGCATTCAGTGGCTGTAGCACCCAACCTGTGGATCAGCTGCTGGTGTGGGTGGGGTCTGTTCATCCCCAGCAGCCAGAAAAATTGGGATTGAGTGTTCAGTTAGCACTGATTTGGGGGCTTTTCCCTGGTCAGGAGAAGCCAGCCACATCCATGACATCATCCACTTTGCTTTTCTGTAACCCAGTTCCCTGGCCCTTTACTGTTGTTGCTCGACCAGTATTTTAGAAGCCAAAAAAAAAAAAAAAAAAAGGAAGGGACAGGTACCTTGGTGATGGTTTCAGAACACCTCAGCCTTCAGATGGCTGTAGCTGTTCAACTTGCTGTGCCAGAAGTTTCAGTCAACACTTTGAAAAGAGAGGAGCCCCCCCTCCCCAGCCTCATACAGTGATTGTGCCAGATTTTTTATAGCATGCACATAGGCTACCAGCACAGGAGGTGGGAGAACAATAGTTGAGTCACTTCCTCCTTGTGTGCCTGCCAAGAACTCACTGCTGGATTCTCCTAGTAACAGGTGACATCACTCCTGCCCTCCTCTGAAAGGGGATGAGCTCCCTGGGCTCTCACTGTCACAGTCACCTGGTACAGTTGTTGTAGCTCTTCAAAGCTCTTTTTTTCAGGCCAGAAACCAACATTCTGTTACCATTCAAAAATCTGATTTTTTTTTTTCTAGGAGCACCCCCAAAACAAAACCCAAAAACCCCAAAACAAACAAAACCCCACAACAAACAAACAAACAAAAAAACCTCAAGAAACTTGTCACCTGATGTGTATAATAATGTACCAGAGTTCTTTGGAAGAGATTGATAGAAATGCACCAGTGGATGCCTGGTATATTTGTTTCTAAAACTCAGGTTAACTCAAGGCTTTGGAATACCACCTGTTCCATGAGCAGCCCAGAAGGTCCCAGCACCTTTTGTAAAATGGCATTATTATTCTTTAAAAAGGATATTTATTCTCTTCAAACAGCTGTGGAGCTGTTGTTACCCAGTGAGCTGATGGCATTTGGGTTCATCATACTAATGGGTTGTTGCATGCTGCTGCAGTTCCTTTGGGTTTGGTGGTGGTTTTTTTGCCTTTTTCCCAATTCTGATGGTTCCTCTTGGCTGCTTTTTTCTATTAAAAGGCAGGAATTGGAGGTAACATCAGTAAAAATTCACCCCCTTTAGATTGGGTTGTGCAGCCTCATTTCATTTGAAGATAATGAAACAAAGCTGGTGTCACCAAGGCAGGTTCCTTAGTGCTGAGGGCAAATATGAAGTGGCTTACACCTAGTTTTAAATTCAACTCTTGCAATTGGCTGTTAAATTTTAATATTTTAATGTGCAGTACTGAAACTGGCTGCTGTGGAATCTAAATGAGACTTGCAGAGAAGTTGCTTGTTTTGATTTGCTTCTGAGTTCTAGCTTGAAAATCCTACAGCAACTGTTTTAATCAACTCTCTTTTAACAAGGATTTAGCTCCTCTGTGGACAGCTTTCTCATCTGTTGTCAGAGAATTAAGTTACAGATACCAGATAAATTGCATTAAATATCTAAATGCAGGAGAGTTATTAAAATACTGCACTGATAGACTGAGGCCCCTGAGTGGTTCTTATGCTCTCATTTATTAGCTAAAATTTTCAGAAATATTAATCTCAGCTTGTCTAATCCAAGACCTTTAGAAACAGTTGGGATTTTAACCCAGCTGAGGGTTTTTGCTCTGGGGAAGCTCCACCTCCCAGCACTGATCCCACGTTTTTATTTCTTATTAAGGTTGTGCTGATCATTACAGTCACCCTGTTCCCTTCCCCACCTTTTTCCACTCCAAGTTAGGGTGATTTGCTTAACTCTTCACAGGTTTTTTTTTAGGAGCTTTTGATTGAAAGAGTGAAAGGTTCAGCTGATGGAGTGAACAAAGTTTTGAGGGATGTCCTGAGCTCTGCAGGAGTGAAGTGATGGAATTAAAGCAGAACACCTGAGGAGCCCGTGGGGCAGCAGCTGTGCTCATCATGCCAAAACCTGGGTTCTGACATTCACACTTTGCCTGACAGTAAACACCCTCTACTCAGTATTGCCAAAAAAAGTTATTTTTAGCATTGCTGGGTGGGTGAAAGTTGCTGACACAGCACCAAATGTTGCAGAACCTCCTGGTTCTCCAGCAGAGAGCCAGGTGTGGGGGTGTGTGTGTGCTCTGGGTTGCTCTGAAAACCTGGGCTGCATTCCTAGTTTGGATGCACTTCTGTGGGGTTTTGGGGTAACTTCTGGAGAGACCTTTTTTTTATTTATTTAAATGAAATGATGGTGTAGCTAAAACAAATTTAAAGTAACACAGTAGTGACTGTAATATCTGATGGTATTTTGCAAGTATGTTTGTTTGACTCTACATCTGGAAGGAGCAGTGCTGCCTGGAGACTCAGACTGAAAACCCATTGCTGTTACTCCTTACACTATTCCAATTTATTTTTTTATTTTATTTTATGTGAGAACAGACTCCCTGATTATCTTTTCTCTGTTGTCCAAGTGCCATGAAGTTGTGCTTCCAGTATTTTGGGAGGGGGCTAAAACATTGATTTGGTAGATGGAGAAGAGCAGAAAGAGGTGGGGAAACCCTGGGCAATAAAGATTCTGTTTTCAGGTAGATTGCTGGAGTAAAAGGAAGGATGAAGTACCAAAGCTTGATACTTCTGGAATTGTTTAAATGCAGTTGTGTGTTGTGGAAGACTACGTGGAAAAATGTAATCTGCAGAAAAGAAATCTCCTTTTGTTAACTTTTTTTTCTGCTTACCAACTGAAGTTTAAATAATCCTGTAAAATAGAAGCTAATGAAGCAAGTATCAGTTATATAACTGGTCCCTGTTTCAGCTCTTCCAAGCATTTTTCTTTCCTTTTGAGTTTTTCTAAATGAAAACACAATGTTTGGGGTTTTTTTGCTTTGAGGAGCAATTGGCTTTTATGTTTTGGAGTTTGATTGTGTAACTTAAGCACTGACCTTGCCTCTCAGGTTAATGGACCTGATGGCATCCTGCAGAATGGAGCTGTGGATGACAGTGTGGCTAAAACCAGCCAGCTACTGGCAGAGTTGAATTTTGAAGAAGATGAAGAAGATACCTATTACACAAAGGATCTTCCTGTGCATGCTTGCAGGTAAGACCCAATCTCTGCCACAGGGCAGGAGCACTTTGTGGAAGGTGCTTGCCTAAAGTTACAGGGGTTTGAGAGCAACTTCTTGACACATCCTCTTACTGGAAGGAGAGTGGTGCCTTCTGGTGAGCTCCTGTGTAGATTCAGAGCTGCCTCCTCCCTGAGGTCTTTGGCCTTCCTTGAGGAGCAGAAGGCTGAGCCAGCCAAGAGTTGGAAATGGTGGGAAATATTAAAATTGAGGCTCAGAACAGAAATCTAATTCGTATTTGATACTTTCACCAACACCCATGTTCCCTATTTTTCACTTCCCCAGAGTTTTGTACACTACTAAACAGTTCAAGTCTTGTTTGAATTTTCCTATAAGCAAGTACCCCCTCACTTCCTCATTTTCCTTTTGAATTCCAGTTACTGTGGGATCCATGACCCTGCTTGTGTGGTTTACTGTAACACCAGCAAAAAGTGGTTCTGTAACGGGCGTGGAAATACATCTGGCAGGTAAGCAGTAATTTGATGGAAATAACATTGACAGTCTTGTTCTAGGATGGGCTTGTTTTGAAATGTGATGACTGTGACTTATATTTAGGTGACAACTGAAGTCTAGTGACCTAAAGGTGAACCTCCAGCCTGCTGTTCAGCTTTTTTGCTGCTACAGCTCAGACTTCAAGCTCAGCAAAGCTTGAATCACTTCAGTGAAGAGAGCTTGCTACTTTATCTCCTGCAAAGCACAGCAGAACAGATGCTCTTGAGCTGCAGGAAGGTTCTTTAACTTATCAGTGACATAAAAATACATTTTTTGCATGTTTTCTATTCTTTTCACACTCATTTGCCTTAAAGCATTCCTGGTTTGAGGAGTTAACTGAAATTGTGTCTTTGCTGGGATGAAAATATTTTGTGTCTTTTAATAACTGAGTTTATAAGGACTAAATCTGATTTTCCTCTTAATTCATACAAATGTATGTCCTCTTTGGTTTCAGCCACATTGTTAACCACCTGGTGAGAGCAAAGTGCAAAGAGGTGACTCTCCATAAAGATGGACCTCTAGGAGAGACTGTCTTGGAATGTTATAACTGTGGATGTCGTAATGTGTTTCTCCTTGGCTTTATTCCAGCTAAGGCAGACTCAGTGGTTGTTTTGCTGTGCAGGTGAGAGAAGGCCTTTGTTGGTGTGTTTGTGTCAAGTCTGTTGCATAACCTTCTTTCTAAAGGACAGCACTTGCTTTCATTTTTGTACCAAAAATCTAATCTACCACCATTTTTCCTTTAGATGGACTTTGTGCAGTGTGTGCAAGCAGATAATGCAGTGCAGGAACATTGTTAGGGTTAGGTTCAATAAAAAAGTATTCCTCCCAAATAAAGCAGTCCTTAATGGAAGAAAGGTGTTTTTTCCCCTTTGTTAAACTGTAATTTTTTAGATTTGGAAGAATAACAGATCTGTTCAGGAAGCTCCTCAGGAGCCTCCCTGCAGTAGCAACTCTTTATTACACAGCCAGCAGCCTAGAGGGTTTTGTTTTTTCCTTTGAGTGACATACTTGAGTTGCTTTACCAGCCTGATAAAAGCTATTTTTACACTTCACACAGTAGACCTTTTCTTAAACTTGTCTAATTTAATAATTTTTTTTCAATATTTTGGTTGTGCAGGCAACCATGTGCCAGTCAGAGCAGTTTAAAGGATATTAATTGGGACAGTTCACAGTGGCAGCCTCTTATCCAAGATCGCTGTTTCCTTTCCTGGCTGGTAAAGATTCCTTCTGAACAGGAACAGCTGAGAGCACGTCAGATTACAGCACAACAGATTAACAAACTGGAAGAGCTTTGGAAGGTATGTGTTGCTTTTCAGGTTCTGGTTATGTTTTATCAAGTTTTGTGTTTTCAGGAAAGGAAGGACCAAGACTGTTGTAGCAACTGCAGAAGGCAGGGAAGATTTTTAAATGATGTGAGGTTTCAATCTTGCAGATTTGACAAGGAATGCAACTGGGAATTGATCAAAGGATTCAGGAGATCATTTCTCAAAGTAGGAAGGTTTCACCCTTAGGTTCTTCAGCTCTGTTCAAGTTGCACTGTCAGGCAACCTGAAAAAAACCTTTTCAACCCGTTTTAATAGGTTTTTATACCTTAATATAATTTGCTGTAGTAGTAAAGCATGATATTATCAGCCCTGTTGCACAGTGAGGGATTGATGCTTGATGTTTGTGCTTTAAATCCTAGGAAAATCCATCTGCAACTCTTGAGGACTTAGAAAAGCCTGGTGTTGATGAAGAACCACAGCATGTCCTGCTTAGATATGAAGATGCTTATCAATACCAAAATATATTTGGGCCTCTAGTGAAACTTGAGGCAGACTATGACAAGAAACTCAAGGAGTCTCAGGTGATGTTCTGGAAATAAATCTGATAGAGGGGACTTCTCACCACTTCTCTAGTATCAAACACATGGTTGCTTTTAGCAGCATAGGAGGGAGGCTCAGGTGAAAATGTCTTTGTTAGGTTGCTGTTGCATTGTAGTAATGGTGCTGGATGAGAACAGGAAAGAAAATCCTCAAACTGAAATATTTAAAGACCTTGAAACACTTGAACCTCCCTCTTCTCTGTGTTCTAAGTTGGTATTTCCAAGAACCATTTTCTATCATAGATCTGTGCAACTTGGCCACCTTCTTTTCTGTTGTTCACTTCATAACATGCAGTTAGCTTTGTCAGTCAGAGTTTCCAGTCAAACTTGAATTCTGTGAGGTCACACAAGCACTTAGCCAATGTTTTAAAGGTAGGTAGGGGGAGAGAATTAACACAGGTGGTGATTAGGACTTTGTTTCTTATTAACTAATAGTAGAACAGAATTACCTTCTGCAGATGGGGTGAACTCAGACCATAGTGATAAATACAGATGTTTGTACTGTGACAGTGGAGCAGCAAGTTTGGTATTTCTGCACTGGTTTGAAGTACAGGATGGTGAGGGCTCTGGTACCTGTCAAACAGCTCTTTCAGAACATAACAGATGCCTTTTCTTTACCATCAGACCCAAGATAACATCACAGTCAGATGGGACCTGGGCTTGAACAAGAAAAGAATTGCTTATTTCACTTTGCCAAAGACTGATTCAGGTAATGACAGCTTGACTGTGTGTTTTGTCTGTGTTTGTTTTTTTTTTTAAATGCTTGGTGAATAACATCAGTGTTTTAAAAACTGTGATGATCTGGCCCAGAATATAGAATAGTACTGTAATTTTTTTGTGTTGTGGGGCTGGGATGGTTGTTTTTGGTGAATTTTCTGAGTGGTTTATTTCCTTCCTTTGTAGACATGCGTCTTATGCAAGGAGATGAGATCTGCCTGAGGTATAAAGGAGACCTGGCCCCTTTGTGGAAAGGAATTGGTCATGTTATCAAAGTTCCTGATAGTATCCTTTACTTAGCCTTCAGGAAGGCTCTGCTGAAGGTTGAACTCTCTGAGAAGTCAGTGTATGTGTGTAAAAGTAATTTTGATATAATTTGTTGCTGAGGGACTGCAAAAAAAAAAAAAAGCCAACCCAAGCCCAACAACCCAAACAAACCAAAATTGGGGAAAATAAAATTCAAATTTTTGCTGTAGATTACTACTTAACGAGGTTCTACAGATTATGGTGATGAGATAGCCATTGAGCTGAGGAGCAGCGTTGGAGCACCTGTGGAAGTCACTCATAACTTCCAAGTGGATTTTGTTTGGAAGTCTACTTCCTTTGACAGGTACTGAGGAAGCACTTCAAACCCTGGCAGATAATGGGAGCAGTTGGTGTGTGGTTTTTCCTTTACCTTCAGTGGTATCTTCTCTACAGAGCTTTGTGCCAACACTTTGTAGTATTCACGTGGGGAATACCAAGACCTGTGTTCTTAGAGTCTGGTTTTTGTCTCCTCATTCTGTTAGTGCTCTGCATTGATCCCTTTTCCCAGGGTATGGTTTAATTCCTGCCTGATTTCTGATCAGCCTTTGTGTAGGACACTTGTGGATGGTCTCGATTGAGTTCATACTGATGGTTCTTCTGCCTCTCCCTCATTTCAGAATGCAGAGTGCTTTAAAAACATTTGCTGTGGATGAGACTTCAGTGTCTGGGTACATCTATCACAAACTCTTAGGTCATGAGGTAGAAGATGTAATAATTAAATGCCAGTTGCCAAAGCGCTTTACAGCACAAGGACTTCCTGATCTCAACCATTCTCAGGTAACCTCATCTCCTTTTTACTACACTCCAAGAAGATGAGAGAGGATTTATGAATAGAAGTTGAACAGTTTTGTAGCCTCCTATGCATTGAATGCTAAATAGCAATTTAAAAAATCTGTATTTTACAGGTTTATGCTGTTAAGACTGTCCTGCAGCGTCCTCTGAGCCTTATTCAGGGTCCTCCTGGTACTGGAAAAACAGTGACATCAGCCACAATAGTTTATCATCTGGCCAGACAGGGCAATGGGTAAGAACTGTTCTCTCTTGAATCATTCATGTAGGAGGTTATTTTATTTGTGGTCAAAGAAACAACTTGATTTTTAAAAGCAAAAATAGTTTGTATCACTGAACTAAAAAAGCTTTCTGGAAATGTGTTTTTCAGGGAAGACTTGTGCTTATTTCAGGAAATATTCTTCCCTGGCAAGTTTTTAAGGGGCATATGTTATAAAACATGATGTTATTACAAGTCTAGTGGAGAAGTTTACATCTTGTGGAGGCTTTACTTTTGGCTTAATTCTTTTTTTTCAAGGCCTGTGTTAGTCTGTGCCCCGAGTAACATTGCTGTGGATCAGTTGACTGAGAAGATCCATCAGACAGGACTGAAAGTGGTTCGTCTGTGTGCTAAGAGTCGTGAGGCAATTGACTCTCCTGTGTCTTTCTTGGCATTGCATAACCAGATCAGAAACATGGATAGGTAAGAGTTGGTTGAGGGGGCAGGGGAAAAAAAAAAACTGAGTTGGACACAACTGATTAACTTTATAGTGATGGGTTGGTTCTGTACTCGTTAGTTTTACAAATGAGTTCTACTGTCACCCTCCCAAGTTGTTAATTAGGCCATAAAGCAAAATTCCTTTATTTTGGTTTGTTTGGCAGCATGCCAGAGCTTCAGAAACTGCAGCAGCTTAAAGATGAAACTGGAGAGCTGTCATCTGCTGATGAGAAACGTTACCGTGCTCTGAAACGAACTGCGGAGCGGGAGCTGCTGATGGTGAGGTTCCACCAGTTCTGAATGTCTGTGTTCTGCCACTGGAGCCTTACTGCAGTTTGCTGGTGTAGATCAGAGTATAACTTGACTTTCTTGGTGGGGGGGTGGG
>JAAWXA010000051.1:1751987-1763929 GCA_038090715.1 Florisuga fusca
GGTGGGTGGGTGGGAATCCTGGAGTGGTGTTGAATACTCCTCAGTGTAGAAATATTGTCTGTTTGATATCCTACTTGACTGATTTCAGTTGTGCTTCTGTCTCGTGATCTGCTGCACCTGTGTGGGAGCTGGGGATCCATGCTCTTCAGTGTAGAAATATTGTCTGTTTGATACCCTACTGGACTAATTTCAGTTGTGCTTCTGTCTCAGAATGCAGATGTGATCTGCTGCACCTGTGTGGGAGCTGGGGATCCAAGACTTGCAAAAATGCAGTTCCGTTCCATCCTGATTGATGAAAGTACCCAGGCTACTGAGCCAGAATGCATGGTGCCAGTTGTCCTGGGGGCAAAACAGGTAAGAGCTGTTGGGTTTCATTAAAGGAAACAGAGTTTCTAAATAGACGAAGGAGCATCAAGCAGTAAAATCCACACTGGAGGCATGTAGGGCTACAAAATCCTTTCCTTTTGTGGAAGACAGTTGCGTAATGTGGATCTGAATGGCTTTGTTTTGTGTCAGTCCTGTTAGTTTTCTATTCCTATGGCGTAATCTTTTTCAAGAACATGTTGGTCCTGTTGGAACAATCTGGAGACTGAAGGAAGATTTTTATTCAGCTGAAAAGCTCATTGACACCACAGCTTTCTCAGCCTTAGATCAGATCCAAATCTTGTAACAAGTCGGAGTAGCATATTGCTTTACGGGGCAAGTTGCTGAAAATAAAAATAAAAAACTTGGCTATCTGCAATCTCTCTCCTCCACAGCTTATTCTTGTGGGTGACCACTGCCAGCTGGGTCCTGTTGTCATGTGTAAAAAGGCTGCCAAGGCAGGGCTGTCTCAGTCCCTCTTCGAGAGGCTGGTGGTGCTGGGGATCCGGCCCATCCGCCTGCAGGTGCAGTACCGCATGCACCCCGCCCTCAGCGCCTTCCCCTCCAACATCTTCTATGAGGGTTCCCTCCAGAACGGGGTGACTGCAGGTAGGCAACAGCACCACTTCTGTAAATTAACTTTTTTGGGTGGTTTTTTTTTTCATTCATTAAGGATCAAAGGAAGGATTCTTTCATCTCGAAGGTTTTTAATGCGTTCGCTTAAAAAGAGAATTGCCACCGTGGTTGGGTTTGGGTCCTTTTAAGGTGCTTTGATGTGAAAATGAGTCAGTAAAGCAGTGCTCACTTTTTCTGCTCACTTGTTTTTGTACTCTACAGCTGACCGTGTGAAGAAAGGGTTTGATTTCCAGTGGCCTCAGCCAGATAAGCCAATGTTTTTCTATGTCACCCAAGGACAGGAAGAAATTGCCAGCTCAGGCACCTCGTACTTGAACAGGTAAAATTCAATACTGAGGTATAAGCTTATTTTAAAATATTTTGTCCAAGTGCATCTTAAATGTATCTCAAAGGTAAGGGAGGTTGTTAAATGAATCTTAATTAAAAACCTCTGACGTCCCTTGGAGGCAGTCACAGCTAATGAGGGCTGTGTATGCAGTTCCCTCTGCAAACCTTTAAGCATTTTTCTCTCCTTCAGAATCTCTGCAACAAAACTCATGGTATTCTGTATTCACCATAACTTTTGTTGCCTTCTTGGGTGAATAAAGGCAGAACAGCTCAATAAGAGCTTGGGTTTTCAAAGAAGACTTACTTTCTGCTTCTGGAAAGGTGGCTTCTGTCTGTGCTGGGATACTGGACTTCAGTGCTAGTGATTCTTAAACTCTGCAGTACTCCTGAATTAAATAGATGCTGTTTCCTGTTAACAGCTGTGATTGAAATTGCTTGCCTGCTTTTTTAATAAAAGCTGCCATCAAAGATAGCACAGGCTGAGCTGCCTTTCAGGGTTGGTTTGCCTTAGGCTCCTTTCAGAGTAAATGAAGAGAAAAAGGTGTCTCCAGTGGGAGCAGTTCAGCTCTTAAGTGGCTTTGAACTGGTCTGTGGAGGTGTGTGCTTGGCTTCATGAGTTGTATAAGGAGCACAGGACAATTAAGTGCCTAATATGTGGGATGTCATTTTGCCAGCAAGTAACCTGACTGCAATTGCAGCAGGAAATGCTGATCAAGTCCCACATTAAAGCCAGAATTCCAGTAGCTCCTCCAGCAGAGTCCTAAGTCTTGAATTTGGTGCAGGTGCAAAGAAGTGAATTCTTTTCTATCCTTTTTTTTTTTTTTTTCTGCACATTCCAATTTGTTTTTCCAAGAATGAGCTTGAAGCAGTTTGCTTCTCTTGGTCACATGCATTTTTTCATATTCCTGGAAGGGAAACCAGACCAACTTATGAAAAAAAATATGCTGTGCTATTTTTCATCTCTTGTCAGTTTTCTGCAAAGCATGTGCAAGACTGCTGAACACAGCAAGCCAGGTTGTGCACAAACAAATGGCACAATAGTTGGTGGGGAGAATGATATTAAAAACATTCTATATTTAAAATGTTTAAGATAAAGCAACTGAAGGATCTGTTTGCACAGCAGGCTGGAATGATCTTGCCCCTAAAAGTATGTGTGCAAGTTCCATTTCAGAATTAGGGCCACCATCAATTTTGCTGTTCTTGGAAATATAGTTCTAGGAAGAGAGAGAGATATTTATAAGGAGATTTTGGTCTCATTCTGAGGCCTTTTAGTGAGATGTTGATGGCTTTTGCCTGTATTCCTCAGGCTAAAGATGTCTGTGTGTGGTCTGAGTCAGGAGGTGACCATGCTGAGTGTTCCTGCAAAGCTTCAGCTGAATTAAGGAGTGCTCAAGCAGTGTAAAACTCATCTTTTTTTTTTTTTTTTTTTTTTTTTTTTTTTTTTTTTTGCTGAAAAACACATTCAAGTTTTCCAGACCCCTTAAATTGCAAAAATTGAGATCTAAGGCCTTGATTCCCTTTAGATAAACATCTCTCTCTCTCTGTCCCTAGGACGGAAGCTGCCAATGTGGAGAAGATAACCACAAAGCTGCTGAAAGCTGGTGCCAAACCAGACCAGATTGGCATTATCACCCCTTATGAAGGGCAGAGATCCTATCTGGTGCAGTACATGCAGTTCAGTGGTTCCCTGCACACAAAGCTCTACCAGGTAAGGAGTCATTGCACAAACAGGAACACTCAGGTGCAAGGAAGGTAGAAAAGTCAGATATTGTGAAACTTCACAATATTTTCATTTTCAGCCTGGCTCCTTAGGCGTCAGTCTGTGTTTGTTCTTGAGTAATTTTTGAGGTTTTTTTAGTTGATTGTGGTTAAAATAGATCAGGGAGAAGAGTGTAGGAGATAGCAAATGCCAGAAAGTGTCAGGGGAGCCACTGGCCACATGAAAGAAGTCCTGTTCAGGTCTCTGAGAAGAAGTCTTCAGTGAGTCCCTCGTCTGAGGACTCATTTAGGCACAGAAGGGAGAGATCATTAGTGCTTCAACTTTGGAAAAGCTTCAGGCAGCTTGTGGATGAGATAAAAGCATCAAGCCAAGGGACATGGAGGAAGCCAAGCTCCATAAATTCTGATGGTCATAGCATTTATTTGCTTGGGAATATGTCCTCCCATCAGTGGAACTCCTCTACCAAGCAGTAAAACATGTTGCTACAAACAAGGGGGTTGTAGGTTTAATATAGTCTGTTTTGCAATATTGAGAACTCAGGTCAGTGTTTTCACTGAAGGAGAACTTAGTGGAAATGCTTTTATTTCTGCCAGGAATGATCTGTCCCTCTGATTCAGGTTTCTTGGGAGCAGGGAGCAGCAGTGCTCATTTGGAGCAGGCTTATTAGGAGGTTTTGGAATAGTCAGAAGTCTTTTTGGCAACAACTCTAGGAAAGGGATGCTTTCCATAGTGCAAATGCCAGTTTTGGGGAAATATGAGAACCATAAAGCAGTGAACATAAAAGTAATTTGTCCTCAACTGAGACTGTCTGTTCTCCTTTAGGAAAACTATTTAGTGACCAGTGGAATTATCAAATCATTCATCATTTTTTTTTAAAAAAATAACATTTTTGTCAAATGATGGGAACTGCTTGTGCACAGCCAATATATTTTGTAATGCCTGTTGGTAGCATAACTCCTCTGCTTCCGTGAATTACATGTTTTCATCTCTTTCAGGAAGTGGAAATTGCAAGTGTGGATGCCTTCCAGGGAAGAGAGAAGGACTTTATTATCCTTTCCTGTGTCAGGGCCAATGAACACCAAGGAATAGGGTTTCTGAATGACCCCAGACGTCTTAATGTCGCTCTGACAAGAGCAAGGTGAAGTAAAATGGGGCAAATTATTGTTTTAGAGACACACCTGGGTCTGCAAAAGCATCAGTACAGTCCAGTTACCAAAACATCTGTGTTTTGTGAGTGTCAGGCCCCTTCCCCACCTGGTTTGAATGTTTTTCACACTCCCCACAACTTGTAGGAGCAATCTCAACCTGATCAGTTACCATTTGGCATCAGTGGTTTGTAGAAAGTGCCATGCTATTCCTCTTTGCTTACAGGACAGAACTCTTCCCTTCAACTGCTGCTTTATCCTTTCCAGAAACCATTTTATTTTACCCTTTTGCTTCTCTTCAAATGATTTGATTATGGGAAGGGGTCTCAGAAAGGGCACTGCTTGGCTCCTTGGTTTCTGCAAGCAGAGGGGGTGGGTTGAGGACACCAGTGTGTTTGGCAACCCTGCTAAAGGAAACTTCCAATTATTGAGACACTGGCTGCAGGAAACTTTTTTTTTTTTTTTTTTTTCAAGTGTTTTGTCATACTGTAGAAATCATCTGCTGTAAAAAACCAACAAAAAACCCCAAACAGTTGTGCTGGGGGCTGCTGTTGGGTGGATTTCCTTCAAAAGAGATGGGCTTTGAGGCTGTCCTGCCATTCACATGTAACATTTGTTGTTGTTCCAGGTATGGAGTAATTATTGTTGGGAACCCAAAAGCTCTGTCTAAACAACCTCTTTGGAATCACCTCCTGAATTACTACAAGGAGCAAAAGGTCCTGGTGGAGGGACCTCTGAACAACCTCCGGGAAAGCCTGATGCAGTTCAGCAAGCCCAGGAAGCTTGTTAATACCATCAACCCAGTAAGTTGGCCTCTCCTGGCTCTCAGATGGCTGTGGCATGAAGCAGCTGGGGCTTGATTGATCATTTATAAAAGGATGGATTAAACAGTCACTCCCTTACACCCATAACATTCCATTTTTGTTGCCAACTTCATGCAGTGTGACCCAAGGGAGTTGCTGTTTCAGCTGCTTCCAAGTTGAGCACTTCAAACCCTTTTTGGTTCTTTATTTTTAAAATTGTTCTTTATTTACTGGAAAACTTGGAGGAGGTGACATCTGTGGTGAATGAAATGCCAAGTAACTTGTGTAGAAGGGGTCAGCTCCTGAGGAATGCAGAGTTAATACAGTGTGCTCTACAACATGCAGCCTGAGGATTGTCCTTAATTCTTTAACATCAAAAAGGAGATGTTTTAAGGGGCAGGAAGAAGCTTGTCAGCCAGCACACAAGAACAGTGGCAGGAACAGAGCAAGGGAGAGCTCTCCTAGCCTGAAAATGGACTGAAAATTCACCAAATCTTTCACAGTTTGAGGCAGGCTGCCTGTAGGATCTTATTTTTCTTGTTGCCATGACATAGCTGAAATAACTGGATGTTTTCCGTGCATTAGAACTGGTTTGTTTCCTCAGCACTTGTAAAATATGCATTACCCGTGGAGTTTAAGTGGCTTTTTACCTGAAACAACTTATATTTGAGTGCAAAATTTCCTCTGCAAAGGCTTTAACTCCTGTCATGCTTCCAGGGTGCTCGTTTCATGACCACTGCCATGTATGATGCACGGGAGGCGATTATCCCGGGGTCAGTCTATGACAGGAGCAGCCAAGGTAAAGGCACTTTTCAAAATCAACACCTTCCTAGATTTATTTTTCACTCCCCAGCTAGTCCTTGGGGTTATGGTAGCTTCAAACTTTTCATATTTGAAGAGCCACTACAAAAAAATAAGAGAATTTCAGGACTGAAAATGTTTGCCTGATTGCTGTCTGTAGAGCAAGTGAAAAATAAGGGGAGGGGGAGTGTGTGTTTTGGGGGTCTGAGATGGTGCTGTGGAAGAGTAAATGTGTAAGGGATGAACATGATAGATGAGTGTTGAAACAAAGTGTAGAATAAATGGTGAGCTAGAACTCTTGGTGGTTCCTGGCAGTGGTAGGCTTGTCCCTTTAATTTCTGGTTCTCACTTATCCTGCTTCCAAGTCCTCCTAATAAAAATAACCAATAATATGGAGAGAATATGAATTCATCAATAAGAAAATGAATTGATTTTTAAATATTCAGGATGCCTGAAATCACTGTGGCTTTTCCTCCCTTCCCCAGGGCGTCCATCCAACATGTACTTCCAAACCCATGACCAGATTGGGATGATCAGTGCTGGTCCCAGCCACGTCACTGCTATGAACATTCCTATCCCCTTCAACCTGGTGATGCCACCCATGCCACCCCCAGGGTACTTTGGCCAGGCCAACGGACCAGCTGCAGGTACAGAACAGGGGAAAAATGCTTCAAAAGCCACGTTTTTAGGGCTAAAATCAGAAAATGGGTTTTGCCACTCGTGCAGCAGTGCTGGTGAGAGCAGGTAATGATGTGAGAATTTTATGGAGGGCAAACCCAGCAGCAGTGCAGCCTCCAGGGTCCCTTTGCCACGGTGGTTCTGCCTTTTTGAGCACATCTAAAAATGTTGCCTCTATGGAGAGGCTTTTGAGAAATGGTTAATTCTCACCTCTTTGCATTGTGTAAGACTTCTCTCACTCTTGGTTGGGATAAACACTTTTCCAGGACGTGGGGCACCAAAAGGAAAGACTGGTCGTGGTGGGCGCCAGAAAAATCGTTTTGGGATTCCTGGAACTAGTCAGTCAAACCTTCCAAATAGTCAAGCAAGCCAAGATGTGGTGTCCCAGCCTTTCTCCCAGGGTCCACTGACTCAGGGGTATATCTCCATGAGTCAACCATCACAGATGAGTCAGCCTGGACTCTCCCAACCAGAATTATCACAGGTAAGCAGAGTTTGGGGTCTGGGCTGCTCTTTCTCCTGGGTTTCACTTTGGCGATCTGGGTGCATGCACATCCTTGGTGCCTTCTGCTGAGGAAAACAGGAACTGAAGCCATTTCAGTGACTCAGCCACAGCATTTCTTACTCCTCCACTTGTTGGACTTGCTATCCTCGGGCATAAAAATGAAATGCTGCCAAGTACAGACTTCAAGTTGAGCCTTAGCTTTGAACTGCTTGACTCTTAACAGCCAGTTAATCCCAGAACCTTTGTATTTGTGGAAAATCTGCAGCAACAAGAGCAGATTAAAAAAAAAAAAAAACAACAAAAAAACAAAACCAAACCCCACCCAACCAAACCTCTCAGACTTTCACCCTGGGTGGCAGTTATTCTGCTTTGGAAGGGAACACTTGAGTTTGGAGATGAGTTGGAGGCTTTGACACCTGCTTTTATTTCCAGGACAGTTACCTTGGTGATGAGTTTAAGTCTCAGATTGACGTGGCACTGTCACAGGACTCTACTTACCAGGGTGAACGTGCGTATCAACACGGCGGCGTGACGGGACTGTCACAGTATTAGAGTGTAAGGGACCCCAGGGTCACCCCTCTGCTTCCTCCTCCCCTGATTTCAGTTACTAAACCCAAGAGTTTTGGTCTGCAAAAGCCAAGTCTCTAAACTCCACTTCTTTTCCTTTTTTCAGGTTGAGGAAGAAGAGCTAAGCTTGCGTGGAGCTTAGTTCATCAGCATTTTATTCTGGGTAATAAAAAAAATAAAATAAAATGGATACCTGTTTTCCACTGCTAAAACTGAAGCACCACTGTGTGAGAGCAACAGGAGAAAGAAAGAAACCAACCAACGGAGAGGAGAGGAGAGAGAGAGAAAGAGAAGAGAGAAAGGAGCGCGCGCGAGAGAGAGCCCACTGCTAGCTCACTGAGACAAGGAGACTGACCAGAGAGGAGAGAGAGCACAGAAGGACTGGCTGGAGCCTCTTGGGGAAGGCAACTCCCCCCCCCAAAAAAAGGAGTGCTCAGCTGAGTCCCTGCTCCCCCAGTCAAACACGCTCGAGAGAAGGGCCTTAAGCAGGTTTCACTTCATTCCATACTTCTCTTAGCGAGCAGGGCATTGCTTTTCAGAGCAGATGGGGAGAGGAAAACCCTCATCTCAGAGTTGTTCTGGTTCTCAAGGGGTACTATGTTTTAGCAGTAACTGTTTACATTTTAGCAGCAGAGTATCTTGAGAGAGGAAGAGAGGAGGGAAGAGTTCCTGAGGGAAGTGAGAGCAAGCCGAGCAGAAATCCAGTGGCACGTTGCTGATGCTCAACTCTGAGATGCAGGTTTTGCTGTCCAACACTGGCTCTGAAATCCTAGTGTCATCGCCCACATTCTGAAGGGGTCTTTTGTGACAAGGTGGTTTTTAAAGAGATTCTTTCAAAGGAGCACTGGATTTTTAGAATTTTGTCTCTGAATTCTTAGTGGTGGACCTGGGAGATCCTTGTTCTGAGAAGCTCACAAAAAAGTTTTCAAACAAACAAAAGAAACAAAACAACCTTAAATTAGAGCACCAACCTGGAGAACTTTCAGTGTGATTTAAAGTTGCAGCAATCAGCCTCTTCTTCCTACCTTGGATAGCAGTCAGAGTGAAAGGAGCCTGCGCGCTCGAGCAGGAGGAGGGTTTCAAAGTGTTTTCTGTATGCTTTAATTGGCTACTGTCTGGACTCTACTCTGTGAAAAACAGCCTTTCTGGCAGATGAACTTTGTGCTTGAAAAGGGGATGGGTTCCTGTGCCCTTCGGCCCTGGAGGAAAAGATGCTAACAGGCCTGCTTGACACTCCCTCAGATCTGGGGAAGAAGTAGTGGAAACTGGGGATTATATTGGTTCTGAAGTAAAGACTCTACACGAAGCAGGTTGGCAAAAAAAAGGACAAAGCAGGCAGGTGTTGGAAGGTGGCCTCTGGTAGCTGGGTGTAACTGCAGAGAGACTGGGTTAGGCTTTTGTGGGGCTTCTTGGGTGATTCAGGCAGAGAGCTGAAAGATTCAGGTGTTGAAAACCAAACCCGGAGTTATTTTTCAGGTACTTGGCCGTGGCTGTGCCATCAATGCTGGCTGGAGAACTAGCTGGAAGTCAAAAAACCTGAGAACAGCAGCACTTAGAAGAGAAGCCATCCAATTTCAAAGTTTGTACCCATGTCTTATATAAATATAAGTCATATGGGAACACTGGGAGCATTTTATTTCTGTCGAAACCTTTTTAGAAACAGCGCAGAGAAGTTCCAAGTCCTACAAAACCCATTTTTATCAGATCCCCAAAATTAGGTTCACCTCTACCTCCTAATTGGCAAAAATCCGTGGAGTGATTCACTAACCTGGGTGTTTTTAAAGTTGGACTTAAGTTTAGCTTTATACTCAAAAGGGCTCCAAGTGTTTCTAGTCTTTTTGGGGGGGGGGGAAATTCTTGTTGCCCCGCTTTTATGACCTGTACTTGCTGTATAGTTTTTTCAAGAGTGTCTCTCCCCCAGTGCAGACCTGGAGTAGCACCCCCACAAACTGTGAGTAGCGTGCACGTAAACATGGAGCAGGTGTTCAAATTTTTTCCTTCAGTCCCACAGCGACCGCTGGTGGGGAACTGCAAAAGAAACTTGGGAATTTCCAGAATTAAAAAAAAAAAACAAAAAACAAAACACCACCAACAAAACCAAACCATTCTTTTTTCTCATAATAAAAATAAATAAAGCCTCCAGAGTTTAGACTTCTAAAAAACGTGGAAGAATGGAGACACAGGCCACCTTCCTTCCTTGTGAGATGGACTGTTTTATTTATTAACATTGCCGAAGGGCTTTTAATTTTTTTTTTTCCTTCTGTAGGCTGTGTAGTTGCATAGATTTTTCTGATAGGTTTAAGCTGTAACCCTCTGTGCAATGCAAATCCATTGAGTAATGTAACCCCCTCCTCTCCCCTCACCCCTTTATTTCACTGATGGGAATGCTTGCCTCTGCTTTGTGCTGGTTTTTTCCTTTGTAGCAGTTAACTCTCAGTTTTATAAATCCAGACATCAGTGCTAGCACGGTGTTTAACTCTTTTTTGATTTTGTCTCAGTTTGTTTTAAACCTGTTTGTCATCAATAAAATATTAATAAACAGCTCTTGCATTCAAGGTGGCCCCTAAGTTTCAATGCTGAAACCATGCAACATTCATTAAACCTTAGTCTGATTGTATAAACTTCCAAGTTTATTACCTTTTTTTTTTTTTTTTTAACACAGCCTAGTACAAAAGTGGGATGTGTGTGCACAGGTAAGCAAATGAACTGTGAAAACTCAGGTTAAATGCCCACCCCCTTCCCTCCTCCAGGGGTGATGCTGAGCCCTGTGCCAAGGGGCAGAGGTGCAGGAGCTGAAGCCTGAGCCCAGACATGCCCAATCCAGCCTGGAATTTCTTCTGCCCCCTTGGCCTGCAGTAAACATGAAAATGGCTTTTACCTGGTGCAGGGAGGGGGGGGGCTCAGCAAAGCTTGGCCTGGCTCCTGAGAACCCTGGGGTGGGGTCAGTGGCTACCAAAATGCAGCTCTGGTGGTCAGCCTGGGGGGTGTGAGCTGCTGGCAGCTACTCAGGGGCTGTCCCTCTGCTCTTTGCTGTCACCCACCCCCTGACAAAGGGACAGTCACCCTCCATGGTGTTGGAGAAGCAGGAAAGGAGCTGGTCAGCCCCTTAGTCTGCCACAACTAGCAAAAAAACTTCATCCTTAAGGTTGTTTCAAGCTTGCCCAGCTTAAATATAAAAGCTCCTGGTGGGTTAAGTCCTACTCTAAGCCCTCAGAAACACCTGAAGTGCCTGAAGAGGTTTTTAGCAGAGCAGAGTGGACATGGAACCATCAGAACCAGGCTCAGCTCAAGGACTTGAGCTCCTCCAGCCTTGGCTTCCAGTGCCACCCATCGAGCTGTCACCGAGGCCACTGTCACAGGTGAAGATATTTCCTCTGCAAACCCCCCCCCAAGTGGGTAAACCCTTAGTGCTGCCCTGGAGGGAGAGGGCCCAGCAGAGCTTGGAGACAACAGCAGTACAAAAAAAAAAAAAAAACAAAAAACAAACCCCAAAACCCAGGAAGACCTAGCTTGTGTTTANACACCTCCCCACCCAAAAGAGCAAAGTTCTGTGAGGAATACAACGTGGAGCTGTGTCCTCCCCCTCTGCCCAGATGTTGAACCTCTGCAGGCTGCAAGGTGGAGGAAAGTGGCACCAATTCCTGGGTGCTCAGAGGAGATGGAGCAAAACTGGGTCCCTGCTGTGCTGACACCTCCTGGTACTGGGGTTACACAGGGCTGGGGCCACAGGTGGCAAACAGCTTCAAAAAAACAATTTAAAAAAAAAAAACAAAAAAAACCCCCACACACCCAAAAACCCCAAAACCAAACCAAAAGAAAAAAAAAAGAAAAACAACAACAAATCCACCCCAAAATGAAGCCTCAACTGATCCTGGTGTCCCAGTAACAGCTGCACCAGGCCTGGGGGGGGTCAGGGTGGTCCTGCAGCCACCCGAGAGAGAAGGGGACATGGGACCCCCCCCCTCCCATCCTGGGCTCAGGTGTTAATTAACACCCTTTATTAAGTAAATTAAACACTGCCACAGCTGCCTGGGAGGCCACCAGATGCCACCAATTCCCACACACACACAGATCCCTCCACACTAGGGCCCAACTTGACTCTGTCCTCAACCAAAACCTCTGTCCCCAGCAGCCCCTTCCCCACCCCAGCACCAACCATGAAATTAAAAATAAATATTAAAAAAACAAACAAACAAACAAAAAAACGCTGCAGGAAAAGGGAGCCCTGGGTTCCTCCAGGATCTCTTTGGGTTCCTTTGGGATCTCCAGTCACTCCTCTCCCTGCAGCAGGACCAGAGCCACCTCCTCCCAGCATGGCCACACTGCAGAAAACCCCCTCCACCTGAGCAGCATTTCACACACTCAACTTAATGATAATAATTTAAAAAAAAAAAAAA
>JAAWXA010000051.1:1795906-1855295 GCA_038090715.1 Florisuga fusca
GGCCAGAGCCCATTTTCCCCAATAGGGCTCCCTAAGGATACAAACTTTCAGGTCTGGCAAACAAATGCCAAGATTGACCAAAGCAAACTTCTTCTGGTTTTTATATTCACATGCCACCCTATCCACAGCACCACAAAAGACCGGGCTACGGGTTTTTATTTTACAAACCCTAACCCTAAGCCTAACCCTACCCCTAATTTTAACCTTAACCATAACACAGGGAATTTATGAACAGGAGTAGTAAAAATGGAAAGAGTGAGCACAGAATACTTTGGCTGCCCCTAACCCTCACATGCCACCCTACCCACAGCACCACCAACAATCGGGCTACGGGTTTGCATTTTAGGAGGAACCCCGAATATACCACCCCTCGACGGCCACAGCCCATTTTCCTCAATAGGGCTCCCAGACTCCGAACGCTTGGGACTGGACAAAAGATGCAAAGACTGACCACTGAAAACTTTGGCTGGCCCTAACCCTCACATGCCACCCTACCCACAGCACCACCAACAATCGGGCTACGGGTTTGCATTTGACCAGAAACCTGGACTATACCACCCCTCGACGGCCACATCCCATTTTCCCCAATAGGGCTTCCTTAGGATACGAACTTTCAGGACTGGCAAACCAATGCAAACATTTACCACTGAAAACTTTTGCTGGTTTTAATATTCAGATGCCACTCTACCCAAAGCACTATCAACAATTGGGCTACGGGTTTTTGTTTTACAAACCCTATCCCTAACCCTACCCCTAATTCTAACCTTAACACTAACATTAAGCATTTATGAACAGGTCTAGTAAAAATGGAAAGAGTGACCACTGAAAAATTTGGCTGGCCCTAACCCTCCCTTCCACCCTACCCACAGCACCACCAACAATCGGCCTACGGGTTTGCATTTGAACAGAAACCTGGACTATACCACCTGTTGCCTTTTGCTTTAAGGCACGACCTGGTTCTGGAGTAGCACGTGGTTGCCAAGTAATTGGACGCTGAGCCGGGGGTGTGTAGCCAGAGAGGGCGAGGAGCCAAGAGGGTTTATTCAGGTGTGACACAGGTTTATATAGACGCACCTGAGGTCTCGGTACGTCACTTCCTAATGGCTCTAGGGGGAGGAGCCCTGGCTTCCCGTAACATCGCGAGATCTTCCGTTCGCCAGGCCCTATCTAACCACACCAGGATTACTGCAGCCTTTGGCTAACTTGGAGCAGCAAAGAGGAGGGGAAAAAAAAAACCAAAACCCCAAGAAAATCCAAATCCAAACACTGCTGTAAGGTTCCTAACTATTTCTGCACAGACATTGCCTCATCATTCAGCACAGGGTTAAGCATGCTGCTGGTGACTGTGGGGGACACAAAATTTGTTTCCAGGTTCCTGCAGTGCATCCCTTAGCCACCACCTCCCAGAACTCACAGCCTTCCCACAGGCCAGCAGGCACTGGTCCCAGCATGCTCCCAATGCCTCCTGCTCTCCTTTCATCTGGCCAAGTGTGGCAAGCTGGGACCTGAACCCTTCCCAGGGAATTCTGCTCAGCAGAATGTCTCTGTGGACTGACTCCCAATTAAAAAAAAAAAAAAAAAAAAAAGAAAAGGAAAATTTAAAAAAAAGGAATCAAGAGCAACTGTGATCTGCTCCATTTAATTTCAATTAACTGCAGCCCTCAGAGGCCAGGAGATGCCAACCCAGCAGTTTGTTGGCCATCTCCTTAGGGAAATCCCATTTCTCCAGTTCCCCTTTCCCAACCAAGCCCCTGCTCCTCTCAGCTGAAGTTTTAAGAAGTCATTAAATCCCACCCAGTCAGACTAATATGAGCTTTAAAACCTTCCTTGTCATCTGGAGCATGTGACTGAACAGGGGGAAGGACAAAGGGTCAGGCAAGTCCCCCCCTTCTCTGCAGGGGGATTCTGCTACCTCTGGAAGCTCCTGACAATGCCCAGTGTTCCTGGATCCTGCTAGGAAGAGATGTGAAGTAGTTAGGGCTGGGGAAGAGGAAAAGGAGCAACTCTTTGTCCTGGGGGTGCCAGAACTTCTCCTCCCTCCCTAGGTGGGGAAACAGGCAGGTTATTTGCAAAAGGCAAGTGGTTTCCTAAAAAAAAAAAAAGGCTACTTAAAAAAAAAAAAAAAAACTGCATTCTTCCCCTAGAAAAACTGTAAAAGTGTTGGGGGAGACACAGTGTGCCTGCAGGGAGGCTGGGAAGGCAGCATGGGGACAGCTGCTGTCTCTGGACCATGTCACAAGCATGACAGGGAGCAGAGAGGTCCTGGCTGGGACTCGAGGTGCTCCCTGCAGAGGGTTCAGGAGCTCAGGTCCTCTCTGCCCTCTGCCTGGGTGTTCAGTGGGCACTCGGTGGCTGCAGTTGGGTCTCCAGGCAGCTGCTGGTATGGTGGTGAGTGTCCTGCCCAGCCTGCTCTGGGTTCTGGGTCAGGAGATGCTGTCTGTGACCTCCTCTGAGGATGCTGCTGCTCAGTTGCTCTCCACCAGCTTGGCCAGTCCCTGTCGGATCTCACTCAGCTCAAAAATCTTCACATCCATGATTTCTGCCACCTTGGTGACCTCGTTCTGGATCTTCTCCCTCTCAGCCAAGCTCTCTGCCAGGGTTTGCTCAGCCAGGTGAAGGCGTTGCTCCAGCTCTGTGTTCCGTGCCTCCAGCTCCTGGGGGAGGACAAAAACTCCAGTGAGATTGTTGCCCGAAACAAAAACTCAAACCAGCAGAGTGTCGGTTTGAATCGGTGCTTTATTTTAGGGGCCCCGGGAATCCTGGGGACAGGGCAGAGTCCCAGATCAGGATTCCGAAAATCCCCCGTTTGGTTTCAGCTTTTATACCCTTTTACAATGTGACCTTCATACAGAACTACAAAACGGTAGACAAAACAGTTACATGCTTTATATAAACAATGGTAGGCAGACATCCACTAACTACAAATTTCTCATGCTAGTTTAACTTAAGACATTATTGAACCCATACCACCCCNAGGATACGAACTTTCAGGACTGGCAAACCAATGCAAACATTTACCACTGAAAACTTTTGCTGGTTTTAATATTCAGATGCCACTCTACCCAAAGCACTATCAACAATTGGGCTACGGGTTTTTGTTTTACAAACCCTATCCCTAACCCTACCCCTAATTCTAACCTTAACACTAACATTAAGCATTTATGAACAGGTCTAGTAAAAATGGAAAGAGTGACCACTGAAAAATTTGGCTGGCCCTAACCCTCCCTTCCACCCTACCCACAGCACCACCAACAATCGGCCTACGGGTTTGCATTTGACCAGAAACGTGGACTATACCACCCCTGGATGGCCACAGCCCATTTTCCTCAATAGGGCTCCCAGACTCCGAACGCTTGGGACTGGACAAAAGATGCAAAGACTGACCACTGAAAACTTTTGATGGCCCTAACCCTCACATGCCACCCTACCCACAGCACCACCAACAATCGGGCTACGGGTTTGCATTTGAACAGAAACCTGGACTATACCACCCCTTGCCTTTTGCTTTAAGGCACGACCTGGTTCTGGAGTAGCACGTGGTTGCCAAGTAATTGGACGCTGAGCCGGGGGTGTGTAGCCAGAGAGGGCGAGGAGCCAAGAGGGTTTATTCAGGTGTGACACAGGTTTANCCCCCCCCCCTTTTTACGTGCATAACATTTCAACCCTTTATCTTCAATGACAGTTTACTTCTCTTCATGTTCTCTCTTCTTATCACATTCCTTCTTATCTGCCTTTGATCCTACTTGCAACAAGATGGCTGCCCCACCACTGGGATCTGCTGCTCACAGACCAGCACCCTTATCCTCAACACCCTCATCCCCACTACCCTGATCCCCACTACCCTGATCCCAACACCCTCATCCCCACCACCCTCATCCCCACCACCCTCATCTCCAGCACCAGGCCACCCACACCCAGCCAGCCCAGGTCTCCAGCAGGTCTTTCCCTGAGGGTAATGGGTTCAAACTTGAAGAATGGAGGTTTGGACATTAGGGAAAAAAAAAAAATCTTCCCTGTGAGAGTGGTGAGATCCTGGAACAGTTGCCCAAGGCAGTTGTGGCTGCCCCATCCCTGGCAGTGCTGAAGGTTGGATGGGGCTTGGAGCACCCTGGGCTGGTGGGAGGGGTTCCTGCCCATGCAGGGGTGGCACTGGGTGGGCTTTAGGGTCCCTTCCAACCCATTCTACGATCTAGAGCTGCAGCAGCCCAGCACACACACACACACACACGTCAGCCCATGTTTTCCAAACCCTGCCATCTGCCCAGAGTTTGCAGAGGTCTGGAGCCACACACCTCCTGACTCATCTGTCACCTGATGGGCTTGGATGTTTAGAGGTATTCTTGCCAGGAAAGGCAGTGCCTGTGTCTGGGGCAACAGAGCCCCTTGTTCTCAGGGAACCACCACAACAGATTCTGCTTCCATCTGTCCCCTTGCCCTAAGGCACAGAGCAGCACTTTGTGTCCCAGCTCTGCTCCTCAGCCCAGCCAGCAAGCTCAGAAGGAGCTCAGGGAGATGGAGGCTCACAGGGCAGCAGCTGTCCTGCTCCAGTCCTGTGCCAGGGCAAGTGCCAGAGGAGGGAATGTGAGGGATGGGTTTGCTGCTGCCTGCCAGTTGTGTATCCAAGGGATACAGGGAGGGTGGGAGAAGGCAGAGATCCAGGCAAGGACCTGGTCCCACCACCCAGAGGGCCACAGCAGCTCAGCAGGATTCCCTCTTTGGCTCTAAGGAGAACTAGGAACAGATCTGGGGTGTCCCAGGTCTGCCCCCCCCCTCACCTGCAGCTTCTGCAGTGTCTCCTCACGCTCACCCTCTGCCTCCCACCGACCACACTTCTGACTCTTCAGCATCTGAATCTCCTAAAACAAGAGAGAAAAAAAAACAGCATCATGTCAGCCCCCCAGCCCTGTGCCAATGGGTCAGCTCCCACCACGTCCCCCAAACCCAAGCCCCTTCCCCTCTCTCCAAGGATCACATGCCCAAACTCAGCTCCCGATTTTCCTGTCTCCCTTTCCAACCTTCCCCTCCTGCTGCCTCCCTTCCAAGCCCTGAAGTCCCTGAGCAAGGTGACAGCTGAGAGCCAGCAAGGCTCAGTGAAATCTGCACCCACCCTGCCGCATCCTTGCTCAAGATCAGATCCCAGGGTCCCTGCTCAGCTGTTGGATGAAAAACCTCTGCAAACCCTTGCCCCAGAGATTTTCCTTCAGCCCGAGTAGGTGGCAAGGAGAGATCTCTTCTCCCTAAGGATCAGGAACACCAAAACCGCTTCCCTTCCCACCCCTCTCTTTTATGGCTCTGTCCACCCACCCTGCTGAAGCACAGAGAGCCTGGAGATGTGCAAGCCAGAGAGGTTTCTCCGCCTTCACAGCCTCTGTGATTTTTAAACCACTTCTTTAAATCATTCATTTAAATGCAGTGAAAGCCAAGAAGTGGTTCTGACACCAGAGGCTGAGTGGGGCTGGGAGGGGAAGGGGTGAGACATAGCCCTGTACTGCCTGAGCCTCCACTCCAGCTTATTTGCACTCCCAGCACTTTATTCTCACTCAGCTTTCCCTCCTGTGCAGGGGGGACCCTCTGAGCTGCACACTGTTGGTGACTTGAGCCCAGCCAGCTCTTGCTCTGCTCCCTGGGGTCCCACCTCATCTTTAGCCTTGAGCAGCAGCTCCAGCTCCTCCAGGGTTTGGCTCAGTTCTTCTTTGTTGTTCTCACTGGAGGAATCCTGAGCCCCCTGTGACTCCAGCTCGGCCACCTGCAAGCACAGGGAAGGTGAGCTCAGAGACACAGGAATGTCCCAACAACACCCACAGTCCCCCTCTGGCCACGTTTTGGGTCCCAGCAAACCCAACCAGGCTCAGAACAGGGCAGCAGCTCCCACCCTGGGGCTGCTTGGAAAGAAATTGTCTCCTTCTGCTCTGCACAGATCACACACAATGCAGCAAAACTCTTCTGTCTCTGCTTTATCCTGCACTTCCAGCAAAGCCTGACTGGTGGACATCAAGAACATGAGCCCACAACACCCAGTGATGCTCAGATCCAGCTCCATTTACATCCCTGGGCTGCCCAGAGCCAGGGAGTTGCTGCAGCTCAACCACAGCAGAGCTGGGAGGAAGGGTTTGTCCAAGACTGCTCCCCATGCCTGGAAACTTCAGCCCAGTGGCTTAGATTATCCATGAAGAGGATTCCTTTTGGGAAGCACAATCAACAGGTCTGCAACAGCTATTGCTGGGGCCCAGGCTCTCAGGGGGTAAGAGCTCCCTTAGCTCCAGCAACGAAGAGGATCTGGATCCTGGGGTGAGATTGGTCCATGTCAGAGCTCAGGTCCTGGCCAGAATCATCAACCATCTCTGCTCCCAGAATGGTTTAGGGACAACATTTTGTGCAGTTTCTTCTTTGATTCTGGTGAGTTGCCCTTCTCCTGTGGCTGATGAATTCCTCACCATTCCTGTGATGAGGACACAGGGAAAGGGCAGCTCCCCCCAGCCACCCCCAAACCTACCCCCACTCTCAACTCTGCTGGACCTAGGGCAGGCTCTGGCTGCAGAGGAGAGAATTTGGTTGCAGGCAGCTCTTTTCCAGCAGTGAGGATTGGCAAGAGGCAGAGGGAACCCTGGGGGAGGGCTGTGTGCTGCACACACAACAGCCATCAAGTGGAAAGAGCTGTTAATTGCTATAAATCCCTCCAGCCTTTTGAATGAGCCATCTCCCAGCAAAATGCCTTCTCCAGGGCACCAAAGCTCTTTCCCAGCCAACCCTCAGCTCTCCTAAAACCCTTTCCCAAGTGCTCTGCAGCTCTTGCCTCCCAACAACCCCAACCCTGTGACTGTCACTCCTCTGCCCAGATGCCACCAGTCCCTCCAGGACCTCTCTGATATTACTCAGGTCAAAGGATCCCATTATTCCAAGAGAACAAGTGCTTGTTTGTACTGCACCACTGGGTTTCATGATGTTGCAGCTCAGATTCGAGCTAATTATATAGCAGAAAGAGCAATCTTCATCCTTCCTCTCACAGCCAGAAGATTGCCCAGCTCAGGGAGGAGCACAGGACTTACTCAGGATTGCTGGCAGCACGGAATTACCCTTAGGAAAGCTGAAGGGAACTTGGTATTCCTTCAATTTCTGCTCTGATTTCCCTCCTTTTATCTACAGGGACTCAGCACCCACCCCCACCAGCTCTTATCAGAGCTCCCTACTCACATGCCCTTATTCCTTGACATGTTTTCCCTGCCAGGCTCGTGCAGCATCCTGGATTTCCATCCCATCTCCTGGAAAATGCTGGGAGGAGGGGGTGAGGGGGTGGTTGTGGGACAGGACTGATGCACTCACCCTCTGCCTCAGAGATTCTGTCTCCTCCTGATAAGCAGCCAGCTGCTTTTTCCACTGGTCCACGTTGGCATTGGCCTCATGGAGAGCAGCCACCAGCTTGTTGTTGTTGTCCTGGAGGCTGAAAAATTCAGCTTCCCACTGGACCTCACTCACTGAGCTGTGAAAGAGAACACAGGAGTGTGCAGGAGAGCCTAAAAGACTCAGCATGAAGGCTTCTCCCCCCCTGTGTTCCATGCACTGGAAGAATGCTCTTGGAAGGGCTGGGCAGATCCCTGTCTGCTGTTTGGCTTTCATATCCCTTCCCAAATCTCAATACTTCTTCCAACCCTGAACATGCATCTCTTTCCTTTATCCCTGGATAATATTTGACTTTGAGGCCATGTGTGTGCTTGCTTGGAAGTGCAGAGAGCACACAGGGAGCTGAATGGGGGGTGGGGAGGTGCAGTCACTACAAAGGAACTTTGCAATGTGGGACCGTGAATCCAGTTTTTTAAAAATCTTTGTTAGATCTGAATTTGCTTTGAATAAAACCCTGCCAGCCCAGACTGGGGGAGAAGGTAGGAAAGGCCACTTTGCTTTTGATTTAAAAATATTCTAAGTGCTCAGCTGGGAGCTCAAGGGGAGCCACAGGGCAAAATCCAGCCCAGGAGCTTTTAAGCAGACAAAGAACGGAAGCAGCAGGGACTTTGCTGGAATTCTCAGGGGAATTTCAAGACAAATGCAGCCCTGGGCCAGCTGGAAAAGTGTGAACATCTTCTGGTATCACAAACTCCTGATCTGTAGATAACTGGCATCAACTCATCCCTGCTGCAGGCACAAAGCATTCTCCTGCCCACGCTGCCTGAGCTGCAGCCTTCACATCCCAGCTGGAATAAAAGTTTCTGCTGGGGGAGGAGAGGACATTGGGCTGGTGGAGGTTTGAGCAGCAGCAGACATGAGAGACCTAAAGGAAGTAGTGTGGGGTCAAAACCATTTGGGGTCACCTGCACCAAATCCTGCCAGAATAGAGAGTTGAGAAGAGCAGAGAGCACTTGTGGGGAGCCTCACCCTTCTGAAAGCATCTTCTTCAATCTCTCCTTCTCTGTGGTTATCTCAACATCAGCACTTTGGCTCCTGAACAGCTTATCTTCTCCTGGCCCATTGGAGCTGATGATGGGGCTGGGAAGTACCTGGGAGATGAGGAAGAGGAGGTTAGCACACAGCAGCCAGGACCAGCCACAGGGGTTCTGCAAACTCCTTCCCAGGTTCTCAGGGCTCCTTCTCAACCCCTGAACTCTCGTGAGAACCTTCAGCCCTGACTCCTGGGCTGGCAAAGGGATGGCAAAGCTCCTCCTGTCCAGCTGGGCAGCACCACTCCTAGTGTAGTGATGACTCTGGAAGTTTCCTTCCCTTTCTCCCTCCACCCCTTCCCACTCAAGGTACTGAATTCCCTGACCCTCAGCTTCCCCTCAACCAATGCCAGAGATGTCACAGCCTGTAGCTGGGGTCCTGTGGCTCTGCAGAGCACTCTGAGTTGCCCCTTTCTATGGAAATCTTCATAGGATTTTCTTGCTGGTTTTCAGAGCAGTTGAAAGACTTCAGGGTTTATGAAGCACAGAGCTGCCAGGCCACCTGGGCTCAGCCTGTAGCTGGACGAACTTCTTGAAGAGCGCAGAGCTCTGAGATAAGTAGGTGTACAGCAGTGGTTGATCTCAGTCAGTACTGGTGTTCTGAACTGGACCAGCCTCTCCTGCTGCTAGCTCAGGAATGAGCTGAGCATGTGCCCTAAGGCCCACCTTTTATTGACCCCCTAATGCTGCTCATTTGCAGCTGGGGCCAGCCCTAACTGGGCACAGGTGGGCTGAGCACAAGCTCATGCTCATTGCCTGGCAATTGGTGGATTGCTGGCACCTTGGCACCTGTTTCCTACACAGCCAGTCCACCTGAACCTGATAAAAGAGTTGAAGATGCTCTGCACTCTTTTGTTGCTTCCATTAGAGCCCAAGTTGGGGATGCTAAGTGGGACTTGTTCAAAAGGTACCAGTGGCCAGAAGAGAGCTTCCACCCTGGGATTTCCCCAGCTCTGAAAAGTTGAAGCCTAAAAGTAACACAGAGGCAGAAAAAGAGGGAGCCCTGATTTAATTGCAGGAGACAGATCTGCTCTCTGCTCACTTCCAAACAGGAACACAATTAATTATTCAAGGATGAAGCTCATGTTTGAAAGTCTACTAATGCAGAGACTGTGACTCAGCAGTGGGACCCTGGGAGAGGGGATGATGTAGAGCCTGGGGAAGGCCAGAAATGCAGGACAAGATCTGCGTGGCCACAGGGCAGGGGACACTGCAGGTGCTGCTGTGAGAGATGAACACGTCCTGATGGAGCACCTGATGAGTTCTGCCTGGTGCTAACAGGATAAGAGGGAATCTCTCTACTCCAGCCTCCATCTCCTGGCCAAGGGAGAGAGGAGATGGAGGCTGCAGGTGGCCATGAGTCTCTGTCTTGGGTATTTATTGCTCAACTGTGTCTTTTACCTAAAACTTTGGTTCTGCTCTGAATGCTCTGCCCTCCTCCCTTCTTCATTTGCCACCCCTTAGAATGGGGCTCAGCCTTAGCAGGCACCAAAGTTAGGCAGATTCTCCCCACTTTTTTGCCCCCCACATGACATTTCCAGGCTCTGCAGAGCCTCGGCCTCCCCCTCTTTTCCTTGCAGGCCAAGGTACTGTTCACACTCCCTCCTCCTCCTCTGCTGCCACTCCATCTGTACCCAACCCAGAGAACGCAGCGTCCTCCATCCTACAGCTCCTCTCCTGCTGCCAGGAGCTCTGGGAAAAGCAGAAATCACCTCTGGAGTGAACTCTTTGGGAGGACAGCTTCACCATCAGCACTGAACTGTGTCACAAAAAAAAAAACCAAAAAAAAACAGCCCACATCTCCAGCATGGCTTTGTAAGCCATAGAATCATAGAATTAGCTGGGTTGGAAGGGACCTCAGAGATCATCAAGTCCAACCCTTGACCCACTGCTGTGGTTCCCAGCCCATGGCACTGAGTGCCACATCCAGTCTCTTTTTAAATATCTCCAGGGACAGAGAATCCACCACTTCCCTGGGCAGCCCATTCCAATGTCTGATCACCCTCTCTGTAAAGAAATTCTTTCTAATATCCAACCTAAACCTCCCCTGGCACAACTTGAGACCGTGTCCTCTTGTCTTGCTGAGAGGTGCCTGGGAAAAGAGACCAACCCCCCCCTGGCTCCAACCTCCTTTCAGGGAGTTGTAGAGAGTGATGAGGTCTCCCCTGAGCCTCCTCTTCTCCAGGCTGAACAGCCCCAGCTCCCTCAGCCTCTCCTCACAGGATCTGTGCTCCAGTCCCTTCACCAGCCTGGTTGCCCTCCTTTGGACCTGCTCCAGCACCTCAATCTCCTTCCTGACCTGAGGGGCCCAGAACTGGACACAGGACTCAAGGTGTGGCCTCACCAGGGCTGAGTACAGGGGAAGAATCACCTCCTTGGACCTGCTGGCCACGCTGTTTTGGGCAGTTTAACTGGCAAAGAGGAGTGTGAACCTTCCCAGGAGCTCCACTCAAGCACTAGTAATTGAATTTACTTCGTGTGTTTCAGTAGAGTGACCTCAGAGCCACAGGTGTCACCAAAATCTGAAGCTCCAACCTCAGTGTCTGGCAGGAAAGCTCTCGGAGAGAAAGGACTGGATGCAGAAGTTGGTAAAGGCCCTGTGGCCATTCTCCCTCACTGGCACGGCTCTGCCAAGCATTACCTGGTGAGATGTGATATTCAGGGCAGGATTGGTCAGCTCTGTTTTATCCTGGGACTTCTCCCTTGCCAAACGGGCTGCTTCTTTCACTTCCTGGAACTTTTCTGCAAACTGGAGGACAGCAGAAAAGTCACTTTGATGCCACAGTAAAACACGGAACAAGCTCAAACTGACGCCTGGGTTACTTCTCCCTTTGCAGCTCCAGCCAACGTGGGTTTTAATTTCTCTTACTAACTAATTTACTAATTTCTCTAACTAACAGTGACATTCAGAGAACAGCCCCTAGTGATTCTGGACTCAGGGTAGTGGGGTTAGCTAAAAAGCAATGACAGAAATGGAGCCTAAAGTCCTAACTCAGTTTGTGATGCTCCCCAAACCCCGCAAATATTATTTTCAAGTTCTTCTTGGCATCTTACATTAGATTTTATTAGTGCACTGGGACCAGCATTATATTGAGTTTCTCAAGTTTGTTCTCCAGAGGCTGATCTCCAGGATTTCAGGGCCATTCCCCTTGCTAGCATCAGGCTTCTGCCAGCACCTGCAGCATTACCTGAGACAGATGTTGCTCCGAGGCAAAGCCCAGCCCATAGACAGTGTTAGCTCTGCTGTCTGCCCACTGCCCAAATTTCTGGGATGTCTTTGTGAAGGTCATGTTGGGGGTAATAGTGCTGTTGATGATTGCCTGTAGAGAGAGGCAACAATGAGAGCCAGAAAAAACTGCAGCCTGCTGCCCCTGGGGGTGGTGATGTAGGCTTGGTCACTCTAATCCCTGTGAACACCAAGAACTAGGAGTAGAATCTGGCTTTTAATGCATAAAACAACAGTTCAGGCTTTGGGTGACCAAAAGTCTTTCTAGTCTGGCTGAATGACACAAATAAATCTCCATCATCTTATCTAATGGAAAAGAATACAAACCAAACATTGCAGAATCATGAGCTTCTTCCATTGCTGGAGAGGAAGAGACAGCATATCTCTGGGGACTTACCAACTTTCTGATGTCCTCCATTTTCATGGCAAGTAAGGAGAAAAAAAAAAGGCTTAAACAGCACTCAGTACAAGCTATTACAAAACACTCTCTGCTGGTTATGGGAGCAACAAAGTGGAATTGCCTGGGAAGAGTGCTGAATCCCTGCCACTGGAGGTCTTCAGGAACAAGTCAGGAAAGTGGAGAAAACATCAGGGATGAGATCAGACCCCAGGGCATGGTTTTCATCAGCATGGATTCTATTGCCTAACACCAAACATCCCTGAGGCTGCAGGCAGTGTTTTGCCTCCCATTTTCCCTGCAGTGAAGATGCTGGCTTGGCAACTTAACCCCAAAAACATCAACCTCAGAACAGCCTTTGGTTGTGGGGGGAAAAAATTAAAAAAATAAAAATAAAATAAATAAAAAAATTTTAAAAATCAAACACCTTGCTGTCCATCTGTGTGATGCTGTCAGGAAATGCCCCCTACCTTGGTGCCCCCCACACTGATGATCCTGTACACGTTGCGGGTGGCATCGTAGAAGTAAGAGACAGTCAGGGCATGCTTGCTGGCAGGGATCCAGTTCCTTTTGGTGGCAGGGTCAATCTGGAAAACATGGGCCCTGGTGCTGAAGATTGGCTGCTCCCTGCAAGAGAAAAAAAAAAAAAGAAAAAATAATAATAATAAAATAAAATAAAATAAAATAAATAAATATTGTTAGGAAATAAGCAATAAGGGGACTGCAGTGACTTCCTGGCACTTGGATGGCTCTGCCAGTGGCACTGGTGCTCTCTGCCTTCCCCCCCCTGGGATCTGAGCACCCCCAGGGGCTGAGCAGTGCAGTCCCCAAGGCTGGGGCAGCTCTCAAGCTCCAGCCCCTCACTGAGCCTCTCCCCCCTGGGCTGGCATCATTAGGGGAGTCACGACCCAAGGTCTCCATCCTTGCCAGGAGTTGGTTTTCCAAGACATCTGAACTTCTCTGTGCTCTCCCCCCAGGAGCCCTCCACCTCCTTGGCGTTTTTCTAAAGCCCATTTTAGCAGCCGGGGGACTGCTGGCTGATGTCCCTGTAAAGGAAAAGCCCATGGCTGCTGATGCCCACCATCTGGGCAGCTTTCCCTGCACGCTCATGACATTTCTTGGGAAGATAACAAAGCTACAAGGGTGTTCAGCTAGGAGGTGCAGCTCTTTACCTTCCTCTAGAGCTTCTTTGTCCTCCCCTGCTGCATTCAGACATTCCCAAAGACCACAGTCAGCTGATTCCAGCAATAACAGCAATGTTAGTGGGGCTTACAAGGTGGGTATGAAACTCTCAAGAAGTTCAAATAGGGCACCACAACCTCCTGTCTGGGACATACCTGGTGGCCCTGCACAACAGAGCCAGTGTGGCAGAGTCATGCTAATAGATTTTATATTTATATCTGTATATACACATGTTAAAAATATATACTATTAGGGGTTGTATTATTTTTAGTCTGACTTGGAGCTTTCTTTCACCATCCCTCAACACCAGAGTGCTCCCAGGGGCTTCACCAGCTCCATGATTTTTTCTGGCTGCTGTCTTATTTGTCCTTCATAGGACATCTCGACACTGGAGCTTTAGGGGACTGGAAGGATGGATGGATGGATGGATGGATGGATGTGTTTGGGATGTGAGCACAAGAAGTGCCTTCCTCTCAGCAGAGCTCTTCCTCCCTTGACTCACGCTTGGGAAGTGCATCCTGCAGTGAGAGGTCACATCCCAGGGTGAGGAGCAAATCACAGAACAATGAATTCAAGGAAACACTTCACCACACAAATGTGCAGCTGCTGCAAGAAGGGGCTGAACCAAGCACTGCCTGGGCTCTGCAAGCAGTGGGATCTGAGCTGAACTCAGGAGCTGAAGCTCAAGGCATCAGGATGTAACTCGAGCACTTCAGGAGGCAGGAAGGAATGTTTCCATGACACAACAGTCCAGGTGCATCAGAGCCTGCGGGGCTCCACTTGCTTAAAACCCAAGACTCTGACCACTGCCTCACTCCTTACCCAAACTGAGTGAAATCTGATGTGGTTGGAAACATCCCACACTCCCACAACAGTTGCAAACGAGGCACACTCACAATCCTGCTACGTGCCAGCTCCCAAACTCCAGACACATTTATGTTTCCTCCCCCTTCCAAGTCCCCACAGCTGCAATGAGCAATCCAAAGACAACTGTACCTGCACCACCACCAAACCTTAGGAAGGGAATTAAATACTCCCTGCCACCTCCCAGTTCCAAGCCTTGCTCCCAGGTTACAGCCCTGACTCAGATCTCTTGTGATGTTCTAAACCAGCCCTTTTTTTTTTTTTTTTTTTTTCATCCACAGTCTGGCTTTGGAATGAAATTCAAGTTTTCCACAATAATTTTACGTGGATCACAGATTATCTTTTGAGGCACAGCCTCTACAGGGGAGGGAAAACCAAATGTTTCTGCTCCTTAACCCCCAAATCCTGGGAAAGTGTCAGAAAGAACAGAGGAAGGACATTACCTAGTTGTTGACATTTGTTAGTAAGGAGGGTAAGAGAGACTAGAGGCCAGTGGAGTTAGTATCTGTCTCTCCTCCAACAGCTTTCTTCTCAGGTCTCCTAGCTGGACTGAGGCTCCTTTTTGCTTTTGCCTCCACAGGGATTCATTTCCTACCAATGGAAAAATCAGCTGTTATTTATCAGAGCACAGACAGAGCGTTCAAGCAGGCAGTGTTCAGGGGCTTCATCCGTCCCCAAGTCACAAAGCTTGTCATTTGTCATGATTCCTCACCACTGAACAAGTTTTCTTCCTTGTCATGGGAGACAATTGGGTGAGCTGTGTAACTGGAGTAAATCCCTTTGGCAGCAGGCACTTGGCTGTTGGGAGAGGGGAGGCTTTTTAGTGTTTCCACGTGATGCTGCAGGATGGAAAACCCTCCTCAGACATCCCCCCTCACATGGCAGCTGTCCCTGTGCCCACAACCCAGCACCCTGTGTCAATGGAAACCACCCTGCTGACTCCCTGAGGGACTGCTCTGACATTCCCAGAGATCACCCTTCTCCCTAGGGACAGGGTTTGTATTATTCCCTGCTCCTGGAGCCAGGCACAGTCCCAGAGCCTGGGGTGAGGAGCTCCTGGGCTGTCCCTTTGCTTTGGAAAGGAGGCTCAGCAGGAAATGGTCCCCACTCTGCTCACCCCCATATCAGCTGAGACTGAAGAAGGGAGAGAAAGGGCAAGCAAGAAAATTTGCATTACCCTTAGAGAAGGGGTGGAGAGCTCTGCCCCTCTGCTACAGCTTCCTGCTCCCTTCTTATGGATCACTCCAAGACAGGAGAGGCTCAGGAGGCCATTCAGATGTCACCTGTCCTATGATTACAGTGTCACTGACCTCAAGAGCCAGCATTCCTTTCCTTTCTATCAGGAGTAGAAAATAAAGTGCCCCTGGGAGGCTGGGAAAGCCTGTTCTCCCAGGGGTCAGCTGATGCTTTTTCCACCTAAATGGGGCTGGCTTGGCTGTCCCCTCACCCAGCCCCTGGGCACACCTCTGTTTGTGGTCCCAGGTACAGCCAAACACACAGTGCTGATCCTCATCCAGTTGTTGATGCCCTCCCTGGAGGAAAAAAAAAAAAAACAAACCTTGACTGCTGTCTGCCAGAGGTTTCTCCATCCCCAAGATGTGTTTGGCTTCCAGCAAACCAGAACCACAGCCCCAGAGCTCCTCAGCAGCTTCACCTGCCTGGTACCCAGGAGGGCTCTGCTGCACCCAACCCCCTCCGAGGGCAGGAAAAGATGCAGAATCTCCTGAAATCACCTTTCAAGTTTCCCCTGAATGGGAATCGTTGCTGCCCATTGCAAGTCCCTAATGATGGTGACAGGAGGATGCTCTGTGAGGCCAGCCTGCCTTTCGAGGAAGCAGTTGCTTCAGCTCTGGAGATAAAGCTCAGGAGAGTTTTGTGCTCTGCTTGGGAGCAGCACAGAGAGATGTTCCTGCTACTTTTGCAGTGTTTGTACAGGGGAGAGGGAGGAAAAAGTCTCTGTTTGGTTTAAATCCATCAAATAGTATAAAGGGTATCCAGGTAGCACAAGAATTCCATTGTCAAGGTACTGGCTAGCCTGGAAACCTGACTTTTCAGTACTCACTGGTCTGACAAGCTGAAAAGCAAATGCTGCAGAAAAAAAAAAGCTCTCATGGAGCCTAAGTGATGGAGCACAACAAAATAACAGCAAGTGTAGGCAGTGATGCAAAGCAAAAGAGGAGGAAAGCAAGAAAAGTCTGCAAGGCTGGGGGCACGTATCTTAAGGAGTCACAAATGGCTTAATAAATGGAAAATGCCTCTACCTCGGCCTTTCTGAGATTCCTTTAGCAGCAAAGAACCAGGGCAGGGTTTGAGAGAGCCCAGCAGGGTTGAGTGGATGGATGAGCACAGGGAGGGGGGGGCTGGAACTTGGGAGCAGAAGCTGAAAGCCAAATGTGAGATGCATGAGAGGAGTGATGTCTGCGGGGCTGCTGACCTCTTCTTTCCAAAAACACCACAAAGCACTTAAAAAAATAGCCCTGGAAGTGGCCAGGATTCAAAGGGAATCTCTGTCTCTCCTGTGTTTGCAGGGTATTTGCTGGATACACACCACACATCCCTAAAAGCTGACACTTCTTTTCCTGCTCCCAGCTGGGAGTCCCCATAACAATACAGACATAGGCATGTGTCAATAAAACCACTTACATTCCCCCAGGGCTGTCCTTCGCAGATAATTAAGAAAAAACTGAAGAAAATGACTGAAAGGACAAAGATCTGGCTGAGACTCAGACACCACCAGCCTGATGGCAACTGGAAAGGATCCAGGTCTCATCCTGCCAACATTTGTCCCCAGCCCAAGGGGGAAGGGCAAAATTCAATATCCCACATCCCTGCTGAGAGCTTCAAAATGACCCCTTGAATGTTCCCTAAGGCCCCAGCAGCAGGAAAACCCAGCAGCTAAAACCCAGGAGGTGAGCCAAGGGATTCTTGGACCTGTCCTGCACAGCAGGAAAGCAACGGGCTGCAGGATGCAGACCCAAGTGTCTCCCCTTGTGGGGTTCTCCTGGAAGAGAAGCTGGAAGGTCACAGGGTGCTAAGGGAGGACAGATGAATTTGGGATGGAGGGAGGGATGGAGGGATGGAGGGAGGGATGGAGGGATGGAGGGATGGAGGGATGGAGGGATGGAGGGAAGGAGGGAAGGAGGGAAGGAGGGAAGGAGGGAAGGAGGGAAGGAGGGAAGGAGGGAAGGAGGGAAGGAGGGAAGGAGGGAAGGAGAGAGGGATTGTGTCCCATTTGCTAACTGGAGCCTCTGAGTCAGTGGTCATTAAGACCAGATGTAAAACTGCACCCTGGTCTCATTTCCACCTTGGTTCTTCCATTCTTCTCCTCTCCACAGCATCCAAATCGATTTCTTAATGAATAGCTGCTTATTTCACCCTTCCCAGGAGAACAAATCATTATTTGTCCTCTTAATTTATGGCCAGAGCAGACCAAAGGCACTGAGTTCACTGAGGTTGAATGAGGGACCTCAGCAGCTCAGGACACGGTGACACTTTGCCAAGAGGTACAGATGGCATCAGCTGAGTCCCCTGCACCAGTGCCACGTTTTTCCCAGCAGGGGAGAAGTGGGGGGAAGACTAAAACCAGAGCTGCCCCCTGGATTCTGTGTCAGCTCAACACATGCCAAGGGGACACATGGCCCTGGGGACTCTCCCCTCCCCTTGAACAAACCAACCTTAATCCCCCAGCTAGGTATGGCTTTGTCAGGGGCATTTCAGAGCACACACTCTCTAATCCTCCAGAGAAAAATACTCCTAAAGCTGCAGATGAGTCTGAGAGTGGAAGAGAAGAGAGGGAGTGATTTTTACTTAAGCCCCAGGGATCCCAGAGGTGGGAATGGGGCACGTTCTCTGCATCTTCCAGCCAAGAAGGAATGGCATCCAATCCTATTAAAAAAAATAAAAATTTTAAAAAATCTCCCATTTTAAGGAACAGCCCAGGTTAGAGGAGGAGACCAAGAGCACTTGAAAAAGCTGCTCAGTGAAACCTTTGTGTCTGAATTTCACCTTTGTGTCTGAATTTCACCTTTGTGTCTGAATTTCAATGGCATCGTGGCAGCTCCAGTGTTTCACTGCTGCTCACCCCCTTCTCTCTTTCCTCCTCCCTCCAACCCAACCTCAGCTGCCCCTGGGGGTCTTTACACCTCGGAGGAACTGTGTTTTACTGCTTCGACTTCCTCGAGGTATTTCCAGTGCAAATAGCAGCTTTTTGGGGAAAACTCTGCTTGACAGTCACAGCCTTGTTCTGTCTTCAGAGGCTCCTAAACTAAAAGGCAGGTGCAACCACACAGACCTCTAAAAAAAAAACTTCCAGATTGCATGGAAAATCTGAGAAGAACAAGGACAAACCACACGTCATCCATACAGCTGTGCAGTCAGAAAGAGACCCTCCCCACACCCACTGGGGAAGCTATTGAGCAAAGATGTGGCTGGATGCAAGAAAAGAGCTAAAGCAAAGAGTAAAACCCCCAATTCTCCCCCCCTTTTTTTTTTTTTTTTTTTTTTTTACAGGTCTGTGTGGTTGCACCTGCCTTTTAGTTTAGGAGCCTCTGAAGACAGAACAAGGCTGTGACTGTCAAGCAGAGTTTTCCCCAAAAAGCTGCTATTTGCACTGGAAATACCTCGAGGAAGTCGAAGCAGTAAAACACAGTTCCTCCGAGGTGTAAAGACCCCCAGGGGCAGCTGAGGTTGGGTTGGAGGGAGGAGGAAAGAGAGAAGGGGGTGAGCAGCAGTGAAACACTGGAGCTGCCACGATGCCATTGAAATTCAGACACAAAGGTGAAATTCAGACACAAAGGTTTCACTGAGCAGCTTTTTCAAGTGCTCTTGGTCTCCTCCTCTAACCTGGGCTGTTCCTTAAAATGGGAGATTTTTTAAAATTTTTATTTTTTTTAATAGGATTGGATGCCATTCCTTCTTGGCTGGAAGATGCAGAGAACGTGCCCCATTCCCACCTCTGGGATCCCTGGGGCTTAAGTAAAAATCACTCCCTCTCTTCTCTTCCACTCTCAGACTCATCTGCAGCTTTAGGAGTATTTTTCTCTGGAGGATTAGAGAGTGTGTGCTCTGAAATGCCCCTGACAAAGCCATACCTAGCTGGGGGATTAAGGTTGGTTTGTTCAAGGGGAGGGGAGAGTCCCCAGGGCCATGTGTCCCCTTGGCANAGATGCTTGATCTTCTTTTTCTTTTTTCTTTTTTTCTTTTTTTTTTCTCAGTAATTCTCGCCTGGCAGTCCTGTCTGCCTGCCTGTGACATGCTCGTTTAGTTCACTGAATTACTTATCACATCCTGCTCACCTGCCCCCACCCACCCTTTGCTGCATGACCAGAGAAGAAACCTGGTGGTTGCTCTGCAGAGAGAAGCTTTTACTCATCATTCCCCACATTTTTTAATCGATGTTTCTGTGCTGTTTTCAGTTCCAAAGCAAGGAGTGTGACAAAAGAGCAGAATTCAAACCCAGACACAAAGATTGGAGTTTTAAGAGGGAGGATGAGTTCAAAGCACTCCAGGGACAGAAAACAGGGAAGAGGTCTGAGGTTTCAAGTAAATTCTCTCAGCCAGTTGGGATGTCCTGGGGAGGGCTGAGCAAACTCCAGTTGCCCTGGTGCTCCTGGATGGATGGGGTTCAGGGAATCTCTGGGAAAATCCAGGAGCCTGCAACTCCTCTCACTCACTGCAGTTTCTCTTTGCAGGGATATTCATTGACTTGTCAGAGAAAGGAGCAACCAGAGAGGACAGTCCCTTCAAACACTCTGCATCCAGGCACTCTGGTTGTTGCCCTTCATGTAAAAACACCCCCCCCCCCCAAAAAAAAAGCCTTGCAAAGATTCATGAAGCACCAGATCAGCAGAATTACTTGTTGCTGGGGACCAGGGGTACCACAGTACTCAGCAGTGCTTCCAGGGTGCTGCCAGCAGTGGGATCCCTGCAGAATGCAGGGACCTAAAAAGGGATTCGGGGATTTCTGCACTGTGGATGGGCTCAACCTACAGCCCCGACCAGGAAGCTTTCCCCAAAATACTCATCTTCCAGTAAAAGGCTTGTTTCCAAGTTCTCCCTGCAATCCAAGTGCTTTTTTTCTCTTGGCTGGGTGCTGGCAGGGCAGGATGTGCAGAGCAGGGAAACTGAGGCTGAGCCCTGGAGCACACCCCTTGGGAAACCCCCCCCCGGGGCAGCTTCAGGGAGAGGGTTGGCCAAGGGGAAGAGGGGAGGAAATGTGTTTCAGACAGAGAGAACTCAGGATTTCAGAAAGCAGAACTGGAGCACAGAGAGGGAATAAGAACCCATCCCCTCCTCTTTCTGCCTTGGTTTCCCTGTCTCTTCCCCCAGCAGCTCCTGACTCCATGGCAGTGCTGTGGCTTCAGGAGTCAAAGTTCTTTCCTCTGGCATTTCTCCCCCAAACCCAACCCTACTTCTGAGCCAAGGAATGGGGTGTAACCCCTTCCTGACCCTACGGACCCCCCTGATTCCCTGCAAAGGGTGCAAACTGCCTGCCAAGGATTGGGGCACAAGCTCCCGGGACAGACTGTTAAGAAGCTGAACTGCCAAACTGCTTTGGGAAGAAAGTTTGGGAGATGTGATTCCCAGATTCCCAGCTCTTTGTTCTAACCACCAGGCAGGTTTTCAAGCCCTCTCAGCTGCAGCTTCACTTTTAATCTCTGTGCTGCATAAACGTCACCTTGGGGAAAATGCACTGATGCTGGGAATGTCCAGGTGGGACTGGAGGAGGCCAAATTCCTACCCCAGAGCCTCGAAGGGAAGGTGGAGAAGTGCAGATCCAGCAATGGGAGCTGGCTGGCGGCTGCTTTCCATCCTTGCTTCCCCCAGCTCCCAAGAGATTACCCAGCAGGGCTTAGCAGAGGAATGAAAAGCAGCTGCCTCATGGGCTGTGTGCAGATAAAGGGCACCAAAGGAATCCTGGCTGAATGTTCTCCTGTGTGATCTGCGTGGGGAACAGCCACAAACATGCAAGGTCAGGCACAGAGACAGCAGATCAAGGACATTTAAAGACACAACACAACTGAGAGAGATTTGCTTTGTTGTTGGGTTTTTTTTGTTTGTTTTTTTTTTTTTGGGAAACCAGTTTCCACCTACAGAGCATCTTGGCTGCTGAACACTGTGCTACTACTGGGTGTCTACAACCCAATCAATCTCTGCATTCCCCTTCCTCTCTGGAGACACACAGACCCATTGCTGGAAATCTGTAGAGCAAATGAAGTTCAAAAGCTCAGCAGAGCCAGGCTGCAGCTTGACAATCCTTTATGCATTCCAGAAAATACGTCCAGTGATGAGGAGGACCAGACAAATGGAGATCCAGGCACCTCTCAAAATGCTCAGTGTCTCCAACACATTCTGCCTCTGCAACTTCAGGATCTCTGCAGGACCCACAGTACTTCCAGGCTCTCCTTACTGGAATAAATCCCCAATATCTGCTGCCATTTCCCACCTGCCAAGGCCACTTCAAGTTGCCTGTTTAGCAGAGGTCACTTGGGTGACAGTAGAGATAAAAAGGGGTGAATTCATTTGCTTGATACACACGACAAGTGGGTAAACTCTACACCTCTCAAATTAGAAGGCAGTAAATTGCATCTTACCTGTGTTTATTTTGGACAAAGCTGTCAGTGGAACCTCAGAGAAATGTGGATAAACGCCCACTGAAAACTCAGGTCCTCACTACACTCACTTCCCTCAGGACCAAGTGCTATTTACAACTGTCCTCTTCAGAGAGGAAGTACTAATGGATTACTACAGAGAGCACAGTGGATACTAAAGAGTCCAGGGAGAACTTATCCATGAAAACCAGAACGTGATGGTACCAAAAAAAAAAAAAAAAACAAAAATCCATCTAATATGGAGGAATGAAACCAAAATCTCTGCTTTAATAATAAATTACCTAAAATCAACCGCCAGGCAGTGATGGAAAAGGTGATGTGCTTTTAATCTCTTTTGTATCCAGAATAATCTAAATGCTGGCTTAAAGCTACTCAGTACCCCCATGCGATCAACATGCAGGCACAGAGACATTTTATCTCAGGAGTTAAAGGAAAAAAGGAGTTAAATGGAAACCTCACCTCTGGCTTAACAATAATTTTGCTACTACACCACTATAATTACAGAGTGAAGTCCCCACAGACAGAGAGGGTGGCACTATCTCAGCATTTTCCATGGCAACCCATGACCCTCTAAAGGAATCCCATAGCTGCTGGGTGTACCTGAGATAGGTCCATGAAAAGATTCCTCCACTAACCCTGGAAAATAAAGGGCCAGACCCTGACCATCTGCATCTGCCTGTGAAACCCTTCCTGCCAGCTCCAGAACTTTTACAGTAACTTTGTGCACCAGAGGAAAAGTTACAGGAAAATAGGGAGATTTTTGGATTTTGCCTGGATCAGCACATACTCTGCCAACTTCAAAGGATTTATGGATTCCCAGTCCTGTCAGCCTTGATCCTTTGCCTTTACCTCTTCTGCCTCCTGAATCTTCATTTGACTGCTCAATCATTTTATCCAGATAGTCCAGGAGGAAAATAAGCAAAAAGAAAACAAGCCCCATAATGTTCTTTATTTCTCTTGCTCTGTCAAACCCACACGTTTGGAAGGAGCTGATCAGAGAGGCTTCCTACAGATCCTTTCTGCTTTCCAACAGCCACCAGGAGTTTATTGCCGAAGGAACTCCCAACAACACGTCAGGTCCTTAAAGTTACATGATTGAGATGTAGAACTAAGGCATAAATTAAACCCCAGACTAAGCTCTTATTTCCATGCCAAAAATCCACTGCCACATCCAGGCAGCATTATTTCACTCTCGGAAAATCTGAGGGGGATCATAAAGCAAGTCACCAGGGATTTTCCATCAGCTATTTATTCATTTAGAAACGCAAATAGGATCCATTTTACTAATGCCAAAGTCACCACAATCCAAACAAAATCCTTAATTTCTAACTTTCTGGAAAAGTTTGTGAGCACAACCCAGCTCCAGTCCTCCCACCCAGCCTCCCACTTCGGTTTTGATACAACATATAGATCACTAGAGCTTCCCTTACAAAAGAAGAACATTTAAAGAAGTTGCAGAGACTTGCAATTATCTGTTTTATAACCCATAAAATAAAAGGCAAGTCTCAAGCTTGCAGTGAGAATCAAAAATAAAATTTAAAAAAAAGCAATTTAAAACCTTCGTGTATCTTCCCATTACCTTCAAAAACACCTCAGCCGCCGTGAATAATAAAAGCAATTCAAGAATAATAAACTGCCGGTCTCACCCCATCTCTGCCGGGTGTCAGCTCCTTTTTCTCCCGTCCTTTCTTCTGCCGCCTGGGATTCTCTCCACGTTCTGATCTATTTCTCCCTTCCTCTTTCTGTCTTTCTCCGGATCCGGATGCTCTTTAAATTTCCTCCGGAATTTCACTTTGAAATCTTGCTAGTTTTTTGCTGTCGGATAGAAACGCCCAATAACCCCCGAGCCTGCGGGGCAGCGGGGGCTGCCCGGACCCCCCCTTCCCCGGGCTGCTGCCCCCCCGCACCCTCCCCAGCAGCTCGGGAGGGGAACGTGGGTGCTCCCGGCAGCCGCAGTCTCCGGCGGTTCCCCCTCTCCCAGGATCCCTCCTTCCCTTCAGCATGGGAGGGGAGCAGCAGGATTAGGTGGTGCTTTTACACAAAGCTCCGGCAGCCCCGCAACTTTCCCCTCCCGCAGCCCGAGAAGTCCGAGCGGGCTGGAGAGGGCTTTGTTCTCTCTCTCTCTCTTTTTTTTTTTTTTTTTTTTTTTTTTTTTTTTTTTTTTTTTTTTTTTTTCTTTCTTCTTTTTTTTCTCTTCCCTATCCGCTTCCTCCTTCTGCCAACTGCCCCATCGCGGTCACATTTCTCCTTTTCTTCTCCAGACTTTATTCCCGGGGCTGGGGCCGGCTCGGCGGCACCACCTGCTGGGCACAGCCAGTCCTGCCTGCTCCTCCCTGCACCTCCCTGCACCTCCCTGCACCTCCCTGCTCCCCCCTGCTCCCTGCCTGTACCTTCCTGCGCCTCCCTGCACCTCCCTGCTCCCTGCCTGTACCTTCCTGCACCTTTCCTGCTCCCTTCCTGCACCTTCCTCCTCCCTGCCTGCACCTTCCTGCTCCCTTCCTGCACCCTGCCTGATCCCAGCAAGTTCTGCACATTAATTTCTCCGTGGGTTAATAACTTCAGAACTTGCCCTGAATAGTAAACTCTGTGGTAGTAATTTTACAATGAAAGGTGGAAGGAGAATTCCTAATTCAGCAGAGTTCAATACTGCCAGCACTACCACCACTTCCGACATTCCCACTGTTTCACCTCCACCCTCTGTTGTACCCCGTGTAGAAGGGAAACTGCTGGGACACCACTCTGTCTCTCCACTCTTATCACCCCCTTTTTGGGGGGTTATGTTTGCTGGGTTTAAGTGTGACATCAATTCAGAGCACCTCGAGGTTTGAAACAAAGAGCTCCAGAGATTCTTGGCACTGAAAGAGCTGAACTGAGGTGAAGTTTGAGGTTTTAGAGCCACTGGTGGTGCTCAGCTGCAGGGTGGGATGGGTGCTCTGAGCTGGACAAACAACTCCAGGACCACCTTGGCTCCCTTTGCTTGTCCCATATTCTCTGTCCTTCCTACCTGGAGCATGGCAACCAATGACAAAAGGACTAAAACTACACTGAAGATACTCCTGGAAGTAGGGCACAGTATCTTTCATATCGACCTGTTAACTGTGAACTTGTCTTAGAAGCTAATTATTTTACACATTTAAATTAGGGTAATGAGATCAGCAGGAATTGAACTAAACCCAAATGCTGGGAGCCTTGTGAGGATTTTCTGAAATGGGGGTTTTATATTCCATTTGTACTTCCCTCCACTCAGGGAAGAGAGAAAGTGTCCCCAAAGGGAAGAATGGAAATTTCCATCACTTCCCACCTTATTAGTTACATACCACCACCCAAGCTGCAGCCTTGATTTCCATATCCCCCTTTGCATACAGGGAGCAGGAATACAGAGAAACAAATCCTGCAAGGAAGTTCCAAGAGAGACAAAATATGCACTTCCAATCTTGCTTGCACACTCACTGAAATGCAGGCAGGTCCTGGTGTCACAGTTTGCCAGCAGCTATCCAGACTTCTGAGTCTCAGATGTCCCAATCTCTACAGTTCTCTTGCCCACACTCTGTGCCTACAGCTTCACCTGATGCTCTTCCCACCTTTCCATCCTTCCCTGGAAAAGGGAAACGCCATGTGCTGGTCCATCAGCAGTGTCACAGCCACAAGAACCCGTGAATTTCCTTCTTCCAAGTGGCCTCACCTATGGTGTTTGCACAGAATACTTAAGAACCTGTTGTTACCAAGTGTAGGAGTTATCTGATCCAGGGAGAAAGCAAGCACCAAAAAAAAAACAACCAACCAACCAAACAAAAAAAACACACAAAAAAGACTGTAACTTTGCTCCAATGAGGTAAATGGATTTACATTTTAAGGGAGAAAAAGCTCTGGTAAGAGCTGCTTATCTGCTCTTTCTTTCTCTCCAGGGATCTATGCTGTACACATCCATCTCCCTTTCCAAGCATTCCTGTTTCACTTGAAAGCAGACATCTTGCTACTTCCACACAGAAGAATCCATTTCCAAGCAGGTTTCTCCTTCCATAGCTATGTGAAAATGGGGGAAAAAATGCACTAGATCTAGAAAAACATCAACCTTGTACTTTACACCCACCTGGCAAGAGGCAGAGTGAGGCAGAACAGCCTGTTGTTTCTGTGCGTTCTGTGATCAAGAACCCAAACAAGAAAATAATAAGAGAAACATTTATTTGAAAATGAAGCAAAAAGTGTTTCAAGAATAATACGAAAAAATACTCAAATTTCAACAGCCTTTAACAAAAGGAGCTACAACATCTGAATTTTGACCACACCTTAGAAATAAATTCAGAACATCAATGCAGTCCATGACATTTTTGCACAGAGGAAGATGTATCCCAAAGATCACTAAAACCACCTTAGAAAAATAAATGTGTGGAAAGTGTTTTGAAAGCTGCAATAATAGGAAGGGAGAGGAAAACAAAGGGAGATAAAACATGGGAAGATGACTCAGGAACTTCTAACAAAGCACCAGCTCTGACACCAATACTCACTACAGTCAGTGGCAAGTAATTTAACCTCACATGTAAAATGAGGATACTAGCAACCTCTTGAGGCACTGGGAGACTTAATTAGTTGCTATTTGTAGATTAAGCAGACAGTCTGAAGGTGAAAGCACTAAATGGTAAGTATTATTAGCTTCTGAAATATTAATTTCTGTAATTGGGCAGCCCCAACATTACCAAAAGTGGATCAGTGTCAATTTTCAAAGGAAAATTCTTTTTATGCTTCGTTCGTGTCAAAAAAGTACCCAAACAAGGAATTTTGCTTTGAAAAGTCATAACTGGGAACTCAATTTATGTAAAACACAAACCAGCTTGTCATCTTCAATTCAGAGCTTCTGCCTCTAACCCAAATTTACATTCCACCACCTTATCAGGAAGCACCGTGTCATCTGCACCAAACAGCTCTGTGAGATGCAAGCTCTGAATGCTCCCTGTGAAACCTGAGCTGCTCAGCATTCCCTCTGCACTCCTGGAGGGCAGCTCAGGAGCATCGATTTCATTACCACAAGACACACTGGTTTGTGTGGCTGAACTCCTCCCCACAACATCTGAGCCCTCCGTTTGTGTGGCTGAGCTCCTCCTCACATCTCCTGAGCCCTCCACAGCCACTGCTGGACTTCCCAAGCCAGCTGCACCAGTGGTTTGGGAGCTGGTTCCTCTGCTCTTCCAAGGCACAGATAAATGACCTTTGTAGAGGTTCCAAGCCAACAAGGAAAAGAAAGTAAAAGCAAACCCAGCCCCCAGGAGTGTTAAAACAATCTTGTCTCTTTGGCTGCCCACAGATGTGTGTTTTGCTGTCTCTGTATCATGAACTGAAGACTGAAACCCCTCAGCTCCTGCTACATTCCGCTGATTTGCCGAGGCAACGATATCTGCTCGCCTCTTGTTTTGGGCATAAAGGGCATAGCGAGCCACAGGGATGAGGAATTCCTTCCCTTTGGATTTCTCAACTGAGAGGCAATCATAGATCCCAGCTGCATCCATGGTCACGTTCAGGATTGCTATTCCTCCATCATAGAGGAGGTATTTGGAGTCCTCAGCCCGGAGTCTGCTCCCGTTAAACTTCCACACGACGCTTGCCAGGTTGGAGAGAGGAAGACATTTCAGGTGGATGTTGTTTCCAAGAGTAAAGAGGTATTTTCTCACACTGTTCTCTACAACAATGAAGATAATGTTGTTTTGTTGGTTTAAGTCAGAGCTCTGGGAATTGAGTTGAATTTACAAAAGCGAGTAGAAAATGTACAGAAAATTCACCAGGCTGACACGTGGAGGTAAGAGATGGTGTTTGTGCCACTGCAGAAAGCACTTATTGTGCAACTGCATAATGCCAGCTCCCATACACTTGCAACCCTACCTTAGAAGTGTTAGGATTTCCCAACCCCATTAATAATAATTTTTAAAAAATCACCTGATGACAAAATAACCTTCTTTTTAAGTGCACTCTTGAACAGTTTGCCACGGATCTGCAGAACAGCAGTCCTAAAGCAGTGAGAGATTTACTGGGACAGTGATTTCTGCAAAGTGGGTGTGGGAGGGACACCAGTGACTTCAAAAGGGTCACATTTATGCTTCCCTTGAGAGTAAGAGTTCCAGTCTGAATCATTCTGACATTTTGACTGAGAGAGTTAAAAGCATTAGGCAGTCCCAGCTCAGTGTGGGGTTTTTTTGGGCTTTGTTCAAAAGTCATTATCACCATGATTTTAATTCTGTGGTTTTCTAGGATGCAAGCATTCCAGTGGGCACAAAGCATTTTGATCACAGGAAGTTAAAATATCCTTTCTTAAAAACATTCACATACCTACACGAGGGCAGCTGGAAGCATCCCCATATTTCACACTTTGCATTAAACTCCTGGGGGGAAAAAAAAATAAATAAAAGGAGAAAAAACAACCAAACAACCAACAAAAAAGCAGAGATGAAAACACAGTGTTCCAGCTTGTGTCATTCTGTTTCTAGGAATCATCCTAGTTTTGTGTTACAGATGTTAGGAGTTGACTGGAGAAGGCATGCAGCTGAAACAACAGCTTTTTACTTACTCCATCTGACCAGTTTGCTTTGCCAGTGGAACACACCCACGAGCAGACCAGGACCAGGCACAGTAAGGATCCCGGGCCAAGATGCAGTCCCAGCAGTACTGGTACCGGTGGCACTCAGAGACTGGAAGCTGCACCACTTGAGACTGGGACCCTACATAGAGCATTCCCTAAAAATGCAGGAGGGAGTTCTGTTACAAGAGCCTGTGAGATTTTAAGCTGTTATTTTCTAAAATGGATTGTAAAGATTTTCTGCTATTCATTAAAAAAAGAAAAAAACAAAATAAATCAGTGAACTAAAAATCTGTTAGGAGGGTGAGGTGAATGAGAAGTATCCCCTGCTTTCCACAGCATGTCCAATGCCAGAGTTCCTTCCCTAATTTTTTACTCTGAAACATCTGGTGTAGGAAAGCCAGAACAAGGCACAAGAGCAAGGCCTGAGGCAAGCTGTTACAGCAGCCTCCTTCCACGGGAGTTCTACCTTTTCAGAAGACAGCTGGAGAGATTGTACTGGCTCAGGAGGCAGAAACAGCTGCAGCTCTTCCACAATGAACATTTCCCCATCACAACTGAAAGCTTTATGCAAATATCCATCATCTGCATAAAATGAAATGCATTTTGAAACATAAACTTGTTTAAACAGGTTGTAAGATTTTAGCCTGATAATTCACGTTGAAATTACATAGAGATTGAGAAGACATTCCTGGGCAGAGGGAATTTCTGAAATTCTTCAAAGCAATTCTTTTTTTTTTTTTTCTCCAGTTAAGAGAGAAGCAGTGGTTTTTTTCAGAGGGAAAAAAAAAGACCTCAAACAATCCCTGAATTTGCAAATATTATATCAAGTCTCCTTTGATATGGAAAGTTTCTAAAGAGAGAGTTTTAACATCCAATAAGCAAACACATTGAATCTAACTGGGATGAAAATATTAAGCTAGCAAGACAGCTTCTGGATGCAAAACTTCAAACAGAGCTGATGAATCCTTTTTTGAACTCTCAGAAAAAAAATCTGGAACAAAACCCAGAAAAATGCATTGTATCTTTTCCTCAAATGCAAGCACTTACCTGTTCCCAGAAACATAACATCGTATGTTTGTTTATCTAAGCCAGTGATTCTGTCTACCACAATCCTGGTGTAGTTTGAACCTCTCTTCAGCAGCACTGGTCCATTCCCGATAGGATTTACAGGATTATCCATGAGAGGGTGGTCTCTAACAAACTGCAAAACTTTGTCAGGCAAGTCTGAAGAGGTATTATACCCAATACTCCGGGCAAAATTATCAATGCACTAGAAACAAAACGTAACAAACATGGTTACAATTGCTTTCACATTTCACTGAGGTGTATAAAAAAGGTGTATTGGCTTCTAAACATTCAGGTATTTCTATTGATCTTCCAAAGATAAAAATCATTGTTTTCCTCCCATTTTATCAGCTAACTAATAACCTCACATCTCTTGTGGAGTGGAAGTGTGAGGCAGCTCTTCTAGCAACCCTCCTCTGATGGGATGAGAGAGCTGGGATCTCTCTGCTGATTAGAAACACTGCATTTAAATTGGCAAAGCATGAGATAATGATTTGCTACAAAAAAAGAGAAAATCCAGAGGCTGTTCTTTAATTAGAAAGAATAAATTCATATTTACAGCACCAGGACGTGGAACTGGCACTTCTCCTCTATATGTCATCCACTTCACAGGGGAATGTTCTGCAGTTACTGGTCCTTTGTAGCTTCCTTTGGAGAAAACTTCCTGAATATTTGTCATATTGTATGCACAAACAGCTGATATGTCTAATCTTCCCCTTAGAAGAAAACAAAAAAACCCCAAACAAACAAAATTACACACAAAGTAAAAGCAAATTTTATGGGCTTTTATATATTAGTGCTGTAAAATACCCCAATCTCCCCAGTGCACACTGCTCTATCTTTTTTGGGGTTAGTCAGAAGAGACCTAACAATGCTCCTCTGATGCAATTTTCATGATTCACTGAGAAGACAGTAAAACAAAGACATTCATACAAGATGGCATTAAACCTGTGTATGGAAAAAATCAAGTAACCACCCTCAAATAAATTGAAACAACTCAGAGAATGAAGACCTCCTGACAACCTTTCCTGTAAACAGGCAGACAAGTCCCAGTATTATGGGTTTGACAGGGTTCTCCTCCCCTTGGCTCCACACTTCTGACACAGATCATTAATTCTTCTCCTAATCCCCTTAACTCATCTTACTGAAAAACACACAACTTTTCCTCTTTGCCTCCAATTATAATGCCTTTCAGAACCATGACTGAAAATGTAGGTAGACTTTTAGGAGTGTCTGGATCAGCCACTGAGGTGAATTCCAGCAGTGAATGCTAAATCTCTTGGCCACACCCAAGGGAAGAAATGTTCTACAAATTCCTCTTTTGGCACACACTGAACCCAACCTGCCACATCCAGAAATAAAACTCACCTAAGCTCCAGTGATTATAAAGTGACAGGTAAATAGGTGGCAGCAGGTTAAGCTGGACAGTGCTGACTGTGCTGCATTCCAAGAACTCTGCAGCTTTTATAAAACATGAGAATTGCCAACTACTTTGTCAGTGGTATTTTTTGACATATAAAGTTTTGTCTTGTTTTTCTTCATTAGTCAGAGCATTAAGAAAAAGCTTTAAGAAAAGGTATCTGTGTGGAGTTTTGTTTTCATTTTCCCAGAACATGACATTAGACAAGCAGGCCATGAGAGATACTGCTTTACGAACAGGAGGATAATTCTGCACAGTGAAGTGTCAGCTATTTCCTTTAATGCTACAAAGACCAGAAGAATCCAAGGCTTTGTGTGTGTAATTATGTAATTTGAGATGTAATTAGTTTTAATTGCCCCACCATCCACCTAGAGAAAGCAGAGTTAAAAACCTGGCTTAGGAGAAGCTTTTGGTTAGTCTTTAATTGAAGGCTTTGGCCCAGGAACCAAAAATATTTTGTTTCAGATTATAATGTTTGCTCAGTTGGATCAAGCTGTAAGAAAATCAGAAGTGGTCCATTAAAACATGCATTGTAAGAAGTTGGTAGCTTCTTGTTTGGAGTTAAAGCCAAAAGGCTCTTAAAGCTGAAGTGAGAACCCTTCCTCAGTTCATGGCAAACGTTGGTAGCACACGTAGCCTCCTGTCTTACCATTGTGGGGAAAAAATTCCATAAAATATGCTGTCCTGCCACTTTCTTCTCCTAAGTAGAAAGATGTCCTGGACAATATTGAAATGGAAGTTTAATTCTGGAGCAGAGCAGGAAAGGCGGGATTTTAAAAATGATGTCCACCTCCTCTGCAGTACACGTTTCCCACCAAGATCACCCTAAAAGAAGGGATAACAGCAGCACTGGAAAATGCATAAAAAACCAGACATTCTTTTCACCTAAGAGCATCGCTGTGGGGAAGAATACAGTTGGCCTTTCAAGACAAATCTCAGTTCAAAGGTAAAGAAAGAATAAGTGCAACCCAAACAGCTGGTTCTGTTCTAGCAGGAAACAGAAGAATTAGTTCAGAAATAAAATGCTTATGACAGAATTTTGCTTGGTTAGCCAGTGTAGATAACATTGTTATCACTGGACTATGAAACTTCAGCTGAAATACATTAAACAACATCTTTACACTAGAAATACTAACTCTACAGACACGGGCAATTCTGGACACCAGAAGCTTGTCATAGAATTCAAATTCAAGAGCTGTTTCAGTGAAGAACACATAAATTTTATCATCATCTCCATTTGGACTAGATTCACTCTCATGGACTATTTCCATGTTGACAAATGTTGGCTCTGAAACACATAAATACAAAAAACATTTTCAGTTTATTGCAAGATAAATGTCAGATATTATTTTTAAATTAAGTCTAATGAAACTGTTTTGATGATTAGTGGACACGAAAGGGCTGAAAAGTATTTATGACTCTATCAAACATTAAGAACTGGGCTTCCAGAAATGGAAAGGGGCTCATCCCATCCCTGTAGTCTGGAGGCACAGATTTCTTTTCAATTCTCTCCTTCTTTCAAAAGCTCACACTGCAAAATCAGTCCATAAAGAAAAAAACATCTTACCATTTAGCCACGATGTTTTAAACTCTGTTCTTACAGGATTTTTCATGCTGCGAAGTATTACAGGTTCTGTTCCCAAGAAATTATTGGAAGTAGCTGAATAGAATTCCCCATCTTTGAATATTTGCATGAAACAAAAAAAGGTTTAAAATACGGGTTTTTAAAATGCAAAAATGCTTCATAAGGAACTAACTGGGGTTGACATCAAAGATAGAATCAGGGGAATGAGATCCAATAACTGAGTTTAGGTGAGGAAAAGCATCTCAGGTGCGCACTGCTCCAAACATACCTACAAACACAGATGCATACTTCAGAGTTGGTTCAAATGGACACTTTCCTCTGCTTTCTTCAGCTCTTCCTTGCAAGCTTACATTTGTTCCATGGATAACCTGTGGCAACCAATGATGGAAACAGGATAAAAAAAAAAAAAATTGCTCATTACTTTTCAGGTCTTTCACGCTGGTGTAAAAGAATTAGGAAAGTTTCTAATTTCAGCAGGGTTATTTTAAGGAAGGTGTTCAAATATCTGCCACACGACTCAAGCATCTTCAGTACCACCTCTGTTCAAAACCAGTTACCATATGATCACAAGTTGGGTGATATGCATTGGTTCCACAGACATAGAGGTTGGAATCATTTATCTTGTGGAGGAAGAGGATGTAGTTCTGGCATCTTATCTAAAATAGAAAATAAAAATAAAATTGACATACTGTAGTAAAAATATACTGAAAAAATACACTGAAAATATCCTGGTGTCTTAGCAGCAAGCAAACCAACTCAACAGGTTTTAATGAATTTGCTTTTACTTCATTCATTAAAAAGCAGCTTGATCCTGTAGCCATTCTCATTTCAGTTTATAACACACAGGGGAAACCAAAAGTTCCTACCTTGTCCTTTCCACGACGAATGCATTCCATTTGTCTTTCATGGGTAGCAAACCAGTATTCCTAAAAGCCAAAAATCCTTGTAAGGTGGTATGCTGCAATATTTTTTCACAAAATCATGTGTAAAAAAAATCTCTAATTAATGTTAACTTTAAATGTATTGGGTAAGTAAGTATTTTTCTATGTAACTCCATAACATACAAGGCATAATAAATAACCTGAAGAGAGGTATTGTGTTGCTTAAAAAAAAAAAAAAAATTCTGTGATAAAGGTTCAAACCTTGAAATAGTAATGCTTTTTAGTAAAAAACAGAACATTTTGTTCATATTGAGAAAAATACAGACAAAATATTTTTTTCAAAGAAGGTATGAAAAAAAAAAAGTCTTGAATTTACCCTGGCTATCTCTCTAGAAATATTATTCAAGTCAAGAGCAAATACTGCATCTCTGCCTCCAACAAATAAGGTATCACTTTCTTCATTCACAAGGAGAGTGGAAACATTGGATAAACCTTCTTTCATAAAAGTGTTTTTCTTTCCATCTGTAAAACACAGACTATCAGTTATTTTAAAAATACTTATCACTAGAATCAGCATTATGTAATGCAAATCCCAAGCTGAAAATAATTTGTAACATTACAAAGGTAAAAGCTTATACACATTTCTAGACAATTTTGTAAAGAACATGAATGTATTTGAATAAATGCATGGATATTATTTTCCCAATTTATTACTGGAAAAGGAACAACACTACTATTATTTTAAGTCAGAACCTCCAGCTACAATTACTGCTCAGGCATTCCTCATTGTCATTTGGAGTACACCAGCAACACTTGAGGTGAAAGTTGATGGAATTCCTCCTATGCCTAACAAAAAATAACCCCCCAACACTGTGCCAGGTTTCTTTCTGCTTCTGAAATTACCATTTATTACTTACTTTGGTATTTTACTGTTTTTCTGGGAATGCGGATCCCGACAGACGTGTTTGCCTCTGGTATTAATTGCAAAAGGAGATAAAGGACAATAAAAGTGCTACCCATTTTCAGAGATTCAACTGGAAGTTAAGTTCTTCCCAGTTTTTATTCCTTGTCATTAAATTATTACAGGCAGCAATTTCTTAATGGTTCTTGAAAGTTTCTTGCCAAAGGCCTCCAAAGTATTTGCAGTCCTCAAGAATCTTCTGAAACTTGTCAAAGCCTCTTGACACTTTCTGTTCAGACAACTACTCCCAGATATCCTAAAATTAAAAGTAGTTTAAGGTCACTGTAATATTTGGTTATCTTCGTTTTTATATGAGATGGACAACTATGTCTTTTTAACACATTTTGTGGTACATGCCAACAGCTGAGGAAACCCTTTTCATCAGCGTAAGCCCAGGAAAAGTTTGGTTTGGAACACTTTTAAATATATCAGGTGGGAAACTTAAGGAAACTATGAAGTAACTTCTGTTATCCCCAATATTGTAACACATGGTGTAAGTCTAGAAATGGATGTCACCCACATTTTTCCACAGCACCTGGGATGGCAGCTCCTGGCACTACCACCACCAGTCTGCACCTCTTCTCTCCCATTTTTTTTCCAGTAGACAGCCCTGAATTCTTACCCTGGATTCCCACAGCACCTTTTCCTTTCACCCCTACCCTCATGGCCCCTTCCTTCAGGACTCCACGTGTGGTGCAGCCCAGCAGAGCGGGCCCAGGCCTGAGGGACAACCCTGCGGCGGCTCACAGCCCCCATCCTCCCCCCCAACCCCAGCATTGAGCCTCCTCACCCCTCGAGCCGGGGGAGGGGAGCTTCCCTCCACACCCCGCAAGGTCGTGGCAGCCACCACCGCTGAGCCCGAGGAGGGACAGGGACCCAATTCCCCTCAGTTCACACGCCTCAAAATGGCGCCGCCGCCTCAGCCCCTTCGCCGGGGGAGCGACCGTTGGCGCCCGCCGGAGCACGCGACCCCGCAGGCGGGAAGGGAAGGGGCGGGAAGGGGCAGCCCCGCATCCCCAGGGCACATCCCTGCTCCCCAGGGCACAGCCCCGCACTCCCAGGGCACTGCCCCGCATCCCCAGGGCACAGCCCCGCATCCCCAGGGCACATCCCTGCTCCCCAGGGCACAGCCCCGCATCCCCAGGGCACATCCCTGCTCCCCAGGGCACTGCCTCTCATCTCCAGGGCATAATCCCGGCTTCACCCCCGCCCAGGACCGCGGGGAAGCCACTGCTGAGCTGAAATCTTCCCCATGCACAACTTCTTTCGGGTATTTCTGCCGATTTTTGTGAGCAGTAAAACCGTGGATGTTGCTGTGCTCAGTGCACAACTCCCTCGTCCTCCCCTCCCCTCGGTAAATAACTGATAAGCACCAAATAAAGCCCGAACTTGGTGATTCTCTTTCCTGTTTGTGTTGTGAGACCTCTTAATGATCTCTCATTTTAGACTGTTTATCAAAATTCCCATTTGCCATCCAGGAATTTTTCCAGTTTCTGCCACGTCTTGCAAAGTGTCCAGAGAAGAGAATTTTTATTAAGCCCACAAATCAGTCCATAGTCAATTTCTACCCAAGAAGCAGCCGTTTGAAAAATCTGCTTTGTATTTGCTGCCTTATGTGGCAGGATCCTCAAAGCAAACCCTTACCTAGACAATAATTTTCAAGGAAACGAGCCCAACTTTTTAATGGCATGAATTAGGCACAAAAAGCTGAAGAGAACAGACGGTGTGCCAGCACTTTCTTAAACAGCAGTAACTTTATTGCCCACAGATAATGCAAACATTTTCCACACTTGCTGCAATTCAGCAAGTTACCTACTTAACAAGGTTCACAAAAAACTATTTATTTCAGAAGTACCCTATTGTTCTTTGAGCATATTCTCGGTTGAGGTGTTTATTATTGCTCAAATCTACAGTCTGGTTGTGATTGGCCACTCAGTCATGAGATATGCAGAATTCAAGGTGATGCAAGACTTTCAGGAATTCATTTTTAATTAGAAAATATACCTGGTTGTAGGATAGAAAAGAATCCAAAAGAACAGTATTTGAATTTCTGAGTCCAGACTTCCTTTGGGTACAATACATCAAGATTAACTTTAAAGCAAAATGGAATAGCAATAGAAAAAAATACTGTACATTGATTTTGAGTAGTAACATCTCAGCACAGATTAAGTGTTCACACTAAGGATACTGTAGTGTCTTCTAAAAAACAAAAGAAAAATAAATAGGAAAAAATGGCATTGGTGTTACACCAAAGAAAAGCTTTGAAGGAAAAAAAAAAAAAAAAGAGGGAAGGATATCTCTTAGTCCAACACAATTACTCCAAACAGTGGATTATTGACTGGAATTCTCTGTTAGGGCATCTCCCCCAAAATGGGGATCTCCTAATTTCTCTCCAACGAGAGCAAATGTCCTTTCTTCTAGAACCAGCTCCTTACCTATAATACATTTTTGAAGGAAAAGGAAGAAAAAGTTGTAACGAGGGCTTGAACTTGCCTCTATCAAGCTTTTCCTAGCTGTCAGTATGAAAGGGTGAGGAGACCTGGCTGGGATCTCTCACAAATGAACACTTTCCCTTTACCTCTGGATAGAAAGCAGCTGCACAAGTGTTACATCTCAGTTCCTTGCAATTTTCCCCCTCATATCCTGTCTAAAAAAGGAATTGGAATTTAAAGGCAACAATAAACCACACACATATGAAAAGAGAAAGTTTCGCTGTTCTGAAGTCAGTACACCAAGAAAATCAGAGAGACAACTAAATCCTGGGATTATGTGAATAAAGGGTGAAATTTGCATTCTGTCTGGGACACAATGGTTTTGGCATTCATGTGGAAAGTAACACTGGTGTGTATAGATTTAATACACTAGAAGCCACATGAAAAAGTAGCTAAGATTTCGTGGGTATTCTCAACAGAGACTTTTAGCAGCACAGAAACAGAGGGACCCTCCTTCCCTTGAACACTATAAAATCCTGCTTGACACTCATTAACACTGCATAATCTGAGCTCCATTTGTTAGTGCCAAAATGATGCATATCTCTTACAAATGGCCAAATTCACAAGCAAAACATTTAAACCAGAAAAGTGTATAGTTCTACATTTATTGCAGATATTAAAAGATTAACAATGCTAACATGTTTACTTACACTAAAAAGAAATGTCAGTTAGCCAATAACATAAGCATCTAATTGTTACTAGCTGAGCACTACTGCCAATTTGCACGGAACAGAAACTAGCAAATTGCTCTACAAGATTAATGGCAAAGAAACAACCAAAAGACAGCAGACACACCACTGAAGTTAGTTAAAATGTTCACTGAAGCTTGCAGTCTTCATGGAAGAGAGCCTGGAACTAAAATAACAGAAAAGAAGCTAGTAAACTGGAACCAAGGCAATGTATCTGCATAACAAAATGTTTCACATGTACAAGTATTTAAAATTTTCAAATCAGAGCTGCCTGCAAAAGCAGGTCAAAAATAAAAGGAAATTCCTTTTGCAAAAGGAGCGTAAGGTCATCTCTTGGTAAAACAAGATAAAAGTGGCAAATGGCAATGCAGTTGAGAGCAACACTGGAATCTCAGCACCAGCACTGCTCTGCTGATATCTTGGCCAAAATTCAAGTTTGGCACAAGAAAGACAGACCATACTGCAGTCATCCAGGGGAGCAGATTAAGATTTGCCCAATGTTCACCTTTATTCTCAAGACAGCATTATAATCGAAATTGACTTGCCCTCAGGAAGGATGGTCCCATTTTCCAAATGGATACCAACAGTTTTCCCAGGCTGGGTAAGCAAGTGTTCAGCAAACACACCCTGAAAGGTTCCATAACAAACTCAGCTCTCAGCTGGGGCTGAAGGGGTGGATTTCAATCTAGTGTGAAGCTCCACCTTGTGCCCTTCTGCAAACTTCAACACAACCGAAGAATCCTTACAAAATGGGAAAGAAGAGGTGAATTGCCTGTTTGCAGGGAAATCAAAATTGTGAACAGCAGCAGCTTTATCACTGAAACTAAAAGGAAAGCTAAACCCTTTGAGTGGGTCTGAGAAATAAATCAGAGACCAACAATACTGCTGCCAGGCTGTGACTGATGGATCTCCTTTTCCAAAGGCTCAAGTTCTACACTGCAAAACTGCTCAAGAGGCACAGGAAGGAAAGAAGGGCAGTGAGGAATACACCCAAATAGCAACTTAACTTAACAGGTAGACATACACTGCCAAATACTGCAATTGATGATCTGCCAAATAGCCTGTGGTCCAAAATGTGCAAGGATTTTCAACATCTCCAAATAAAGCCTATGAGAAATGTCTGGGCTCTCAAGGGGCCTCCATCAAGTGTGACAACCAAATTTATTAGTATTTGTAGCCTTCATGCTTCAACTTCTTGTCATATAGGGGTGAAGAAACATGTGATGTTCAAAGGAAAACAGAACTATCAGTGTATTTTTCTGTATCTGCCATCATGGTTTTATTTAGTGAGTATAAATTAATTGCTTCAAGGCAATTAAAACTGAGTGATCAGAAAAACGACATGATTTTCTTTCTCATGGCTTCAAAGACCCATACAGTAAAGAAACAAAAAAAAAAACCCAAACCAACTTGCATTGGTAAACTAAAACTGGTTGCTACAAAGCAAGGAAAAGTGCATTGCTACAGAACAAAAATGAAGACACTCCCTTTCAACCAGCAGGGCTTTTAATGGAGAAAGAATAGCATTTTGTTCTTTAAACAGCAGGCACAGTCAAGTTGATAACTGAAGAACACATTTTCTTGCATATTTGTCAGTTAGGGACTTGAGATGCTGCCACATTACTGTGGGGGTGCTATTAGTGGTGTACCACAAGCTCTTTGCTCTACAAGAAGCATGGTGCAGGATGAAAACAACAGCAAGACAGCACTCACTCCTAGGAAGCAAAACATGCATCAGCTCAAGAGCAACTCTTCAAAGAGAACTTCAGTGAAGTAGGTTCTGTTACTACAACATTCAAGTGAAGACTTTGGACTAGTTTAGAAAGGTAATGAAGAATGAATACACTAAAAAGTGCAACACTAAATTCTGTCACTTTCAGTAATCCAGTCTCAGATCCCTTATTGATGTGCAAGTCAGGACAAGATGAACGATTGGACCTTGAATGTTTGTGGTAACACTGTGAAATCCTTCATGTCTTCAGAACTGCTTCACCAAGCAGTTAAGCAATACTTTTTGTTGAAGCAGGGTAGATTAATCCAGTCTTCTCTGTCAGTAAGTTCTGGAATAGTCCCTTAAGAGCACAAGCTTTTTTCTCTTATTACTTGGGATTTTTCAATAAAAGAACTTCTGGAAAAGCAAATATTTAATAGAAACAGAAATTACTATACTGATGGCCTTATAAACTGATGATCCATTTCCAGGTGCTTTCCAAATATCTTACTTCCAAGGATTTCCTTAGTATTTTCTGCAGACAGATGGATCTCGCCTGCTTATGGTTTAAACTTCTTTGAGAGGAAAGAAATCATTCAAGAACTCGTTGGAGAAGAGCTGCAAATTTGTGTAAAAACAAAAAGTACACGTAAAATATGTACTACTTGTTCCTTACTATGAAAAACTTCAGCAGCTGAGGTTTTCAAGGAAGAGTTTAGTGTTCTCAGGCATGGATGAACTCAGTTATTCATCCTGCTCTTAAAGTCTAGAATCATATACAAAGTAAGCATGCAGGTGAGCTCGTCTTGAAAGTGGCTTTTGGAGGAAAGGAAACTGCTTTATGCAGACTCCAGAAGTAGACCAGAAGATTAGCCCGTCAATAAAATGTAGTAAAATAAAATCTGAACTGCCTTGCAAGAAGATCTGAGTGTGAGAAGATTCTTGGCTTCAGAAAGGATCAGAGCCAAACCATACTTTTCATGTCGCTTTTTCTGGGTTTTTTTGGTAAGCCATCCCATCACCAAACAGGCAAACTTGGCCAAAGAGAGAGGTAAAACAGGCACTTCTGAGAACAAAGTCAGGTGTTTCTTCCTCAGAAGATGACATCCAAGTGGTTAGCTTGCACAAGTAAACACAAGACTAACTTTAATCTTGGAAAATGCTTTAATACATTAATATTCAAGTCCACTACGATAAAACAAAGTGCTCTTCACACTGGCATACTTGGCTGAAGATCTTTCACACAGCAGCCTTTGCATTTCCGTGCACTTCCTAGTGAGCCAGTCTCTTATGTCAGACCTAGGAAGTAAGATTTGGGGTAACTCAGCAGTTCAAGCAAGTCTGGATTTTCGTGAGACTCTAGGAAGCCAGATACACTCCTGGAAACAGTAATATTTGCTTGGTAAGGGAAGACTTCAAACCCCCTGGTATTTTTTTGTAGGAATTTTTGCAGGAATTGACAAACCAGACGTGTCTGTGGCACATACCTATTTACTTGCTCTTTTCTGCCTGTACATTTGTATCATTCTTTGTCGGAAAACATCAAATGCATCTTCTTTATTTTCTTCCCCTGCAACACCCAAGCCCTCCCCTGCAGAGGTAGCACCCCTAGGGAGCAAAATTAATAGTTAGAACACTCTGTTTCTGTTAACATTTGCAGAAGAGATCTAAACAATTGCTTCCAACACAGACATAATTTCACTGGGAAGTAACTGGGCTTTGTTTGGGGGAGAAGGGGAGCAGAGTCTTGGTACCTGACATACCAGAGCAACTGTAAAACAATTCTCACTGCCCATTCCACATGCAAATACCCACCAGAAGAAAATGCTCCTGTGATATTAAGGGTGCAGTGAAGATAATAGCCACCTAATTTCTGACATGAGCTCTTCCTTTTAACCACTTTCTTCATGAGAGACTCTATTCCTTTACTCCTCTGTAGAAAAGATCTCAAAAATTGCCTTGTTTCTTACATTTCAGAAATGACAGAAAGCAGAGAGGTTGAGGACTGAGTAGGAAACACCACATAACTCCATAAAAGATGAAATTTTTACCAAGGGAATGCAAGGCTGCTTCTTGAAAATTTCTAGCACCCAAAGCAAGCTGAAGTCTTACAGGACACACAGCACAGACAAAACCTGGAGCTCCTGCCTTTCCAAGGAAAATGAATCATGACCTCATCTCTCTTCATCCAAACATTGCCAAAAGAGGCAGACAGGCCTCAACAAACCAACTTTCTGCCCTGGAAGTAGATGGAGAGGATGACCCACAAGAATGCAGAGATGCAAATAATTAAACCCATCTCTTCTTTCTCCAGGCCATGTGCATAGAACACAGAGATTACAAAGCTCAAGTTAATGAAACCTCAGCCACAGGAATGATCCTCTCTGCCAGTTTTCTCCCCCAGGTCAGTTACAATCCTATTATCTTATTAAAGATTTCATTAGGGGAAGTAAGAAAATGTAGATGGCCCTACATACTGAACCAGGGATTGCTGTGCTATCAGGGTAGAAATCTGAGGACTTTAAGTAGAATAAAGAAAAATGGCTTTTATCCAGTTTCTGTAATAATAGGTCCACTTAAGCCAAACAGATTGTTGTGCAATTCTGGAAGTGTATTCACAGACTCTGAAAAAGCAAATTCAACTGAATGGTAGAGTGTGACTTGGCAGCTTTGCTTTTTTAATCTTTTATCATATTGCCTGTTTGAAGCAGACTCTCCATTTGCTGTTTCCATTCCACAAAGCCTGCTTCATATTTCTAAACAAGAACAGATTTTTTTTTTCCTATTTACACTACAGTTCCTCTTCTCCATTACTTTCAGAATAAAAAAAAACCCACTAATCAAAGACAGAATTACTCAGAGGAGGGTCTCTCCCATAACAATGTCCTGTCTTTGGAGTGTGGTTTATTCTTTATGTTTTTTTAAAACACCTCTTGAGCTGTAGAATTGGTCAGACCCATAGATGTGACAAATTATTTCTCAAGACAGGGAACAGCTCACTTTACTAAAATGAAACTGCATTTATAATTTCTGGACCCCTCATTTCCATGCAATTGACATCTCTTTTTACAAGTAACATAAATAAAAATACCCTCAAACCTGCCAGTAAGACTCACAGCCAGAGACAATCTTTAAGCTTTCCTAGCACAAAAGGGACTTGAGTTCCTTTGCATGGCAACTGGTGTGCCTGAATACAGCTGGTTTAGATACCAGTGTAATATAATGATCAAGATTTGATGTACAATTGGAGACTCTCCAATGATTAATCCCTCCCCTTTTGCTCAGAGAATGAGATTAGACAGCACAGGGACTTTTCAACAAGTCATCAATAGTGGTTTTCAAACGGGAGGAGAGCAGAGGCTACAGATTTCTGCATGAAAAACCCTGCACTCTATTAAAACAGCTAACAAGAGACAGCAAAATGTTCAGTTGCACTGTTTCTTCATCCTCACTGAGACTGTTCAAAGAATAACCTTGATGGGAGTAGAGAGAGGTGCACACCATGAAATAATCAACAATGTGGAGTTCTTTCTATGCTAGAGAAAAGGTCAGAGTGGTTTCACAAGAGGGAAAGAAAGAAGTTCTTCACTACTCCTGGTGGGTGTCTTTACAAAGAGGGATGTAGCAAGACTCAAGCTGGAAAAGCTCTATTTTCACTTATTCAAAATGCAGTTCTTAAAAAAGATGGCCAGGAATTTCTACAGTGTGGCCAGCTAACTGTCAGACCAGATACAATCAAATCACTCATGATTAGTGCAGCAAAACTTCTGCCAGGAGCTACAGAAACAAAAAAATTCCTCATCTGTTTGATCCCACTAAGTTTTGAAGTGAAGAACCAAGGTTCTAACACTGGTGAGGACAAAAAGGGTGAAGTAAACTGCTTTCTCATTGCCTCTTTGCTGCTGAAGAGGGAAATAGAGAAAATCCGGTGAAAACCAAAAAAAGGGAAAACCAAAGTGACCAACCAGAAGTGTCCCACCAACTGAAATGACCAGGACTGCCCAAGGCATGAAGGGAAGACAGAAATCCCTGGAGAGAAGCAGACTGTTAAATCATGGACTAGATGTGTGGACTAGAAAGCTTGTGATATGGGTTCAGAAAGAAAGAAAGAATTTCTGCCTCCGTATTCAGTCAGGGAATTGAAGGAGGTATTATCCATCCTCTGTGCTGGCAGTAGTGGACACTGGATACAGCAAGTTGAAAAGACCAAATGAAGATTCAAAATCAAGTTTATTTTAAAGGAAAAAGCACACTTACCTTCTGGCAGATGCACTTACCTCTTTCAGTATGCAGTGGAATGAATCACATAATTAAGAGTAAAAATAAATTTGTTGCCTAAGCCCAGTGTCTGGTGTTCCTAGTGGCTATTTATACATTAGGTACCTGGTGTGGTAGCAGGAAGATTCCCAGGATAATGCTATGTGCTAAAAAAAAAAACCAACCCTAAATACACTAAACAACAAAAAACACCTCCTGAAAAACAAGGGCACCCCTGTCTCTTTACAAAGTGTCCTTCAGTGGTGTCAAACTGGATGGCAAGAAAGAGCCACCTTCCAGAGCAGACTTGGCCCAGCCTGGCCAGAAAAAAACTGTGAAGTCTCCACACTCAATTTTGCTGAGGCCAGTGGAAAGAAGGAGCCAAAACATGGAACTGGCCACATCTAGGTGGGTTAGACAAACACAGTTACTGTTAGAATCCCAGCCTTTTCCAGAGCTGCCAAATTTCTGTCCTGTGTGCCCATTACATACACTTTCACAGGCTCTCTGATTCCTTTTCCTCGTGTACCAAGGCCATGTCCTTCTTGCCAGCCCATCTTCTGGAGCATTTGGAAACCCACATTCCTGTTTGTCAGTTTCTTGTGTGAAAATTCTAAATCTTTTGGCTTCTGCAGAGAGGAAAAAGAGAGAAGAGGTTTGGGGTTTTTTTTGTTTACAGGGAGATCATGTATTAAAAACCCCTCAGCCTCCCCCTCTTTAAACCAAGTGTTTGAATTTCTGGATATACAGAAATATCTCCTCAGCAACACTTCCCTAGTGACCCAGGAAAAGCCTATCAAAGAGTAATCTGCCTTGCAGGTTTAGGAAATAAAAATATCTATTTCAGGTACCCAAACTGTTTATTGCATGATTAAAACAGCAAAGAACACACCTTCATATTTTAAAAGGTAGTTTTTCTTTTCCAAGAACAAAACCTGCATGATCTGATGACTGAATCACAATTTCAAACACAGCAGCAGTCAAATCACCTTTCACCAATTTTAGAAAATTACAAAATATTTTCCAAACAGCAGAGCACTGATGTCTGTTGGTTTTTTTTGTTTTTTAAATAGAAGACAAGATTAACACACAACTGTTCAGCTGTGCTCTAATCATCAAGAGGTTTTCTTTTTAGAGGTAGTGAGGCATGGCTCTCCTCAGATTTAATCCATTGTTTTTCAGGATCAGGCTTTTCAAGCTGTAATTTGATTTCATGACAACATATTTTCTGGGGTTGTCTCTTGTAGAGGGAGCAGATTTCAGAATGCAATGGCAAACCCCAGTAATTCTTTACCTTCTTCTTCTTTGTGACTGGGCAACCACGAGGCCTATCATAAGCAATTCTGACAGGTTCGTGCACTGCAAATCAAATCAATGACAAAATTCAGCTGGAAAGAAAAACAACTTTAATATAGAACTCCAAAAGCACATTTCAAGTCCCACATCTCAAGTGGGACTCCTAACTTTAATGCTTTGGCCTAAAATCAGAAGGAAGGTGAGAGATCAGAATAAAAAAAAAAACCAAACAAACAGAAATAGTAAGAACTTTTTTCCTCCTCCACCCCAAAAAAAGGTAATTAATGCTTGCATGTGTTCAGTTTTGGACACACCATGCCGGGCGGGCACTGAAGTTTGATAACACTATAAAGACTTCAGTTGTCTCATTTCCCTGAGCTTCTGTAATACTCTGATAGACAACTCAGACCACACTTCAGTGAGGTTACTGTACACCATTTTCATATCACCAATGACAACCTCCACCAATAAAACTCATCATGTAAAGAGAAGATATTTGTTAAAGCAGCTGCTGAGCACATATAATCAGCTTTAAGCTACTTATCTCTCAATTGTCAGAATATCACAGCCCACCTCTGTTGTGGCCATATTGACAAAATTTGACAGGCCAATCCAAAGCCTAAATATACTTTGTCAAACACTCCAAGTATGTTCAGTGCTATCCTTATGTCTGTTAAACCTTCCATATACTGATAAAATAAACCCTGCAAAAATGACTGCTCTGGGTTTCTTAAGCAGCAGAGAGAGGATAAGAGTCAAGTGTTCTTAGAGAATACTTGAAGAATGATGTTTGACACAAACTTTGCTATTGGTCTATATTCCAAGACCTATTACACACTTCATTCAGCTTCTCCTGAATGAATGAGCCTCTGAAGTGAACACTGAATTAGTTTCTCTGCTAAAGAAACGGAATTATTTTAGCCCTTAGCAATCAGTAACAAAGTCAAGACCATAAATTCTGCACCAATACCTACGAAGTATCTTTTAAGTAACACTCACCTTTTGGTTCTTCTATGAGACAAATCCTTTTAGATGCAGGAATCATACCAACTTTCAGAGACTTGCTGCTGATTCGTTTGCGGGGAAACAGGGTACCAGGAGCAGGAGCTGATGCCTGTGTCGACAGATTTGGTACAGCACTGTCAGAGGATGTGGCTAGCTGCATTTCACCTGTTGAAATTTCCTCTCCTGTTCTGGAAATCATTTCTTCAGCTAGGTTTTCCACACTTCTACCTGCTGAGATGTCATCCTCTTCTCCCTCCTCCGTTTGCTCCAGTTCCATTTCTTCCAAAGGCTGGGAGGTGTCTTCCTCAAACTCAGCTTCCTCCTCGTTATCTTCTTCCTCTTCTTCCTCATCCTCTTCCTCTTCTGAAATATCCACATTTCTCTCTTCAGGTTTAGCACTTTCCCCAGCATCAGCTGCTTCTGACACTGCACTGAAGTTAATAGATGGACACAATTCATAGACTTTCATTCTGTAAAACTTGAAAGCAGAACTGTTTCGATCCTGCAGAAACCTGAGCAAGAAAAAAGACAGTGAAAATAATGTCAGGCAGAGATTTTCTTGAGCTAGCATGAAGCAAGACGTAAGAAATAAATTTCTGAATAATTTTTTCCAGGTGGGAATTGACAATGGAGCTGTTGGGTCACTGTAACCAAAGCCCCACTTCAAAAAAAAAAACAAACCCCACAATCGAAAATACTTTGGCAGAACACTGTTTCAAGATGCAAACTGAAGTCTTTGGAAATAAAGGAAAAATAAACATTTATCAGTGCATGTGCACGTTTGGGAGAAGTGTTTTTCTTCCTGAAGTGGTTCAGATATTCATAATTAATGGTGGTGCTGAGCAGGACAACAGGGAGTATTGCTCAAAACCCTCTCTTCCTAAACACACTGAACAAAAGCACACACCTCATCAAACAAGAAAAGGGAACATCTCCTTGGCCACTCTTTAGATGCATTTTGATTTTTCATATTAGCTCAGGTAGACAGATAAATGTGTAGGTTACTCACCAAAGATCTGGGTTGTCTGAACTGTTGTCTATGCTGAACTGCTCAATTTCAGGTCCTACCTGAGCAACAAACTTGGCAAGTTTCTCAGCAGTTTCCATTGTTTTAGCATCCACTGCAAAAACCAGGATGTTTGTTAGCTGGGGCTGCATACTTGGAAGGTCAGTACAGTTGAGAACCAGCTTCTTTAGCAAAAGAAATTATTTTTAGACTTCCCAGCAGAACATTCTATTCATTTTTTTCCCCTCACATCATTTACAATTTTAAATCCCATCCTGAATCTTCACTTACCATCAGGAAACTGAGAGGACAAGGGTGGGAAAAGTTCAGGCGGTGCCAATAAATCCCCGGAATTTGCCCTTTCTTCTGCTGGCAGAGAAACCTCTGAGCTGGTGGCACCTTGTGAGGATGAGGTTGTATGGAGGGGAGAATCCTCCTCAGTTGGGCTGCTCTCTGGTACAGAAGGCTTTGACTGGCCTGAACCTTGAAGCTGCTTGTCCTGGTGTTTCAGCACTGTACCAGCTGAGAGCAGAGTCTGTGTCCCAATGGTTGCTCTCCTCACCTTCCTTCCTCGAGTGCCAGGGTGTGTGATAATCCCCAGCCTTTTTCTTTTAAATAACCTTCTCTTAATACTTGCAACTTTCCTGGCATACAGCATGGCCCTGACTGATTCTGTTGCAGCTTCTTCAAGTGTTCTGCCCTCAGCACCTTCCTTTCCAGATGGCCTCCTCTGCATCTCTGCTAACTTCAGTCTGTAATACTTGTATTCTAGACTATCTTCATCAGACAAGAACCTAAATAAAATCAGATAAAGAAAAGGAAATGAAAGCACAACTCAGCTCAGGTTCCCAGATCAGACACTCACAGCAGCAATCACTCCTTTTTGCCAGGGGATGTACACAAGTTGCTCCATTAACATTTTCCTGCAGAGGTTTTTTTTCTCAGAGCAGCAGCAGCCAATTCCCTTCTACAGCAGGAAGTGTGCCAAGCAAATAAATGATGGAGGGTGTTGACACAAATAATTTCCTGGTAATTAATCAACTATGCTACAATTCACACGTGAGGAGACACTGCTGTATTAAAAGATCATGACACCTGGAAAGTGTCTCAGCTTTTTTTTCCCCAACAATATCCCTAGAACACTAGAGCCAGAGGTCTGTTACCTTCCTCTGTGTTTGCTTTGTCTACATCTGCTCATTATTTTCATCCTGTAAATGTAAATTGCTTGTAATGTCTTTTATTTGGGTTGAAATTAGAGTCACTATTGGCAGATCAAACCCAAGGTGATCTACTAGACAAAACAGAGGCAACAGGACCATCTCCAAGGCCATCAGGAAGTTGAATGAACAGAGGAAACATTTTCAAAAGGCTGATTAACGATCCAGCAGGCTTTGATCTTACACCCAGCTAAAAAAATACTGAATTTAATTAAAGTATTATTTATTCCAAGTATCTTCATCAGAGAACAGTATTGTGACATAGTGTTTAAACACACCTACCAATATTCAGGACAGTTCTTTTGTGCATTTCTCTCTTTGGCAGACAAGGTTCCTGAAACAATGCTAGTCACCAGCTGGTCAATTATCTCCACAACTTTCTGATCAGCTCGCTGTGGGGCTGCAGGAAAAAATAAAATGCACTCAGTTTATTATTCTCATCAACACAGTATTAATATATCACCTTTTTTTTCTTTTTTTTTTTTTTTTTGGCATGCTGACATTTGCTATTTTTCGAAGTATTAATACAAGAAAAAGGCTGCACTTCATGCTAAAATAAATTAAGGAAACCTCAGGAACTCTCTGAATGTTTTCTCAACTCAGTTGAGATTCTGAAGCAGTTTGTTAGGTGAAGCACTGTGGTTTAAGAAATTTATCCTTTGCCATCCTTTCAAAGACAAATAGCTACTGCAGCAAAAGGATTCTGTGCTACATGAGTATTTTTGAACAGCTCTCTGAAGGGGAGAGTTCCAAATTATGAGCCCTTCCTGTCCTTGCTGCAGAATCTCCCTGCCAAAATATCTAAAAGTTCAATTAGGAAAATCCAGATGAGCAGAGTGATGAGTAAGGACACTTTAGAGAGGATGAAGGAGATGGCCTAAGGCAGCAGAGGACAGACTACTCCTGTAGGTGGTAGTAAATAAACAAATTTGAAGTATGCCTGCATCTGATAAAAGCAGTCCTGGTAACATCTCCTGCTTAGATGCAAATACTGACGCCAGGATGTGGCCAACTCCATCTGTGCTCTTGGCCTCCCTGTCTGAAGCAGCTGCACAGCTGGAAGGTAAAGCAGTGGGGCAGCCCAGGGCCCAGGGGGAAAATCTTTCATGTAAAGAATAATCACGTGCAGGAGAGGAGAGGCAGGAGACATGTTTTCAACCACAACTCTCCAAGTGACAGCTACAATAGGTAGTATTTACTACCTGACTCAGCACTGCTAGGGATTTACATAGAATTCCCAGAATTAGGAACTCCTGACCTCAGGAAATGATAAAAATTATGATAAAATGCTAGCAACAAGTGAATTCTATACTGCCAAGTATCTTAGACCAGCTGACTCACTTTTAACATTCATGTCAGGTATTTTGAGCTGCCCCATGGCCTCAGGTTCTGGTTTTTTCATCTGAATGGGGTACCCACTCTTCTCCAACCAAGCCTTCAAGTTTTCAATGTACTCTCTTCCAAACAACGTTGAATCATCGAAGTTTGGGAACAGTGTTGGTGCTGGTGCCATTTCCTGGAGCCCTACAGCTTCAAGTATCTTTTCTTGCCTAAAAACAGAGGCCAAGGCAAAGGTCTGACCCAGAAGTGCTAAAGACTTACGGCAGAGAGAAACAGTGGTCTCAAAAGCAGTTGCCATTTCTCTCGGGTTACCAAACCCACTGGTTTTAATGCTCAACTCATAAGCATTGCAGGCCATGAGCAGAGGGGTGACACCTTTCAGGAGGCGGTCTTGTAGCCTCATGATGTATTTATCAAAAGGTTTGATGATCTCAAAGAAGCAGTTCTTGGTTTTCACGGCCCCCTTGTCCAACAGCATGTTTAAAAACTCATTGTCCACTTTGGGAGTTTTCAGAGCAGCGTGTTGTAAACTCTTGATGGTAAAGAAACAGTAATCCCTATGTTCTGGCTTTAAGGAGCACTTGAAGGAAGCCAGCATTTTTGCACAGGTTTCTGTCTCCAGCTCAAAGAGAGCCCCAAAGAGCCGGGAAAATTCGGCGTCGTTCTTTATCGCGTGAAACCCGGCCCACTTGATGATTTCTATTCCAAACGTTGAGAAAATGTCTGATTTATCCACGAGGTCAAAATTGAGATTTCGGAAAACATGAGCAGGTTTTTGGAGCCTGAGAAGAGGTCTCTGGGTTGTTAGGGTTGGCCTCTGATTAGGTCGTGGAGGCAACTTTTGATTAGGGAGCTGGACGGCCACCGGCCTCTGGCTGGGTCGCTCTGCAGTCTCTGGTGGTTGATCAGCTTGCAAGTCTGGCTTCTGGTCAGGGCCCAGTGGCAGTTTTTTAGTGTTCCATTTCTTTAGGGGACTTTTGATCTCTCCTTTGAATACTTTTGTTTTCATAGCACCCCTTGGAAGACGTTTCCCTCGCAGAGCTCTCCCCCTGCCCATGCTGCCTCGGCGCATCGGGGGTCGGAACTCGCTGTCCGACGGAATTCCAAAGTCCACCTCGTACTCCTGATTCTCCACGTTGCCATATTCATGTTCCATGAGTCCTGGCGACCTAAAATCACCTAAAATATCTGAAGAGCTGAAGTCAGTTTCATGGGGTCCAGCAGATTCCCAAGAGTCAGGAGGGCCATAGTCCTGGTCGTGAGAAACCAGGGCCCCGTACTCCCGGTCGTGGGACGTTGGGCGCCCATACTCCCTGTTGTGTGAAGTTGGGTGTCCATACTCCCTGTTGTGTGTAGCTGGGTGCCCATACTCCCTGTTGTGTGTAGCTGGGTGCCTGTACTCCTGGTTGTGTGAAGCTGGGTGCCTGTACTCCCGGTCATGAGGTGCTGGGTGGCCGAATTCCCGGTCCCGAGAGGCCGAGCGGCCGTACTGTTCCTGGTAATAATTCTCTTTCCTGATGAGAGGACTCGTGGATCTGTAGGAAGGGCCTGGGTAATCATCCCGAGGGTCTTCACTCCACTCATCATGGGGGTGGTGCTGGGTGTTGTCATGGGGGTATCTTCCATCATCATGAAAACTGTCTTCGTATCGGGGTCTTGGGACGGGCCTTGAATGAGCTGGAAGGATAAAAACACAAATGCACCAATGCCAGGAATATTAGGAAAAAAAAGATTAATCAGCACCTCAAAACTTCTGGAGGTTAAGCACATGTTAAACTTAAAGGTTAAGCACCTTTAGCATATTCCCAATTGCTTTCTTACACACTGAGTAATTCAGAAGAAGCCAAAAGCACATAGGACAAAAAAAAGAAGATTAAAACTTCTACTCGACTGAAGCTGAAATGCAAACTCTGCTGTAAACTTCATTTTCTATTTGCTCACAACTTTTCCAGTCTAGGAAGATGTAAATGTTGTGCTTGTAATACCTCTACACAGATTTCTCAGATGTAAAAATACCAATCCCATGCACCTTCTGTCTCCACACTGCATGTCAGAATTCCACAGCTGAACAGAAGAGCTGAGCTTCTACAAACTCATACACAATTAGCTAAGGTAACATTAAAGTCAGAAACACTAAAATTTAAAATAAATTATTTCTTGGGAGCTTGTACAACTTCAGGAAAACGGAAAAGATCTCACTCAAAAACTCTGATTTTCCTATGGATATAACCCAAGTTATTTTTCTAGACATTTTAAACACCAAATTTAGAGGATAAAAGAATTTTCAGGTCATGTTTTGTATACGTTCACAGAATAACGTTCTGCTTTTAGCTTCTTCTGCAGAAATAACATGAAACACAAAGACCCAAAGGCTTCAAACATACTCCTACATTTACTTATCAGACAGCAACAGAATTCCATCCTGCAGGAATGTCTCTGGAGACCACCCTGAAATTGAACCCACTCTCAGATGCAGCCTGAAGAGAATTCCTTTGTTTCAAATTCGGTGGGTTTTTTGATTTTATTTTTTTTTCCCCTGGAAATTGCATTCCACATTGAAATAGTGTCAGTCACACCATTGGTCTCTTCAATAAAAACGGATGTGGAAAAACACCGGCACAAATCCCAGGTTTTTAGGCACATCCACCCAAATGGAAGGCAATGAATCCGGCAGAGCTATTCCCAGAACAACTGCTGTAATCCACGGCACGTCACGCCGGCGCCTCCTTACCTTTAAAATGATGGATCGTGTCCTGCAGAGCATCACCCCGCTCCATGCGATACCTTTTAACTTTATCCTGCACTACAGCATCAAACGTCTCCCGTGTGATCCGCCGAGAGGCCATTTTTATCCTGTAGCAAAACAGCACAAAGCCGTCCCTGACCGGGCAGGGAGCTTGGGGACGTTCCTCCCGCTACCGGCACCTTTCCCGGTTCCCCGGAACCCTTTTCCCCGGGCTGGGCCTTATCGAATTCCCCTCAGCAAACTCTGAGGCGTGCGGGGAGGTTTGACCTGAGGTAAAACAGCGCTGAGGGGAGGGGGGGGGAACCCGCGGTCACCTCCCGCCTTCCCGCCCCTCACCGGGTGACCCCCGGCCCGCTCGCTGCCCCCCGGGGATGGGGGGGTAGGAGGAGGAGGAGGAGGAGTAAAGAAAACCAGCAAATATTACAGTAAGCAAGGATCGCGGAGAGAGTGGGATAACAGGAGAGAAACCCCCTACATANGGGGGGGGAGTGGAGCAGGTGATGCTCAGCGCACATGCGCAGTGGCGCGGGTCGGGTTCTTTTTCGCGCCGCGTCGGTGTCCCCAGGAGGAGGCGGGGGTAAAATTTGGCACCGCTCGGTACGGTGGCTGAGTGGGGCCCGTTCCCGCCGCCTCTTTGTCAGGCGGGAGGAGTCCGTCAGGGAACGGAGGTGGGTGGTGAGGAGGAACCCCCCCCTTGGGCACCCCGCAACTCCCCCGAGACCTCCGGCCCCTTCCTGGGCTCTCTCCGGGGATGGTTTTGCCGGCAGATTGAGGGGCTGGACCCGCCTGGGGCTGTGCGGGGGAATCGGGCCCTGCAGGGGGAGCGAGGAGAACCGGGCCGGGGGGTTCCGGGCTGGGTCAGCACTCAGGGTGTGGGGGATTCGGGGCTGTGTGGGCCTGAGCGGGCCAAGTGCGGGGTCAGCCCTGTCATGGCAACGCTCCCACCCGCAGCAACATCCTCCCCATCCAAACCCTGGGCCTCCGGAATGCCTCATTTCTTTTAATTTCTAAAAAAAGAAAAAAAGAGTCCAGATATCATTTGGACGGGATATTTTTGGCTTGCTTGCTTCTGATCTGAAAAAGAGTGAGTTGCTTCCTTGGTTTCTGGTTAAGGTTGGAAGGTTCTGCACCTAAAATAGTTGTGGACTGCTTTATTCCCAGGAAAAGGAGGAGGCAGTTTGCTCCGTTTGGGTAAAATGGGCTCGAAACAGATTGCGCAGGAAACGTTTGATGATGCAGTGCAAGGAAACATCACGGAATTCGAAATGGATCCCGAGGAGGCTGTGAGGGAAGCTGTGCAGCAGTTTGAATCCCAAGGTATTGTCAGTTCATCTGCTTTTGCAGTTCAGGTTGTTAGAGACTTTAAAACCTCCATGAAAAGATGGATCAGCCAGTGCTGAAAAGAAGTCTTTGTGAAATAGAACATAGACACTATTAATGCTAACCTAGTTTCCAGGAGTAATTATGACTGAAAACCTGCTTAGGGTGAAACTGCAGGGTGCACTTTGGTCAATTAAATGAAACTCTTTGTTGTTTTTTTTTCCCCCAGCTGACATTTAGCTACAATTAATGCTGTGTTCCAGGATGGATATAGTTAGAATTTAGCAATCTTTCAGCATCTTTATACCTCGACCCATGTTTTGCCACAAGTTCATCCTTATTCACTGTGCTTGACAAATTCCAAGCTGCTGTAACTAATATTAATCTTGGTTTTGTTTTCTCTTCCAGGTGTTGACCTAAGCAATATTGTGAAAGCTGTGCAGCAGCCTGCCTCTGAAAATGGGCAAAGGCAGAAGCATGAAATTTTGCTGGTAGGAGCACAAATTGCTGTTTTCTTCAAAGGATCAGGGTTATATAATAGTTTAAATCTAAGAATAATGAGACATTTTATGCCTCTGTCCTGCTTGTGAGCTTTTCCACAAGCATTTGATCCCATTTATTCTTTAAACTGGGAACAATATGAGAGTTCACTGAGCTAGCTTGCACTTTTCAGTGGAAGCATCTGTGTAAATGTGAAATGCCAGTGTTTCCTAGGAAATGCAGAGCCTCCTTCATAACTTAGAATCAGGTTCTGCTCTTGTTGGGGAAACTCAAACCACGGGAGAACTGCGGTGAAAAAAAAAAAAAGGATAAGTAATTCAAGTGGTGGCTGTTACTGAGCTTTTATAGGAGAACTGCAGTGCAAAAAAGAGTAAGTAATCCAAGTGGTAGCTGCTATTGAGCCTTCCTGAGGGATGAAAAGGGTAAACACAGTCCCTTACCAGCAAGGCCATAAAAATACCCACGCACGCCACCGACCCCTGGGAAAATGAAGATTTCTCTTTACTCTTCTTTCACAGTCCGGGTTGAAAAGTTCCTCTTGTTCTCTTTAGACTTTAGATTCCCTTGGGAGAGCTGTGGCTGACTCTGATCTCCCCGAGGTGGCAGAGCAGTTGGTGATCTTCACTGAGCAGTGCAAAGAGCAGCTGGCATTCCGTTACCTGGCCGGGCAGAACGGTGCTTACCCGGTGGTCTTCTCCGCCTGCCAGTTGGCTTCAGGAGACAGAAGTCTAATGCTGAAAGCCTTTTCTACTCTCTCTGCCCTCTTGGATGGGCAGCCAGACCTCCTTGATTCTGATGGCCAGGAGCTGCTGCTACAAACTCTGAAGGAATTCAAGGAGGATGCAGAGATGATGCTGGTGGGGATCCGGTGTGTCCGGCACGCCTGCCTGAAACACGAGCAGAACCGCCAGGACTTTGTGAAAGGTGGGATCCTCCCAGTCCTTACTGGAGCTATCATCCAGCATGGAGACAGTGCTGATGTTGTCCGAACAGCCTCCTCAGCCCTCAGGATCATGACCTTTGACGATGACATCCGTGTGCCCTTTGGGCATGCTCATGACCACGCCAAAATGATTGTGCTGGAGAACGACGGGTTAAGAGTCCTCATTGAAGCTGCAAAAGGTAAAATTCATTCCCTGTGACTGTTGATCCCAAGTTTTGCATCATCTGGGCTTTTATGCCTCAAAACTCTTTGCTTTCTCTTAACTTGAGGTGATTCAGAAATTTGCCACTAAAATGATGTCTGTTTCTCTGGGTGAAATGTGCCCCAAGAGAGAAAAACAATCCAACTGCTCCAGAGGCTATCAGCAGCACCAAGGTGACACAGCTATTTGTCACTCTAGGAAGTATTTTACAGCCCAATGCAGGTTTACAGGCACATTATCCCTGCTGAGGTGCTGCATTCTTGCAAAGAAAAGATTTTGTCTCTGTCTGGATACAGGGTGTTGTCTGTGCTGATGTGTTTTAATGTATCAAGTGAAATTCAAAGTAAACCACCTTGATTCTGCAGCTCCCCTCCTTCCTTGTACTTCCTGCATTCATTATCTCTCTCCTGCAGCATTCACAGATAACTCCAGTGTTCTTAGTGAACTCTGTGCCACCCTTTCTCGCCTCTCTGTCAGGAATGAATTCTGTCAAGAAATTGTGGATCTTGGTGGCTTAAATTTTATGGTGGCTCTTCTGGCTGACTGCATCGACCACCCGGTGAGTGTCTTTGGGCCTTCTTTACAGTGTAAGGTCCTGGCTGTGGGTTATTTTAGGTGCAGTTAGGGTTGAAACCCTAACTTTTCTCCACAGAAAGGGGTTACATGTGCTCAGATAAGGACGTGGAAGTTCTGAGCCCCTTGCTCATGCTTCCTTTCTCTCTCCTCCGCCAGCAGAACTCTGCTTGCTCCCAGAAAAGCTGAGCTTCTGTGTTATTGCTAGAATAGGTTCAAGGAAATTTAGATGCTCAAGTCTCAGATGGTTGATGTTGAATCTTTTTTTTTAGTATATATATTTTTAAGCTGCTTTGAAAACCTCTGCCAAAAAAACCCCGTTCCTCATCCCTTTGCCGTGGCACGACAGCGTGCCTGAGATGCCACTGTCTTAGGGCAGTCTTGCTGTTGGAAACTGGGAGTTCTCAGGAGGGAGTTGCTGAGGGGGTTGACATTGTGGTTGGCTTCCAAAAGCCCCCTCACCTCTGCAGCTTTTTAAGCAGCTTTTCCTTGGTGGGTGCAGGACGTGGTGAAGCAGGTGCTGAGCGCCATCCGGGCGGTCGCGGGGAACGACGACGTGAAAGACGCCATCGTCAGCGCTGGGGGCACAGACCTCATCGTGCTGGCCATCAGCCACCACCTCTCCAACCCTCAGGTACCTCCCGAGTCAGGTGGTGAAGTCACCTGGGAAAGGTTTGGGCTTGTGTCACCCCCTCTGGTGAAAGGGAACAACCCAGGGCATTGGGCGGAGCGGTGAACGTGTCCCAGGGGCAGCTCTGAAGTGGCTGCAGCTGAGCAATGTGTTCAACCTTCAGCATCCACTTCTTTTAAGAGTGGTTAAGTGTGTGTTTTGGCTGTCTGTCGACTTCATTACACAAGGTGGTTGTTTTTTTTTTCTTTTCCCTCAATCAGACTGGATGGTGTTTACACCTCTGGGGTGCCAAGCTTCCTTGAGAGGCTGAAAAAGCAGAATATTTAGTGGGAGAAATGTTCAGAAACTCATTTTAAACATTGTCCCAGGAAAGCAAAATAAACTCCAGCTTTTTGTTTGTTTTTCTCTCCACCAAGACAACTTTTTGCAGCCCAGCCCATGGATATCTCTTCCCCTTTTGTCTTGCAGATCTGTGAGCAAGGGTGTGCAGCCCTCTGCATGTTGGCTCTGCGCAAGCCAGAGAACTGTAATGTCATCATGGAAGGTGGTGGGGCTTTGGCAGCCCTTCAGGCTATGAAAGCACACCCACGAGAAGTGGCTGTACAGGTATTTGCTTCAGAGCAGTTGATTATTTATTCAGGATTAGTCTTGGCTGTATTTGCTGCTTCGCTGGGGTTTTTGGCCTTGACTTGACAAATCCCCTGTGTGTGTCGGGAACTCAGGGCTCCCAACATCTGTCACTCTGGTGTGCTCAGAGCAAACTTTGAGCTCCTGTTTCCAGCCCACCTGATGGCAGCTTCAAGTGATTGTGGAATGCTGTGCTTCCTTCCTAAGCATTACTTTCCCCCTCCTTGAAAGAACAGGATGAGGATAAATTTTTTTCAGATATGGTGTTATCAGTCTTATAAGACATGTGGCCATCTGTTCTTCAGAGGCAAAACACCTCCATGGCAACAAGTTGGCTCCTGGTTTCTCATACAAGTCCCAGTAGGTCTTCTGGCCACTTTTGTGCTCTCCAGAGTATTAAAATAACGTGGAAAGTCTTTTCTGGAAGAGAAGTCTAATCTAGGTGCCTGGAACAGCATACAAGGAGGTGGAAAAGTGGGTCTGCTGTAACTGGAGGGGGTTGTCTTAGCATTATTTAAAATCAGTTGGTATTGCCTGAGATTTGCTGGCATTCTGACAGAAACAGGAGGTTTTATTGCCTAAACTTCAATGCTTTCCTTGTATTTTATTTCCATACATACAATCTAAACTCATATAACTTGCTTTCCACAAGTTTATACTGGATAAACTGCAGTGTGGAATAGCAGTCCTACTTCCATCCTTTTAGGAGATAGCTTGTTCCTCTCCACAGCATCTCACCTTGGCTTGACCAGAAAAGGATTTTTAGCTTTGTGTGTGCCAGCATCCCCCACAGGGGTGGTTATTTCCCTACAAAAGGCCCTGATTTCCCTTATTCCCTTTTCTCCTCAGAAACAGGCCTGCATGCTGATCCGCAACCTGGTCTCCCGGAGCAGGGACTTTTCTCAGCCCATCTTGGAGATGGGAGCTGAGAACCTGATCACAGAAGCTCGTGCAACACACAGGGACTGCGACGACGTGGCCAAAGCTGCACTGAGGGATCTGGGCTGCAAAGTGGAGCTGAGAGAGCTGTGGACAGGTCAGAAGGGAAGCCTGGCTCAGTGAATCCTTCCAGACATCTCCATGCGGGAAATCTAAAGGGGGGTGGGGTGGGGTGGTGGGGAGAAAAAAAAAAACAACAAACAAAACCAAACCAACAGTGGCATGGATTAATTTTGCAGTTCCATCTGGAATCTCTGCAGCAAATGCCTGGCTTGTGAGGCTGCAGTGAAGTTGTTATTTGGGAGCTACAGCTGAAATGGCTTTACGCGTTCAGGCTGCAAATCTACTCTGTAGTAATCATTCCCCCAAATCATCTAATGCCTGCAGATGATCTGCTCCCCCCCCAGGTGTTATGTATCTTCCCTGTGTGCAGAAAGGGCCGTGCCCAAGTGCTCTGTTCCATGCATTAAGAGCAAAAGTGGATCTTTTTCTGGTAGGAGTTTGGGACGTACCGTGGCAGCTGGTTCTGGTTTGCTCCTCAGCAGCCTGGTCTGGTGATGGGATGGATGAGGAGCAATCCCACCATTTGTGAATTTGTTCTGTCCTGTTGTACTGTTCTGCTGTTACTTTACTGCTGACCATGTTCTGTGTTGCTGCTTTGTTTTGGATTTTCAGCCAAACGGAACATTTTCAACAAAAGCAACTTTAAGGATTTTTGGATTGTATGGCCTAAAGCAAACCTACTTGATGTTGCCATTTGCATCCAGGAGGAAAGTTCATCTTCTCTTTCAGTGAGATGAACAAATCAGGGACTGGCAGCAAGGGTGGTTGTTTCAAAGCAGGGACAAACTAGCAGGGGAGCAGGAGGCCAGCACTGGGAGTCTGGGTTTTGATTTTATCTTCAGCAAAGCAGCACTTCCCTGAGTCCAGGGGTGCTGTAACTCTAGTGATGAGGCTGTGTGCCTCCTGGAGGAGACAGCTGTGGAGATGGAGGCAAAATGGGTGAGGTGAAGCATCCAGCCAGGCTCTGAAGTCTCAGCTAAAGGCTTCTGTGTGCCCCTGGTTGATTTAGGCCAGGTTGTACCCACACTGCTCCAGTGCTGAACCTTCCTCCTGAGCAGCTCCTGCTGTTGTACTCGAGTGAGTGTTTTCTGATGTGATATTTGCTGTACAAATGGTGACCCTATAAAACATGAAAACGTTAACAAAGGGTGGTTGGCTCTTGGTGGAGCTGTTTTTTTTTCTGAAGCAGGAAGAAAAGAAAGATTGTGGAAATCACCTCAGTGACATGCAGCCACCTCCTTGGGTGTGCTACCTGCCAGCAGACAGCAAAGGTCATCTCAGCAGCTCCTCACCCCCCAGGGTGCTGGTAGGAGGAGAGGCTGCCTCACCTCCTCTCTTCCTGCTCTGGCAAAGGCTTTGGGGGGGTTGTGCACTGCTCAGAGGTCTGCTGAAGGTGCAAAGGGGGCAAGAAGAGGTGATGAAGAGCCCCCGAGGTCCTGGTGGGTGCCCTGGGTGGGAGGGGGGAGCCCGCTCGGTGCTGGTGGGGTTGGAGGGGGTGTGTGTGTGTGTGTGTGTGTGTGTGGAGCAGCACCGAAGATGAAGGTGGCCGTTCAGAACCAGACGTGGGGCACCCCCCCAGCGGCAGGAAAACTTTGATTTATTTCCCTTCCTCTTTAAACACGCGTGACTGTAATTACACCCCCGG
>JAAWXA010000051.1:1855315-1867412 GCA_038090715.1 Florisuga fusca
TCCCCCCCCCCCCGGCTGCCCTCCGGGGCTGTCCCGGTAGCACCGGGGGTTCTGGTCTCTCCGTTCGGGCTTTCCCGCTGTCCCTATCTTCTATCCGGGAGTTGGGTGGAGAACCGGGAACAGACCCCGCGATGCGGGGGAGCGGCCTTGGCCGTGGGACCGCTGAGATGCGGCCCCCGGGGTCCCTCTCCCTGTCCCCTCCCTGTCCCCTGATTCTCCCCTGCCTGTCCCCTTCCCCCTGCCAGCCCGTCTGAGCTGTGTGTCTGTTCCTCATCCCCTCAGAGCCTTTGGAGCAAAGCAGCTGATGAGGAGCACATCTCCCCCGTGCCGGGTGTGATTTTGGGGTGGTTGGGGGTTTTTTGGGGTTTGTTGGTTTTTTTGTTTGTTTTTTATGTGGTTTTTAAGTCAATGCGAACCTGAGAGGAAGGTGAGGGGGGGGGTGCCAGAGGGCAGGGGAGACATCCAGCACCCATCTCTCAGCATCTTCTCCTCCCATCCCAGCGTCAGCACAAAAAAGTTGCTGGGCCGGGGGTGACTTCTGTGTCGCCTTCAGATGTGGAACTGGGAGAAGCTCGGATTTCAGGTGCAACAGAAAAACACGTGGAAAACGCTGGAAATTATTGCCTAGGGTTAATAAATGCAGCAAGTGGCTCTGTTGACCTTAAACCTGTGCTCCCCCCGGAGCTTGCCGGGGCTGGAGATGTTTGCTGAGGATCTTTTTCCTGTTGGGTGTTAATTTAGCAAAGGCTGCAAAGTGGGTTTGGAGTCTGCCCAGACTTGGGTTTGTTGGTTTTGGTGGGGTTTTTTTTTTTTTCTTTTTTTGGTGTTGGATTCTGCTGGTCACCTTAACTCCAAGCCCTTTCTGGAGGTTGTGTGCTCCTCCTGTGTTTTTCTGTGGTTTGAGGAGTTTGGAGTGTTTTGGAAAGATTCTGGGATTGAAATGCCTCTGGTTTGGGAGAGGTGGGGTGTGTGTGAAGGAACAGAGGAGAGGTCTGTGGGTGTTGGGAAACAGCTGAAGAGGTGCCAGGGGCTTGGTGTAATCATCCCAATGACCTGTCAGTGAATGTATTTTTAAATATTTGTATGCTTGGGTGGCTTCAAAACACCAGGGCTGGATTCTAGGTATCTCTGAGCATCTTTACAGCCTTCTGGAGTTGTGGATATTCCAGGCTGACTCTTAATCATTGCTGAGGGCTTCTCCACGTTGGGTTTGAGGGGGGGATTGGGGCTGTCCTTGGTGTTGGGTTTCAGCAGGAACCCTCTGGCCTCAGTGATTGCTTCAGTCCCGGGAATTTCAGCTCTTGATAGCACAGCAGGATGGGGTCAGGAGCTGCAAAAACCTTTTGCTTCCCCTCTAGCTGTTACACAGGCAGTTCCCCAGTGCCAAGTGTGTGCTTGGGGTCTGTCTGGTGTTCAGCTTGGCTGCAGGAGGTTGGGTAAAGGTGAGCACCAGTGCAACCCTGAGTGTGTGGTTACCTGGTGAAGCAGATGGGCTTGGTACAGGTCAGACAGGTTTGCTGGTAGAAAAAAAAAAAAAAAAAACAAAAAAAACAAAACACAACAACTCCGGAACCAGGAATAATAATTTTCTTCTGGTAACTTTGCTGCTGATTGTAGGAAGATGCATTCATTTTCTGTGAAACCCATCCCCATGCTTCATGCTGCAGGGCTGTTCTCTCTTTTCCAGGTGATGTGTAAGTGGCTGTTCTCTGAAGGGAGGTTGTGTTGTATGGAGAGATCACCTGAAATGCAAACAGCTCCCTCCAGCTTGCAGAATAAAAGTGTCAGAGGAGCTCTTTGGGTTGTGCTCTAAACCTGCTGCTCCTTGCAGTGAATGCTGGAGCTTTGCCTCTGCCACATGTGAGTGCTGTGAGGACATCATTACCAGAAAATAATCAAAATTAATTGAAATTTGCTTTGGTGAAGCTGCTAAACTTTGTGTTGAGTGGGAGAGCAGGGTGGGTAACATGACTCTGCACAGCCCATTGCCATTAGGAAATGACACCTGCTTGGCACACTTCTGGGTCATTCTGCTTAATGATGGAAGATTTTTAGTTCTTTTCCTTTTTTTTTTTTTTGTTTTTTTTTTTTCCTTCCACAGGCAATTGAAACTGCTGGGCTTCTAGAGCTGAGGTGGTAATTACCCATTGTTGTGTTGAAATGGTTTCTGGCAAAGACTGCTGATGTATTGACTGGGGACTGCTTGTATTCCAAATAATCTCATTTTGAATTTAAAAAAAAAATAATCTGTGCTGAGATCTGCCTCTTTTGGGACCTTGTGTGTGCCTCTGGTGACATTCAGGTGAATCAATCCAGGATCCATGGATGGGAAAGTTGGAATTTACATGGCCCACAGGAGGCTTGGGGACCCAGAGGTCACACAGAATATTTTATTGTAATTCCTTTATGACATTTCCTCTGCAAAATGATTTTTGAGAGGAATATTTGAGCACAGGGGACACTTGGGCTTTGGCCTGTGTTGTTGGTTGGTTGGTTTTCTGCCTTCTGTTCCTGAAGGAAGGCAGTTGCTGTCTGGCAAAGGGAGTGGGTTCAGCAGAGGGATTCAGTCCTCTTCTCCCTCAGATAAAGCTGCTGTTTGTCTTGCAGATAAGGCCTGCTCTTCAGGTTTTTGGGTTTGTTTGTTTTGGTTTTTTTTTGCTGTGGAAAGCACAGTTGAGGTGTTCCCAGCAACAGTCTTTCAGGAACTGAAGAATGAAGCCCTGTTTTTCCTTGCCAAGCTGCTCTCTGCTCTGTCTTGCTTTCCTTCCAAGCTGAGTTTGAAACAGGAGGCTCCTGGGCTCCTCGGGAATAATAGAGCTGGTGTTGCTAGCAGAGGTTTGGGTTTAACCATTTCTCAGTGTTCAGCAGCTGCCTTAATCCAACTTAGATATTCTAAAACCATGCAAAGAATCTGTATCTTTATCCTCCCTTCTCTTGGCAGGCTGGAGTTTTCCCTGGCTGAAGGAGCTTTGGGGTTGTACTTTGAAGCTGGGAAAGGATGTCAAAAAAAAAAAAAAAATTAAACTCTTCCAGATACTGTAATTTAGTCTTTCAGTCAGTGATTCTTTCAAATCATACTAACAGCTTCTGTGCAGCCCTTGAAAGGAAGAAGTGCAATGAACTATTCATAGCTAATGTTTTGGGAGCAGATTTGTGTGCAGCCCAGAGATGGATGTGACTGAAGAGAGTTGAGTCTGCAGGGCATATCTGTTCTTGATTTTTAATGACTTAATCAAACTGGAAGGCAAAGATGGACCTCAAGGGGCCCTCTAGTTATAGCTCATCCCTCCTGTTCTCAGTGTTTCAGCCCTTTTTTTTTTCTCTGTGATTTTCTGTGATGCTTTTGCTCCAAGGGTGGATTTAAGGCTGCAGTAATCTCAGCTCTTAGCAGACCTCTTTCTCTGTCAGGCTCAATTGCTCAGTTGAACAATAACAATTGAAGGAAACCTAATTGAGCAGCTTCCCTGGGCACTGTTTCACTTCAGCCTGTCTGGGAAAAGGTGTGAACATTTCTGCAGGTACTCTCCTGGTTTGCTTTTGTCCTAATTTAATTATACTCTTTCATTAGTGATGATAGCCACATAATACATGAAAAGGAAAAAAAAAAAAAGAATTAGGAACTGGGTGATGAGGGAAGCTGGCATCTGTGAATGGAGTTGTACCAGTCACTTCACCTGAATGAAACTCAATTTCTGCCCCAGAGGTGAACTGTGACTTCACCTGAGCTCCTGTAAGAGTGAGCTGTGAGTCTGGTAGGTGCTGTGCACAATTATTAAATTTAAAAAAAAGTCTTCTTAATTTCTATCTCCTCGTTTTTGGTAATGATTAGAGGGCAGTGGATAGCAGGACTCAGTTTCTTCAGATCCAGTGGGCATCAAGTCCCAGCAGCTCTTGCCTGCTGAAGCAATGTGGTTTTGCCATTACCTGTCTGTCAGGACACTCCCACCTCCAGAATGACTGAATTACTTTTCTAATTACTGCTGGGCTTGTCTGAGGGGAAAAAGCAAACATTTCCTAGCAAATAGCTGCTCTTGGATGCAGATAGCTGGTGGTGCTGGCTGTTTGCTTTGCTATCTGTTCTTGCTGGGTAGGTGGAATTCTTTCAGAAATCTTTTGTGTTCAGTGACAGGTCTAAATTCCACAGGAGAATATCAGGCAAACATGGGTTTTTTTGGTACTGACACGTTGACATCCAGACTTTGGGCTGGATGCCTGGGCTCCTCCTGGTTTCTGGTGGTGGAATAATGTGAAAAGTACAATGGCTGGGTCTGCTTTTGGAGTTCTTTTTCTGTTAACAGGCAGTCTGGGGTCTGTGCAAGTGGTGGGGGAATGAGAGTGGGTGGGATGTTAGTGGAGAGGATGGGGGGTGGGATTTCTACCTCCAGCAAAACCTCCATCTCCTCCTTCTGGAAGTTTGTGGTGTTCATCTCCACGTGCGTAACTGGTAAAACACCTACAGGAGATATTTTGGGCAGGTCAGGCTGTATGATATCAAGTCAAACTTTTAAGTAAGATTTGATTTTGGTACAGGGAAGTGTCTCATCACCTTTACTTTAGCAATGGGACTTTGTACACACCTGAGCTGGAGAACTTGGGCTTCTTTCTTAGTTGTGGGCTCTCATTATCCTAAGATTCATTTAAAACATGCTCCAGTTTAATAGCTGAAATACAGCATCATGGTGGGATTCACAAGCAGCTTGGACAGCTAGAGCTGGTTTTTCTCTCAATCCCCACTCTGGGCAATGAGCTGGCACCTGCCTGTAAGACATTCTTCCCAGTAAGTTGCTTTTATCATCTGAATAACTTGATTCTGTCTCCCCTGTCCTTTTAATCAAAATCACCAGGAAGAAAAGCAGAATGTCTGACTTGTCAGGGAGTCAATTTGACAGCTTGATTGAACTTGCTCAGGTATTCATTAAGAGCCACTAGAGAGAGCTGGGAGGGTGGGGAGGAAAGCCTGACAATGCTCTGGTTTTTCATGTGCAGAGCAGATTCTCTCCTCGAGTGCAGGGACTGAAACTTCCTTTCGTGCACAGATGTTTCTGCAGTTCCTAGAATCATGGGCAGGAGACCTAGAAAGAGTCCCAGGGCTCTGAGGACCATCCCAAAGTTCCTCAGTTTAGCAAAGATGCCCCTGCCAGGAATCAGCCAGGTTGGAGAGAACCTCTGAGATCGTCAAATCCAAAACAAAGGGGCTGAGCTTCCCCATTTCCCAGCCTGGTAAATAATCCTTAACCTGTGCCTGGGAATCAGCAGGCCTGAGTTACAGGGAGTTTTCTTTAACTGCCCTGAAGCTGGATGCTGGGATCAGTGCTTTGTACTTTCAATAACCTAGCCTGCATTTTGTTGTAAAAGCACAGCAAGTGTTACTCATTAAACCTCCTTAACTTCTGAACTCACCTTGCCCAACAATCTCACTGTATTTTCTCTTAGGGGAATGCTTTGCTCTCCAGCATGTCTGGCTCCAGATGTGTGACAAGGACCCATGGAAATGCAATATAAATAACACAGAAGTGTGTCATAAAAAAAAAAAAAATCAATCTAATCCACAGCTTTTTTTTTTTTTTTTTTTTTTTTTTTTTTTTTTTTTTTCTTGTTTCCTGTGGCTTTGTAAACGTAAGTAATGACTGTGTGCAGGGCTACAGAAAATACAAGGATTTAAAAAATACCCAGCTGCTCCCTGCTGGCTTTCAGTGGATTACTTAATGAGTGAGTCAGATTGTTATATCTGCTCAGATTGCTCTATATGTAAAATAATGTCTGGCTTCTCCTGGCCAGGCACCACAAATTCACACTGCAACTTCAAAGCAAAGCTTTGTCCCCTGTGGCTCTTGTGTGGTCATAAAACCCAAACTGCAGTTAAAAACTCACCCCCCCCTCCCTTGGAATCCAACCCCCCTTCCAAAATCAAATCTAGCTGCATTGCTTTGCAGTGAGCAACTGTGAGTCCAAATAATAAATGTGCTTTTTATTTGAAGGTCTCTGCCAGTTTAGAGCCTCTGTTTGTGTAGAGCATGTGGGCAGCTTGAGTGTGTAAACCAGAGCATGTAGACAGATGTGTCCAGATCAGGGCATTGGGCACTGAAAATGAAAAAAAACAGATCTAGGATGAAAAGGAATATTGTTGAGTAAATGGATGTCATCTTGATGCATGTGCCTGTTCTAGAATAAGTCTGGGCTTAGCAACATCAGTTTAGTTTTTCAAACTTCCTTTCAGTCATCTCATTCTCAGTCATCTTTCAGAACCATGTTTTAAACCCAAGTTGCACATTGCATTCCTCAAGCTCTTTGGGGTGGTTTCTATTTTGGTGGGTTTATTTTTGGTAGAGATAAATCTGATATTGTGACCTACATTTCTTTTTTTCTGAGCTGGCTAGGGATAATATCTCTACCTGTGATTTCTTTCATGCTTTTGCTGACAGGCATTGTTTTACAAGAAACTTTCCAGGCACATGAGATAAGGAGGAAAGGAAGTAACTGCAGGTTGTAATTAGAAATAATCAACAGTCTGTGCTCTTCAGAATCATTTCATGAAGTGCTCTGCTCCACAATGTTATGAATCATCTTTGCCCTTGATCCTTAGGGAAGGTTTTGTTCCCATGATGTGACCCATCTTTGATGGAACTTCCCAAGTGCAAGGGCTGGTGCTGTTCAGGTTTTGTTTTGGACTGTCAGATGTTACCTTGCATCACCTTTTTGACTTATTGCTCTCTGAGCAGCATCCTGGCATCCTCCTCTTTTTGAAAACACCCTCAGGAGCTGTAAACACATGGATCTGTGTCTTCCCAAAGCTCTGGGAAGTGCTGTCTGGCTTTAAAGATACCCAGATGTGTTTGTCCTCCCTTGGACTGAGCACAGGGGTGGTGAACAGCTTCATCATCCCAAATTGGTCATGCAGGAACACAGACAAAGCTGATCCCTCTCCAGCTTTGTGTTAATATCTCTGCTGCAGCTGAGGGGGTTTGGAAGTGAAGCCTGGAGCTCATTTATGGGAGTGATGGGGGAGGAAAAAATAGGTCAGCAAGTATGAAAGGTGCTGACAGGCATATAATATCTCCAGATTGTTAAAAAGGCAAGAAAAATAGTCTGAAGATGGTCTTTCCAAGTCAGCAAGCTGTTGTGCCCTGGGTTTCCCAGGCAGCAGAGAGGGGCAGAGGGGAAGCAACTTGGAGTATCCAGGAGGAAGTAGGGAGCAAACTGGGAATGAGGCAAATGGGAGAGCCTGGATCACAGCTAGAGAAGCCAGCTGAGTGGCTGCAGGCACAGCTCTGCTGCAAGTGTGCAGAAAGGGAGCTCTGAAATCACTGCTGTGCTGCTTTCAAACTCCCCACATCATCAAAATAGCCTTTACAGCACGTGTGAGGCATTGGATCTCTCCCTTCCCTAAAATAACCTCCACTTGCTGATGGCAGCCTTTTGGGACTGACTGCTAGGGCTATTTTTTTCCCATTTCCCAAGGCTGGCTTTTGAATTTCCCTATCCCTTCTCCAATATCAAGATGCTCAGCAGTCAGACTGGGCAGCAACCAAAATCCTCACTGTAAGCAAGGGAAGAGGATGGAGCAGGATCTGATTCTTCTCTCTAGAAGCTGTGGATGTTTTATGCTGGAACTTGCAGCTTGTGGGCTGAAAAGAGTGGAGATGATTGACCCACGTTTTACATAGCACCCAATTATCCCTATACACACACAGACTTAAACCTTAAAAGTAGGAAATGGTGCCAGGATCCTGGAAATGCTTTTCTTGGAGCTTGGGAGAGGGGTTTTCCTACTGAAAGTAGCCCTGGGGAGTAGGTTGCTGCTGCTCCTTGAGCTTTTTATTACCTGAGTACTTCCTCCTTTGGACTCTAACTCTTGCTCTGCTCTTGTTTCCAGTTTAGGAGCTGGAGCTCTCCTGCCCACTTGTAAGTGCAACTGGTATGGGTAATGGTGTGAGAGAAGGTCAAGTGGATTTCAAACAGCAGGATGTGGAGCCCCTTCCATCAACCCATCTTCCATCAGAGGTAGGAGCAGGAGGTTGCTGGGCAGTAGGTTTGAGGGAAGAGCAGGGTGGCTGCTGTCCACAGGAAGCATCTTGGGGGAATTTTGGGTCCTGGGAGTTGCAGGGTGTGTGCACACCCACATAAACTGTAGCTTTTGCTAGAGGACAGCCAAGCAGTTCCAGCCTGCTGGGAAGAGGCTGGGCATCACTCAGAGCTGAGCTTCCTTCTTCAGGGTTCTGTCTTGTTCTGCCTTTTGTGGCAGAGTCTTGGTTTCCCTCCTCTTGCTGCTCTTGGTAGACTTGTTAGAAAGAGTGGAAAAGAAGGTGGTAACACTGAACCTTGGTCAAGTTTAGACCAAAACTCAGGCTGAAGTTCACCCAGTGCTGCCTTTGCATGGCTGCCCTTGTGTTGAGCAGCAGACAGTGAAGGGAAAATGGACCTGAGCCATCTGTTTTTGGTGAGGAGCAGTAACTTTTTAGTTGTGAAACATTCTGAGAAGGAAAATGGCAACGCCTCTTCTCCCTGAAACCATGAAGCACATCAGAAGTTAACATTCCTAAGCCTTGTCTTGACTTGTCTTTCAGTTGATAACCTTCACAGTGTTAGATTTCAAGTTGTTGCACTTGCCTGCTGCCCCTCTGTTATGAAAAGATAAATATGACCTCTGGCAGGAATGGCAAGAACAAACCCACTTCCATTCCATTTATCAGAGGACTGGTTTTATTCTTTAGGATCCTGGGAACAGTGTGGAAATGGGGCTTGTGTGTTACTGGGAGGGCAAGGAAGAAACTTCTAAACATTCTTCAATCATGAGGAGGTGGTGGTTTAGCTTTTAGAAATCCTCAGAAGGGGGAAAACAGCCCATGTAAGAGGTGGCAGACCTTGGGACCTCCCATCTTGAGCAGACCAGTTTTCATCTTTGTGCTTCATGATCTCACTGCTTGAAATTTTAACCCAAGTCCTTGAGAAGGGGTAAATGCTGCAGCAAAGGTAAAAATTTGACAATTTTGGCTTGGGATTGGCTGTGTCATTCTGAACAGTGCTCTTTGTTCCAGGGTAACCAGGAGAAAAAGAAAGTACTCAACTCCCTGATGTCTGGTGCATTGGCTGGTGCTGTTGCTAAAACAGCAGTGGCTCCACTGGACAGGACAAAAATCATATTTCAAGGTCAGTCCTGTTGGTTTTTGCAAAATGCTCTTCATTTATTGTTAGGAGAAGCCAAACCAGCTTCTCTGATGGTTGCCAGCACTTTGCCCTCCCTCAGTCTGCTGAGCCCTGGCAGGATGCAGTTTCTGCAGTGAACAGAGCCTAAAAACCTCTTGTTTGATTCCTTTGAGAAACCCCGTGACAGAAAGGAGAGTTTTGGAGTGCAGAGTAAGCAGACACAGTAAAGGCAGAGTTTGAGGAGGTGGTTGGTTAACACACTGGATTTCTGTGTCTCTTCAGTTTGGAGAAATAAGGTGGGGAGGGAAAAGGAGCAATCTGAGGAGATGTGGTGGTGCTGGCAGGAGATAACTGAGCTGGTTGAGTCTCTTGCTAAAGGCAGAATGCCAGGCTCTGCCTCCTGAAATGCACACAGTCTTCTCCTAAGAAAAGCATTGCCTGGCTGAAACTGGTTTGGTTAGAGTCAAAGTTCATGATGGGAAGTACTGCAAGAGGTGTTGAAGCTGGGATACCCAGCGTGGGCTTGCAGAGCCCTTTTTGGAACCTGCCAAATGCCTCAACTTGAGATTCAGCCGATGGGAACAGGAAATTCTCATGTGTTTAAGCAGGATTTGGGATTCAGCCCCATTGTGGGCTCTCTTCAGTTCCTCTGGCTTGAGGCAGGAGCTGTCAGCTGCACTGATTGTCCTGCAGGGAAGAGTGCAGACAGTTAATACAGTGGCTATTTGGTGAGGCCAAGAATTTTAAATCTGGTTGACATCCCAGATTAAACGAATTGGATAGGTTTAATCTAATCCCTGGATGAGATGTAATTTGGAATTGACTTTGATTTGAGATGATTTCCATTCTCAGCATAGCAGGGGCTGAGCTCTGGAATAGCAGGGATGTAGACCAGGGAGTTCAAGCTGCAGGGAGCTAAATCCTGGGGCTGGGGTTGCATCTGTGAGCAGCTGCTTGTGCAGTGGTGAGTACACGCTGTGCTTTCCCACCAGAACAAACACCCGTAGTTCATCTGAGGTTGGAAATGTCAGGATCAGAGGTGAGATGGAAACTGCAGAGCTGGGGTGAGTCAACAGCTGTCCATATAAATCACCTTTCATTTGTGCAGGCTTGAGTTTATAAAAAGACCTGTTTGCTTTGGCCCATTAAACGTGCAGCAAAGGCCGCGATTCAAACGTGCCCATCCTGACCAATTTCTTAGTGCCAAATGGATTCCTCGGGCTCTTGCTCTCCTAAAGCTTTTTATTCTGGGGCCTTTTCCATGTTTGTGAAGAGGGAAAGCATCTTTGGGTCATGCATGCACAGGAAGGTTGTCCCATCAACTAGAGACTGAAGGATTTTCCTGGGGGACGGGGATCAGAGCTCTTCTCCGTGGCAGAGACAGATGCACTTGAGGTGTTTTTTTAAAAAAAAAAACAAAAAACCCAAAAGTGTTGGAATTGCATAAAGAAGCAGCATGGTGAAAATGTATTTGCATGTGATTGATACACTTGAGAGGTTACAAGTCTCAAAGGAGTTTGAAAGAAACTGCAATAGACACTTAATTGGAACCATGTTTCATTAGCGTTGCTGCTCAGGTTTTAGCCTGGGTTTCCTTCCTGCTGCAGGAATGTTACAAAACAGGGCTGCTGGATGCCAAATAAATCTTTTCTTCCAAATGCCTTGCATATTACACAGTTAAGGAGATGCTGTCAGTTTGAATGGATGCAAGGAAAGAAACTGAGTGTTCATTTGAGTTTTGCGAGGATGAAACCAGTCTTGCGTGGAGCCTCGCTAAGCAGACCCATTCTTTGCTGGATTCTGGCATTAGTTTGGAACCTGGGCATAGAAATGCTCTGCTAAAATAAGTGGTCAGTGTAGTTTTGCTTTATTTTTTTCCTTTTTTCTTTTAAATTAATTTACTTTTAGTGTTTTAAAGTTGAGAAGTGTGATAGGATCCGAGCGTCTTCATAACAGTAGGTGGAAAACTGAACTTCAGTTGCTAAAGAAAGTTTGGAAACACCAGTGGAAAATCTTTATTTACCATAATGAATCTGTATTTTCTCTTACATTAATTCATCTGCCTCTATTTTTATGCCTTAGATAAAATGCCTGTGTGGTTTATTTGATCCATCTAAATGTATTGCAAGACCTAATGCTCATTTTTTCTTTTTAGTGTCTTCAAAAAGATTTTCTGCCAAGGTGAGGTGATATGTCTGTCTCCTGTTGGCCTGAAGTGTTTGACTGGTGGTAGTAGTAGCTCTAACAGCATCTTTTGTTTGTATTTATTTAACTTTCTTGCTTGGGTTTTTTAGCAGCACTCATGGTGGAAGTGCATAAGAGGGAATCTTTGTTTCTAATGCTCCTTAGGACAGTTCTCTTTCATGTTCTTGTTCTTAATCCAGCACAGAGAGGCCTCAGTCCTTGTTAGTACTGGAAGTTCTACCTGTGACATGACAAAAAATGTTGTGGCATGGCTCAGGGCTTTATTTTTTTAGGTCTTTTATGATGGTTGCTTGCTTTCCCCCAGGCACCACTGGGGTTGTTTCAGTGTATACAGAAATTTGAATTTGGGAGCTGCTCATTTTCATGGCTTGTTGAGTGTTTTCTTTAGGGCTGTTCCATGTGTGCTGTGCTAATATGTGTCATCTAACTGCTTGTGTCTCCCACTAAGAAGATAAATTGGGGTTGAGGAATGGTTTGTGCAGGCAGCAGGCCAGCCTTGCCCTTGGAGGGGAAATGAAGATGTTTTGAATGTAAAACTCCATCTTCCTGACTCCCGTTCTTTTTTTGCTCTAATGTGTCTGGTTCAGCCTCCCCAGAGAAGACATTTCAGTTGTCTTACTCTGGAGTCAAGGCTTCAAACATAAGCAGCTGACATCCAAACATAAGCAGCTGCCATCAGCCCTGCTGTGGTTGGGGTGGGAAGGAGGATTGGAGGAGGTTAAGCTATCGGGTCACCTTTCCCCCCCCC
>JAAWXA010000051.1:1920174-1934490 GCA_038090715.1 Florisuga fusca
GGTACCGGGGGCTGCACCCAAGCCCCGGGGATGTCGGGGTGCAGGGTCCTGGGGGGCTGCAGAAGGTTGGGGAGAACGGGGGGGTGCTGAAAGGAATGAGGGGTGCAAGGAGGGTGCCCTGGGTGCTGGTCCCCTCGGGGTCAGCTCCTGCACAGCCCTGCTGACCCCTCCTGCACCCCAAGATCTCGCTTTTGCTGAGGGACCCCTTGTCCCTGCCCCTGCTAAAGGGGGGGGGCGACCGATGTTTCTGGCACTTGGGTGTCACAAAATCCCTCCCTGCGGTGCCTGCCGGGACACGGGACAACCTTTGGATGATGAATCCCACTCAGTTCTCTCCTCCCTCCTCAGCCGAGGTTTGGGCTGGCTGGGTGGGGGGCTCCTCTGTCCCGCTGCACTCCTGAGTTTAACGTTAAAAAACCCCAAACAAACCCAAACAAATAACAACAAACAAACAAACAAAACCCCTTAAACCCAAACAACGACTTGCAAATAATGAGATTTAAAAGCATCCTGGGGGCAACTGATGTGTACGGGGAGGTCCCCCTGTTCCCAACGGGGTCATTTTAGGGCCACCTGGACTTAGTTTAAAGGTAATGATAATAAAATAACTTTTCAGCAGTTAGTTTGGGTCCTAATTGGCACCATCTCCTCTCAGCATCCCCCAAGCTTCGTGGACTCGTTAACAAAGGAGAGCAAAATATTTCTGCTCAGCACCAAGTCCCCCCCGTAGCAAACTTTGTTTCTTTTGAGGGACGAGCAGATTTTCCGCTGGAAAACCCTTGCAGCAGAAAAAATCCCCCCCAGGCTGTAAGTTTCGCGGCGATTTGGGCTGTAAAACCCAGTCCCGATTTTTGGAGCTGTTGGGTTCAATTTAGGAGAATCTTGAGCGTGAGAGAGGAACAGGGCTAAGAAACAACCCGGTGATGGTCCCAGGTAAAGTCAGAGCTCCCCGGGCTGGGTTTGGCTTTGCTGCAGGAGATATAAAGCACTGGGAGCCCTGGCTTGGGGTCACATCATGTGGCCGTGCCTCAGTTTCCCCAGCAGCCACTTGAGAAGTTTTGTTTGGTGGGTTTTTGGGGTTTTTTTTGACGTTTGGGAGGGAAAAGCCACATTTTGGGGACACGGCGATGCCGGTTTGTCCCCAGGCAGGACGCAGCCCCTCTCCTTGGTGACGGGGACACTGTTAGCCGGGTGCTGGTTTCATTAGGGGACCCGCTCACGTCCCGGGGACCTTTCCCACGTCGGGGCTGTCACCCCGCATTACCGCTCCGCTTCTCAGAGCTGCGCTCAATGCTCCGAGCCAGCTCCAAACAAAGTCCCTCCTCCACCCCTCCCTAATCCTCCAGCCCCGACTCAGGTAATTAGGGAAACAAAGTCCCTGCTCTTCCCCAGGGGCACTTAACGACTTCTCCAGGCGGGTGGCAACAGCCAAGGGGCTACCGCAAGCCCAGGAGGGGGGCCAGGCCACCCCAGCAAACAGCATCCCTGGCTGCCCAGTTCCTAAATCCTGGTCCTGCCAGGAGGAGGAGGAGGTTTGTGCTGCTGCCCCTTCAGCTGGGTCCTTCCATCCTGCCAGGATGTGTTTCCAAACAGCTCCCCGGGATTATTTTTTTTTATTATTATTATTATTTTTGGTGGTGGCTGGTGGCTGGTGGGCTCAGCGAGGTCTCCTGCACCCCAAACTGTTGCTTCAAGGGAGTGTTTGTGGCTTCCCAGCATCCTGATCCATCAGCTTTCCAAAGCCCTCGGAGTCACCCAGCACCCTGCTGATCCCTCTCCCAATTAGTGGAGGCACCCTAGGGTGACAGCAGCCTCCAAAGCCCAGCCAGGACAGAAGTTTTCCAGGTCAATCCAGCTCCTGAGAGGCCCCCAAGGGGGGTGTGGAAGCCCAGAGGTGGGTGATGGGTGGGAAACAAAAGCCCCGTTGGGAAGGTCCTTTTCTTGTGCTTTAAGGACAATTCAACCCCCAAGCCCCCTCCAGACAAAAGCCCTGAAATCCGAGCTGAGTGCTGACAGGCAATCCCGAGGGTGAGGAGAGGACCTGGCCCTGCTTCACACGCTGTGCCACCACTTGTCACCCTGGAAGGGGGGAGATGGGACACGTCCCAGCTCTGTTCCCGGGCTCCTCAGGGTTTGCTGAGCGGGGTCACATCACCTGCAGAAAGCCTCCCTCCAGCTCTTCCTCTCTCCTGAGCCCCTGACCCCATCTGGTTTACTCAAACCAGGCAGGAAAAGTTTGAAATTTCAGAATTTTTCCCGAATCTTCTGTCCCAGAGTGAGAAGAAGGCAGCTGGGAGCTGTGCACAGCCAGGAGGAAAGCCCCATCCTGCCGAGCTCCTTGGGCTTGCAGCCAGGCTCTGGGCTTCCTCTCCGTACAAAAATTCCCTTTCTCAGCCCAGAGCAGAGCATCAGTGTCCTTCCCGTGCTGAGACCAGGGCCAGCAGGATTCCCAAACCTGGATTTTTCCTCCTTTTTTTCCAGGGCAGACTGGTTCCTCCTGGACAGCCGGATGGTTCGTCACGCTGCCATCGGTTTGTTCTGCTGTGGGGTCTCTGTCTACCTGGCAGGCAAGTGCTCCGGGTCCCCCCAGGGCCCCTCTGAGCTGCTGACATTCCCCTAAACATTGGCTTGGCTTCCCAAATGGCTTTGCCAGCTCCAAAATTCCCTTAAACCTTCTGGGCTGGGTGAGCCTTGTGGAGTTCCCAGGTCCTGTGGGTTCCTCAAGAAGCCTTGAAGGTCTTTTCCCAACCTTCATGATCCTTTCCCAACCTTCATGATTCTGTTCCAACCTTCATAAATCTTTTCCAACCTTAATAATCCTTTCCCAACCTTCATAATTCTTTCCCAACCTTCATAATTCTTTTCCAATCTTAATGATTCTTTCCCAACCTTCATTTTTTTCTTACCTTAATGATTTTTTTCCAACCTTCATGATCCTTTCCCAACTTTAATGATTCTTTCCCAACCTTCATGATTTTTTTTTTCAGCCTTCATGATTCTTTCCCAGCCTTCATGATCCCCTCTTCTTCTGCCTCCCCCTTTCCTTCCAGCTCTGGCCATCTACATGCTGCTGCTCTTTGAGCTGGAGGCAGGAATTGCCAGCGCCTGCATCCTCTCCTCTGGTGTCCTTGTCCTGCTGATCACGGTGACACACGCCCTGATCCGGGCGTCCCGAGTGTCCCCCCACGACCCCTCGGGGGTTTCTCACACCCTTTATGAAAACGACTCAGCCCAGCCTGGGGAATCCTCCCCCAGTGACCTCAACAACAGGACCCTGGCTGCTCCCCCAGCAGAGCTCCAGCGGGAATTCTCCTTCCCTCCTTTCCCGGGAGGGAAATCCCAGCTGGGCTCCCCGGCCAGCAGCAACCTCACCTCTTCAGCCAGCCCTGGGATTCCCTCTGAGAAGGGGAGCTACGACCTGAGCAGGACCCACAGGACACTGTCTGTGGAGTCAGGGCTGCTGCAGGCTCAGGGGAAACCTTGGAATGGGATCAGGCAGGAAATGAGGAATGTGCTGGCACGGAAACCCGGAGCCTCGGGCAAGGACTCGACCCTGGTGTGAGTGGAACCTTTTCATCTCCTCCCCGGGGAGCTGCAGGCAAGCAGAGACAAGATTTGGGTCTCTCTGGAGAGCTTCAGCCAGGTCCTGGCCCAGCAGAGCTGCAGGGAGCTCTCCCACCATCCTCATCCTCATCCTCATCCTCCCCCCCGGAGGCCCCACCAGCCCCAACCTCTCTGCTGCTCTCACTGAGATGTCACCCCCTGCCCCAAGTCCCTGCTGTCCCCTAAGGACCTGCTGGCACTTGTCCCCCCCCCAAACAAGGACCCTGCTCTGTCCTAGGAGCCAGCACCACGCCCAGGCTCCAGAACAGAGGGAGGTGATGGAGCAAGGTGGAGCCAGAGGAGTTTCTTTGGGAACTGTGTCCAGCACTGGGTTGATCCCTGCAGCCCCGGGAAACACTTGAGCAGAACAGATCTCTTGGTTTCAGGATAGGAACACGGGAACATTCTTTTCCAAGCCACCTCCAAAGCTGTTTGTCCAGCTCTGCCTCCCACTGCTTGACAGGGGATGAAGAAAGTCCTTTTTCTTGGCTTTTTGTTTTTGTTTTTGTTTTTTTTTAAAGTGTCCCATTTTTTATTTTTCCACTTGAAAGGCTCCAACTCCACACATTTTTGTTTTTTGCTCCATGCCCTTTGAAACACACAGAGCCAGCAGGATCCAAGACCCCCCCAGCCCGAGTGAGCAACAGGGGAAGGTTTTAGACAGAACATTTTTTTTTTTTCCTTCTCTTTTTATTTTTGTTCTCACTACAACCAACCTCATCAACTCCCTGGCACACAGAGGAAAACCTCCCCCCCTGCAGAATGCCCCCTGCACAAAGCTGAAGTGTCTCTCCATGACGTCCTCACACAAGCATCTACAGAATCCTGAAAGCAAGACCTGGAATACTGAAAGCAAGACCTACTTTGGTGTTTGTTTGGGGCTTTTTTGCTGAGATATTTCTGTGGCCAAGAGGTAGAGAGAGAAAAAAAACAAAAAAACCCAAAAAAACCCAAAAAACCCCAACTACCACCTCGATGGCAGTCTGCCAGAAGCCAGACAAATGCAGATCCAGCCCATTTCCCTTCTGTAAAATGTGGACAAGGACACCAAGTGCTCCCCAAAGACACTCCTGCCCCCCAGGATTTGCTCCTGCAGGAGCAGAGGTGCAGGCAGAGGCCTTGGGGCAGAATTCCAGGTGGTTTCTCCCTCCTCCCTGTGGCTGGAGGAGGCTGCAGGGAGCTGCCAGCCTTGTCTGACATCAGGAACTGGCTGGAGGGTTCTTGGCTTGTGGGGCAAGGGTGCTGTGAAAAGAAAGGGGAGAGTCATGGCTGGCAGGAGAGCAGGGCAGGCCCCAGATTCTGCAAGGCCAGGGGCTGCCTCAAAGCAAAACTCCCTGTCTGCAGCAGGAGAGCAGCAGGGGCTCAGCCACACCTTGCAGTCTCCTCTCCAGGGGGTGGGGACACCAATCTTCCCAGCCACAAAAACCCACAAAAGCCCCACAAAACCCTAAAAAAACCCACAAAACCCCCCAAAACCCCCCACAAAAACCCTCCAAAAACCCCCCAAAACCCCACAAAACCCTAAAAAACCACCACAAAAATAAAATATAAAAATAAAATAAAAAATAAAAAAATAAAGTAAAATTTTTTTAAAAAAAATAAAATTAAAATTAAAATAAAATAAAATAAAATAAAATAAGCCTGGAATGGTGTTCCTGAGGGCCCTGCCTGGCATCCTGCATCAAGCCAAGCCCCTGCCAGGCCTCAGGGTCCCTCAGCCAGCCTGCAGTGTCCCCTCCTGTCAGTACCTGTGGCTCTGGGCAGCACTGAGCTGCTCCTTCAGGGCTATGGCTTGTCTGAGCAGAGTGTCAATGCTCCTGAAGTACACACTGCTGTCTGTCATGTTCTTGATGGCACTGGAAGGGAGAAAAGAAAAGGGTGGAGGGAGAGGGGGGGGAGAATTCCTGAAGGTTCAGAGCACCTGGAGAGGGCTGGGAATAAACAAACCCCTTGGGCTGAGCCCAGTTTGGGTGGGAAAGAGCTTCAGGGTCATTGAGGTCAAGCAGGAACATGGAATGATTGAGTCTGGTGCTGACCAGACATGTTTCTGGGTGGAAGTGAGGGGGGTTTGCACCAAGGAGGCTCCATGGAGTTGCTCCAAGGCCTCCCCTCCTGCCTGGAGCAGTACCTGCAGGCATACTCCACCGTGTAGATTGCTCCTTGGCTCTGCTCCTCCCAGCTCTGCATGTCAGACTGAAAGAGAGGAGGGAGAAGGGTCAGGGTCAGGGTCAGGGGGATGCTGGAGAGCCACAGCCCTGCAGGTCACCTGCAGCTTTGCACTGGGAATTTGTGTGGGGAGGGAGAAGGGAAAGGGGGAGGAAAGGGGGAGGAAAGGGGGAGGAAAGGGGGAGGAAAGNACCCCGCGGCTGAGGACCGGCGGCTCTCGGCGTCTCCTTGAAACAATCCCGGCTCAGCTCCTCCAGCCCTGGCTGGGAAGGTGCTGGAGCCAACGCGTTCTCCTCAGGAAAAACCTCTGGGAATTCTTCCCCTTCGGCTGCGGGTGGGACCCAGCTCCCCGCAGCCGCCTCCTCTCCCTCCCCGGGCGGTCGCTGCGTGAGGACAAAAATACTACAAAGAAAGAGGGTGAAGACGCTCCAGCGGCTGTCAGCCCATCCCGAGGGGACAGGGACCAGGTCTGCCGTGTTCCCGCTGCTGGCCCCACGCACCCCTGCCCCGGGGGAGCCTCCAAGCTCCACCATCATCTTCCGACGGGGCCGGGAAAGAAAATGAGCTGAGCTCCCGGCGAGGGCAGCATCCGCCCCAGCCCTCCGCTCCTGCAAAGCCTTCTTCTCCTCCTCCTCCTCCTCCTCCTCTCCGAAACGTCTCTCCCGTTGGAGCAGCCCGGTCACCGCCTCCTCGATGCTTTTATTTCTTTTCCCCTCGCCCGTCCCCAGCTGACGTCTCGGGCTCCCAGAGGACGAACTCGTGGAGCAGCGTGTTCACCGTCTCGGGACACTCCATCATCACCATGTGGCTGCCTTCATCGATCACCTTCAGGAAGGCGATCAGCAGGATCTGCGGGAGGAGCACGGAATGGGTTGGAAGGGAGCCTGAAGATCACCCAGTTCCAACCCCCCCTGCCACGGCCAGGGACACCTCCCACCACCCCCCAGGGTGCTCCAAGCCCCCTCCAACCTTGAACACCTCCAGGGATGGGGCAGCCACAGCTTCTCTGGGCAACCTGGGCCAGGGGGCTGGTGGAATTGGGGGGGAGGGTCCACATCTTGCTCCTCAGAAGGGGCTGTGCTGTGCCTGGGGCTTCAGGTCAGGAGGGTGAAGGGTGCCCCCCTCCTGTTTGGCTACTGGTGGCTTTCCAGCTGGGGTAACTGGGGGATTTCTTGATGCAGAGGAGGCTGAGCATCACCCAGGAGGTTTGGCTCAAAGCTTCAGATGTTTGGGTGTGTTTAAAACCCTTCCAGACAGCCACCAACCTCCTGCTGGAGGGCAGAGGGGTTCCCTGTCCCTCACTCTGTGCCCTGTATAACAGAGTCAGAGCATCACAGCTCAATGTAGTGCCTGTTCAGAGCTGTGTGAACACAAACCAGAGTTCCTTGCCTGCAGAGGGCCAGCAGTGAGTGATTCCCTCTGGATCCTTTCCTCCCTTCCAGCTCAGTGAAGTCCTCAGGCAGGGGAACACGACCACGGACTACCCGGTGGCTGAGACCATCATGGTGGTTGGCTTCTTCCTGACAGTTTTTGTGGAACAGCTTGTCCTGACCTTCCAGAAGGACAAACCTTCCTTCATTGACCTGGAGACCTTCAATGCTGGCTCAGATCTTGGCAGTGACTCCGAGTATGAAAGTCCCTTCATCGCCTCCTCCCGGGGCCGCCCCCTCTGCTCTGACCATGCTCCCCATTCCCACGGCCTCAGCATCCAGGAGCTTTCCCACTCCGGCCCCCTCCGCCTCCTGGGTTTGGTCTTTGCTCTCTGCACACATTCCATCTTCGAGGGGCTGGCCCTGGGCTTGCAGGAGGAAGGTGACAGAATCATCAGCTTGTTCCTGGGAGTCGCCGTCCACGAGACGCTGGTGGCCGTGGCTCTGGGCATCAGCATGGCCAAGGCCTCCCTGCCCATGAGGGATGCTGTGAAACTGGCCCTGGCTGTGAGCCTGATGATCCCTCTGGGCATCAGCATCGGGATGGGGATCGAGAGCACCCAGAACTCAGCCAGCAGCATCATCTCCCTCCTCCTGCAAGGCCTGGCTGGTGGCACCTTCTTGTTTGTCACTTTCTTTGAGATCCTGGCCAAGGAGCTGGAGGACAAGAACAATCGTCTCCTGAAGGTTCTCTTCCTGGTGTTGGGTTACACCGTGCTGGCCGGGATGATCTTCATCAAGTGGTGAGAGGGGGAGAGTTGGGAAGCAAACCTCAGCTCCTGCCCTGGCCCGGGGCAGCGTGGAGGAGCTGCCCTCAGCCCAGCTGGGGCTGCAGAGCCAGGAGACACCTCCCGGTCCTGCTGCTGCTTCCCTATTGACCCGGGGAAGGAGAATTTCTTCCTGTGTGCTCAGAGGGAGATAAAAACCGAGGAGTGTCCCAGCGTGTAGGTGTCACCAAGGCATTGTCCCTGCTGCTGCCTCTCGGGGTGCAGCAGCTGCTGTCACAAACAGGGAGAAATCCGGGGCTGGGGCTGCCTGCCAGGAGCTGCTCTGTCCTCCCCTCGCCCCCGCCGGGGCTCAGCATCACCTCCCTTGGCCCTCGGCTTCCCAGGAGGGGACAAACGACACCAGGAACGGCCCCAGAGGAGAGGAGAAGGGGAGGAGGAGGGGGGGGATGGCGGAACGCGCAGACGCCTGAAGCGGCTTTGGGGGGGTTGGGGGATTTTTCAGCAAAACCTCGGGTGTAAGAGCTGCCAAAAACCCCCTCCCTGGGGGGCGGTGCCAGGGGCCGGGCCCCATGCAGCATCCCCCGGGCCCCGCCGCCATTTTAACCCAGAAAGAGCTCCGGGAGCCTTCGTGCCGCCGTGATTAACCGGGACCCGGACCGGGACCGGACCTTCTCCTCCGCTTCCTTCCCCGAGTCTCTGGAGCGTTCTCTGCGGGAAACCTGGGGCAGCAGCTGAAGGCTGGGAAACCCCCTGGTCCCCAGCTCCCCTCCCCTCCCGGCGTTTATTTCCCGGGGAGCAGAATTCCGCAGCTCCAGATTTGGGGGAAATGCTGGTGTTGGGGGGGTTGGTGCTCAGCGGCCACCGGCACCGCCGGAGCTCTCANCGGCCATTCGCTGATCCTCCTCCACGGGGACGAATTTGTCATGCATGCCGTGGACCAGGAGGACGGGCACAGCCAGCTCGGCGTGGTAAACCTCATCCCCCTCGGGCCAGTACTGCCCACTCATCATGGCCCGGAGCACGAAGGAGGAGACGTTGAAGGCGTTCCCTTCCTTCAGCAGCTGCTTTTCTTTGGCACCCTGGCGAGCAAAGCCAGCCCTGGGGGACAAAGCAGTCACCCACTTTGGTGCCTTCAGCCTCAGAAGAGTGGTGGGATGGGAGTTAGGGGGGGGGAAGGAGGAGGGGGTGTCCCTGCCCTCGCTGGGATGTCCCCAGGGTGGCCCGGGACAAGGTGCTGGAGGTGTCAGGGGGGGGACTCACTTGAGGAAGCTCCAGGCCAGGCACGGGGAGAGGCAGTGCAGGACACAGGTGGGCATGTTGAAGATGGAGCAGAAGCTGGGTTCCAGCGCCGTGGGACCCCCCCCATTGATCATGATCACCTTATGGACCAGGTCTGGGTACTCGTGGGCGAGGAAAGTGCAGAAAGACACCCTGGGGACACACACACACACACACACAGAGGTGGTGGGTGTGGGGGGCCATGGCCAGAGCCTGGGTTACACCCCCTCACCTGGGCCCTGCTCCCCCAGTCAGGGGGTTGAGCTTTGGGGTTTCACTCCTGTGCAGACCAAGTCAAGGTGCTGGGACCCCCCCTTGAGTGCTCACCAGCCTGGATCAGCCTTGTCCTGATCTAATCCTGCCCAGGGAGCAGCCAGTCTCAGGCTCTGTCTTCTCCCAGGGCTGCTCTCTACCCTGCTTAGGCTTCACCTAATTGACTTTCTTGGGTTTACTCTATTTATAGGTCCCAGCTTCCCTGGCTGAGGATGGGCTCTGGGATTAGCTGGACCCAGGGACACACACCCGGAGAGGATGTGGGAGATCAGAGCTGAGGGATCAACCCAGCAGTGCAAACCCCCCCACCCCTCCCCTGCTTCTCAGCCTCCACGGGTTTGTTGGGATGTTTGGTGCCAAAGTGGGGGTGAATCCATCCCTGGGGACTCCCCCAGCCCCTTACCCATAGGAATGCCCTATCAGGATGTTCCTCTTCTTGGCATAACGCTTGAACACGGCCCTCATGTCCTCTGCCAGGGCGTAGAAGGTGTAGGCAGCAGCGATTTGGGGAGCTGAGCTGCAGCCGTGGCCGGCCAGGTCGGGAGCCACCACCTCGTACCCCAACTTGGTGAAAAAGTCCAACTGCTCCTTCCAGATATCCAGCGAGCCTCCCACCCCGTGGATGAAGAAGAGGACGACGTCTCGGTGCGTCCCTTTGCAGCTGGTGATCTGTTTCTTGCAGTCGATGTTGATGACTTTCTTGGGTTTGCGTTTCCGCCGTCTGGTACCGGCGGTCGGAGCCGCCTCCCGGGGGGGGCAGCCCGGGGTGCCGGCCGGTCCCGGGACCAGGCTTTGGGCAGCCAGCTCGGAAAGCTCCAGCTCCACGGTGCTGTGGGGTTCCCCCGGGGTGTTGTGGGAGTGGAGGATCTCGGAAGGGACGGAATCCCCCAGGTTCTCGATCACCAGCTGCCCGTTGCGGTAGACGGTGATTTTCCGCTTGCAATGCACCGTGCCCCGCTCCGGCCCCTCGCCTGGGGACTCCTCGGCTTCCTGCGGGGCTGGGTGGCTGGGTGTGCTGTGTCTGATCCGCAGGATCCTCCCGGGCTTCACCTCCATGAAGCTGTAGCCGTTGCTGGACTCAAGGCTGTCCAGTGGCCCCACGGAGTTGGTGGTTTTGCCCATCAGGCAGCAGAGGAACCCATCGGTGATGCTGGTCAGCATCCTGCTCCCTGCAGAGCAAGAAAGGGAGGGAAAGGGGGTGAGTAAAGAGCTCCGAGCACTCAGTGAGGATCTTGGTTGGGACTTGGGGACAGCTCTGTCCCCTCCCTGCTCTGCTCCCAGAAGGGCAGCCGGGGGGAGAGGAGGTGCCAGGGGGTGCCTGGGGGGTGAGCACGGTGCTCCCCAAAGGCTCAGACCTCCTCAGGCCCAGCAGACCCAGCACTCCACATCCACCTTCCTCTGGGCCATGTCCCTGTCCCTGAGCTGATGACACCCAGGAGGTGAAGTGGAGGAGCTGCCAGCCCTGTGGCCCCTCTGAGGAGGGTTCTGGTCCAGGTGAGGAAGGTGCCTGCAGTGCAAACTCTATTTCTGGCACCAATTATGGGGCTAAGGGAGGATTCAGCTGTGGAAATGCATTATTTATGCCAATTAAATATATGGATGTGTGTATCTGCAGCCTAAACCACCCATACAACCAGTGAGAGAGGGAGGTTACAGGGGCTGGAGATGAAGGTTTTAATAAGAAAAATTAAAAGCTGGCAGCCAAAGCCGTGGAGAATCCAGCAGCAGAACCAGAGAGTGACCCAGCACCCCCCTGGAGGTGGGAAGCCCCCTCCCCACATTTGATCCTTCTCTGTGCTTGGGGAAGCCGTGGCTGTGCCCTGCTCAGCGTCCCCACCACGCTCCTGGGGATGAAATGGGCTGGTGAGGAGCCCCTGTGCTCCTGGCTTTCCCCAGTTCAAACCAGTCTGTGTGCTCCAGGTAACCCTTCCCTTGGCACAGGTGGAGCAGCTGATCCAGGGAGCACTGCCAACCCTTTGGCTTTGATTCTGAAGCCTTTGATCCCAGCCCTGCTCTGCCGGGGCCAGTGACCCGATGGCCACAGGAGGCTCTGGGTGCTGGATTGTAAGGGGCTGGAAATGCAGCAAAGCTGGTGCTTGGGTGGTGCAGCTCCCCAAGGTGTCCCCAAGGTGGGACACAGCCTTCCCAGCTCTCTGCAGCTTGTTCCTGGCCTCCTGTTTCCCTCCTGGCCACCAGCACATCCGTGCGGGATGCGGCAGCGATGGAGCCATCCCAGGGCAGGAGAGCTGAGAAAGGAGAAACCAAATCCACCTCCTGGCTGGCAAGGGGCCAATCCTCTCTGCTGGGCCTCAGGAGATGGGCACCAGCCTGGCTGGAGCCCTGGCTGGAAGGTGCAGGGCAGGGCAGGTCCGTGGCTCCTGATGTGCTCCCAGCACCAGGCTGGGGCTGCTCCTCCTCCCCCAGCTGGCAGTGGTGGAAAATCCAGAGGGAAAGGAGAAAACCAGGCAGACCCCCAGGCTTGAAGTCCCCGGGAGCTCTGCCCCTGGCTGGGGAGGGTCACATCCTGCACCTGAACCCGGGTCTGGATCCCTGAGGCTCAGGTGGTGAGACCTGGACTTGGATTCCCAGAGATCCTGGCTCTGCCCGGAGCCTCCAGGGCCCGAGGTGCTGGTTGGGACACAGAGCTCCTCCAGGCTGCTGAACGTCTCAGGATGAACTCAGTTTATCCCTCCACTTCCAGAAGGGACTTGCTGGGAGGCTCTGGCAGTCAGGAGCTCTGCGGGCAGATCCAGGAGCTCAGCCTCAGGCCACCCACCAGCACCATCAGCTCTCAGGAGGAGTTTGGATCCCTCTGGAAGTGCCAGGACAGGCTCAGGCTCCCCTCGGATGCACCCAGGTTGGAGCTGGTGGTCCAGGAGGCAGCAATCCTGCAGCTGAGGAAGCTCTGGATGAATCCCATCAGCCAGGACATCCCGGTGGTGCTCAGGTGGGAAGGGGGGGGGCTGGGAGGTGAAGCCCTGCCTGTCTCCCACCTCCCACCAGCCTCCTCCAACCCCCCCACGGCGTCTGCCAGAAACCCATCAAGGGCTGCTCCTGCTGGGAGGTGAGGAAAAGGCTGGAAATGCAGCCAGATGGATGTGGAAGAACTTTGCAAAGATGTTGGTCACCATGGTGACGAGCTGCATCTCCCCCCCTCCTCCCTGCGTCCCCTCCATCCCTTCCACTGCTGCAGATTTTGTGCCTTACATAAGCTGGATGAACCCCAGGGTGACCCCAAGGCTGAGGGGGTGGCACAGGACTTGGGAAGTCGGATGGCATCACCCCAAGCTGCTACCCACATCCTTTCCCCACAAAAAAAACAAAAAAACCCAAAACATCCCCCCCCCTCAAAAAAAAAACCAAACAAAAAAACCCAAAAAAAAAAAAAACAAACCACAAAAAAACCACAAAAAAAAGAGGTCGTCCTGAAAAAACTCCTCCCGGTGAAGAAGGGACACTTGGGGTTCATCTTGGTCCAGACCTCATGCCAGAGCATCCATGTGGGGTCCTCCAGCTTCCCCCCCCCCACTGCCACCGTGAACAACCCAGCTGGGAAAAAAACAAACAAACAAACAAAAACCCCAAACAAACCCAACTTACTGACCTACTTGGGGCTGCAGAGCCTCAGATTTTATCCAGCTCCATGTCCCCGTGTCACAGCTGGGGAAAAACCAGGAGGAGATCCAGCGTGACAGGGGGGAGGGCAGAAAGCTCCATGAGGATCCTGACAAAAAGCCACAGTGGGCTGAGACAGAGCCCACGGGGGACACAGAGGGACACAGAGCCCACGGGGGACACGGAACCCCTTGGGGCTGCCTCCAAGAGGGGTCCCGTCCCCGTTGGGTTGCTGGGGACAGCCGGGGTGTCCCCAGTCTTCAGGATGCTGGAAATGCCACAATTCCCCTGGGGAGGACTCGGATTAAAGGTCAGGGGGTTTCTCCAGCTCCGGTAAAACATTTGCTTCCCACAAATGGAAGCCCAGAGCATAAAATCCCTCAAGGGCAGCAGGAGTGAGAGCCAAGACTGGAGCACAAACCCCCCTAAAAACCCCCAAACCTCCATCCCCCTCCCTGCACAGAGCCCTGGACCCTGGCAGGGAGTAGCAGGGATTCAATATCTGTTAATTCCTGGGAAATCCCGGGAGGAGAGGTGGCAGAGAGGAGGCTGAGATGTGCTGCAGCCGGAATCCCACCTGCCTGCCACCAGGATTTGTTCAGCTCCAATCCCTTCCCTCCGGGGCTCGGGGCTGCTCAGGATGACACAAGATGCTCCTGGGGAATGGGGAAAATATTATTCCTTCTCTTCCCAGCCTCCCTTGGACATTTTTCCCGGAGAAACTGCAGCATCGAGGCTGTTTAAGCACCCACCTCGGGTACACGCAGGGAAGAGAAAAAAAAAAAAAAAAAAATTTGCTGCTGCTTTGTTTTGATCCCGCAAAGCAAAATCCCCGCGGGGAGGGCAGGAAGGTGGGAAAAAACCTCTTCAAACACCTGGATTTATTCCCTTCCACCTGGCTCCCTCCCTTCCTGACACAATGAGAGCAGTTTTTTCGGGAATCAGGCGGCAGGAATGTGTTTTTCTCGCTGGTACAAAGAGCAAAGCGCGGAGGCAGCTCCTGACTCCTCCAGCCCCGGGGCGGGCAGGGCTGCAGCCTCAGCCGGGATTTTCCCGGAGGGGAAGGATCAATCCTTCCCAAGGTGTTTCCTTCCCAATCCCATCATTTGCAGGTGCCAAAGTGCTGGAAATAAAACGCCTTCAGCCAAAAAAATCCCGCACGGCGGAGCCGGAGGAGAGGCTGCGGGACACGGGGTGTGCGGGAGCCACCCGGAAAGGAAAGG
>JAAWXA010000051.1:1965965-1976839 GCA_038090715.1 Florisuga fusca
GGGGGGGGGGGGAAAGGGCAGAGGGGTCCCGGGGGAGGGGACACAGAGGGGACCCAACATCCCCGCGGCCTCTGCCCCCCAGCAACGATGCTCAGGGCTGCAGGGAAAGGATAAAACCAGTCGAGGAGAGGCTGGGAAAGCTCGGGGAAGGGGGTGTGGGGGGGTCTGTTGGTTGTTTCTGGAAATTTCTGTGAACCTTGAAGTGTTTCCAAGAGGCAGGAGGAGGTGGGAAGGGGAGTGAAGGTGTAGGAACCCCCCCTGGCCCTTCTCAGCTCCTTCTCCCCTTCCCCACGCAGCTCTCCCTCCCCTCCTCTCTTGGCTCTGCCCTCTTGCTTCAGAGGCTGGAAAAGCCACCCAGGACTTTGTCCCTGGGCCTGCTGGGTGGGAGGGACTCCAGCTTCACCCCCTCAGCACCCAGGAAAGGGTGGAAAAACTCCCCCTTTTCCTTTTTCAGGAGGAAAAAACCTCCTTAGGCTCTGCTCCTTCAGCCTGTGCCAGAGGGAAGGCACCAGGGAGCCACCTGGGGAATTTCAGCTAAAAAAAAAAATAAATCCAAAAGTTTGGTGATTTCTGGAGGTTATATTCCTGCTTTGTAGCCAGGGATGCTGTGGCTCACCAGGGTTCTGCAGAGCTGAATGCGTGTGGCTTCAGGGACACAAAAAAAATCCCCAGGAAAGCAGCTGCAGACATTAAAATAGAGGAATAAACCAACTTCTGCCAAGACACCAGGAATGTTCCCAGGAATCTCTGATCCCTGCCCACTGCCCCCACGCTGTAACCAGGTCACTGGCACTGCCAGAAGGATGTCACACTCCCAAGGTTTGGAATAAAAACTGCTCTCCAGTGGCCACAAACTGCTCCTTGGATAAAGTGAAGGGGGCAGCTCAGCTCCAGCCCCCTGGTGCTCCTGGCTCTGGTCAGGGAGGATTAACCAGCTCCTGCTTGGCTCTGGTTTATGTCCAGGGGTCAGGAAGCAAAACCCAAATGCTTGGAAGCACAAGAGGGAAAAAACCAGAGGAATGGGTGTCCCAAGGCTCCAGTTGTCACTGTGCCCTTCCCCATCTGAGCAGGAACTGCCTCTCCTGCAGATTTGCCAGATTCCTTACCTGGAATTCCCAACCTTCCCTGCTCCCTTGCAGACAGGAGTGCAGGGGGTGTGCTGGGACCCCAGGCAGAGCAAGGTGCTGGGGAGTTGGCATTTTCCTCAGCCCAAAAACCCCTCTTGAATTTCCAGTTCTGAATGCTTCCCCTGAAAGCCCAAGTCCCTAACTCCACCTTGTGAAGAGAAGTCAACAGAAGGGAATCACCTGCTGAGTGCTTGGACTGAGGGAAAACAAATGCAAAAGGACCCCAAAAGGAAACCAAACCAAAACCATCTTGGTTTTCTCCAAGATGATCTAGAGCAGCCTCTCAGCCTATGAAAAACTCACCACTCCTTCCCAAACTTCAGTGCTTGAACTAAGGAACAAATGAGTTTTATTTTATTTACAGAACAAATGAAGAAGATTCATACTTGCTGAGGGGGTTTCTTATGACAACAAAATCCAACCAGGCTTTGACAAACTGTGTTGGAAGGTTTGGTTCTTCACCCTCCCAACCCCACCCAGAGTGTCAGCAAGTCTCCTCTTGCTGCCTGAGCTTAGTGTTCAAGGAATCAAGAACCTGCTGCCTCTGACCTTGCCCCTGAGCCCCTCAACCCTTGCAGCCACAGCCTTGCCTTCCACAGGGCAGAGGGAAACCAACCAGGGACTGGTTTTGCAATGTCAGTTGAAGGGCAGACTGTACTTCCAGCTTCAAGACAGCATCAGAAGTCAGTTCTTTAGGGAACAACAGCCTGACTGAACAACAGCCCCCAAGAAGCTGGGTTGGAGACAGCCCCTTGTATTCAAAATTCAAAACCCAACCAAGCCCAGAGCAGCACAAGCTGCAAAAAATTCATTCCTTGTAACATGGCACTGAGCTAAGCAGGAATGGAGTCCCTGAACTGTTCCTATTGGTATCTGTGGTGCCCTTCCAGGTGTCAAGGTCTCCATTTCACCTGCACTGCACCCACCACCCCGGGGCTGTCGTGACACTGGTGCAGAGAGTGGGCTGGCAGGCTGGTTTCTTCTGGGTGAACGATGGTATCATGAGTTCAGAAAGTTTCACAATATTAAGAGAGAAGAGAATGGCAATGCAGTTTTCAGAACATCTCACAGGAAACATCACAGCTGGTCTGGAATTCGTCGTCCCCACAGCGTTCTCAGTAGTAAGGTCGTCGTGGATTGTTCTGAAGAAGGGAAAATAACAAGAAAAAAATTCATCAGAATCGCTGTCTTCACAGAGCAATAAGCATTTGAGCCTAATTATCTGAGAAAGCCACTGAAATGGGACATTTCTGACCAAGAAACCTGAGGTCTGCCCATCAAAACCTACAAATGCAGCTTCCCGGGTGTGCTGGCACACTGACTGCAAGAGGGAAACACAAACAAGGCTTTTCCAACCAGGACAACAGCTATTCCAAACAAACCATGGATTCTCAGACAACCCACCCACTTCCTTTGTGTGCAGGGCTTCTACTTTGTACGTAGGAGAGAAAATTAAATCAGTGTTTAAAAAACAATAAAGGCCCAGCAAGGCAAATGACGCATCCAGGGGTGTTTTGGTAACGATCACTTGATTTCATGAGCAACTTTCAGAGTGTTGGCTCCTTGGTGAGGCACTGGGAACACTCCCACCCCACCAGATGCAAGGGGAAGCCTCCTGGATTTGCCCTGGGGTCTGGTTTTGCCCTGGGGTCTGGTTTTGGGGTCACCTCACCAGAGGGTTTGGTCGGAAGCGATAAGCCAGCATCATGCGTTTCCGGAAGGCCTCGTACTCATCATCCTCCTTGGTCAGCTCAGCAGGACGATCAATGCCAAAACCAGCTCCATCCACAGCAGTGGTTCCTCTGGAAAAAGGGAAGGAAGGCTCTGAGGTAAGCAGATGGGACAGGTCACCTCTCTTCCTCACCAGAAAATCCTCTGCCTCTTGTCAGAGCTCGGAGAGGAAGCAGTGGGGAGCACGGTCAGACAGGGTGGGTGTGCTGCAGGGAGGTAGAGAGCTGGCACTCAGCACTTGATGGGGTTTCCCAGGTTTCCAAAGCAATGACACTCCCTGGGCTTGGATGGAAGCAGGAGTGTCAACAGGTATTTGCTTAACCTTTTAAAGAGGGGACAAATCCCATCCCTGCTCCGAGGGGCAGACAAAACCTTTGGCAACCAAAGCCCTGGATTTGTTCCTAGGTGACAGGAGCACAGCTCTGCTGACCACCACCATCTGCCTCCCATTCCCCCACCCCACAACACCCCCAAAACAGGAGCAATCCCTTTCCACCCCCAGCAGCACCTTCTTAACCATTCTAAGGACACAGAGATGGGAGAGCCCAAGCAGAGCAGAACCCCTGATGAGCCCTGGGACAGACGGGCACTGCCTTCCTCTGCTGTCTGGGAACCTCCCTGCTTTGATTACTGCCACCTTCTGTCACAGGACTTCTCTGAACCAAGAAACAACATTCCCAGAGCCATCATCTTGCAGAAGAAGAGCAGAAGCCCTTTGCAGTGATACTTTCCACTGTGCAATAAGCAAACTCTTTATTTCTCAAAGGTCCTAACGCTGGGAAACAATTCAGGCTGTTTCCTATCCCCAATATTGGAAGTTCAGCATGTGTTACCACCAGATGATCCACCTGAAAGGAGATGCTCCTCTGTTTCTGGATAGATAGACAAAGTGTGATCAGCTCAGAAAAACTCCTGTGCAAAGAGAGTGACAGCAGGAGAGCTGCCAGATGACACACAGAGCCTGGTCTGGACCCCAACATCTCTCCAACACGGGTCCAGCAGTGGCAAACACTGGTGGTTGCCTCTCAGCCACAGCAGACCAAGGACTAGCTGGCAGGCAGCAGGTGTTTTAGATGCAAAAGGTGTGTTCTTGAACACCAAAATAAATGTAAAGCTTAACCCTCAGGTGGCTGGGGAGAAGTGAGGCAGAGCCAATGGTTATCTTCCTGTTACCGATGGGGAAGCGTGGGGGGAAGGCTCCTCACAGGAGGAGGCACCATGCAAGCTGAGATTAGAAGCTAAAGAAGCTCCTGTCTTGGGTCCTGCAACAGAGGAACCAACCCAGGCCTTGGGAGGAGGGAGCCCTAAAGAAATCTGAAATGATTTTTCTCCACATTCTGTTGCAGGATAATTACAGGCACGTTCCTTGCAGCTGCTGCCAGCAGCATCAGCTCTCAGCCCAAGAGGAAAGGACTAAATCAATAGTAGAAAAACTCTGCTTACTTGCTGACTGGGTTTTTAATCCCCTGTCCATCTGAGCCAAGTCCCTCTCCTTCCTTCCAGCCCATCTTCATTAGCATTTGATAACCTATGTTTTCCACAGTCAGTTTGAACTCTTTGTATTCAGAATAATCTGGCTCACGTCCTTCCTGCAGAGACACAAAAGGGAATTTTTGGTTATTGCACCTGTCTTTCTCACTCAGAGGAAGGGAAAACCATCTTCAGCTACTCAGTTATCAGCTGTTTGTCAGCACCATCCCAACCAGCACTATTTGTTGGGATCCCAGTCCTGCACCACCACAACAAAGAAAACAGGTAAATGCTAAAGCACTGCACAGCCCTGTAAGAAGCAGGGAGTGCTACTGGGAGATTAAGCAGAGAAATATTTAGCTCTGGAGTTTGAGGTTGCTCAGTGCTTCAGATAGAGTTTGTATTCCAGCCAGGATCTCCAGGGGTGTCAGACCCCATGCTGGTTACACAACACCACCACGAGGAATGCGCCAGCATCAGGAAGTTCTGCACTTCAGGAAGAACTGGCAGGTATTGCAGTGCTTTGCATAAGCTTTTTGTAGGTTTTCTGTCTTCACTTTGCTGCAATCAACTGGATAGAAATTGAAATTTTCCTTGCTTGGCATCAGCAGCCACTTATCTGAAAGAAGAGCAGCAGACCAATGGTGGGCAGCCCAAGAGGCTCATCTGTCACTTCAGTTCACCTCCAAAGACTGCCCCAGTGTCAGAGCTCTGATTTGCTACAGCCATTTCTCTGCAAAGAGTCAAAAAACTAACTCCTCCTTTCCTCCAGAAGTAACAGAACTCCCAGTGCAGGGGCAGAAATACTTCCAGGCAGCTTTGCCAGCAGGCAGGTGCCTCCCTCCCTGGCAGGGGACAGCCCTGAGGCACTGCCACCACCCTGGCAAGTCTCTGCCATTTCACCTTCAATGCCTTGAACGTCTCCATGAACTTCTCCAGCTCATCAGGTGGAAGAAAGTCTCCAATGAAATGCTTCCCTCTGCCCATCTGGGTCAGCTGCTCAGCCCACTCTGCCCAAGACACAGAAAAAAAAAAAAAGAAACCAGAATAAGCCCATCATCCTCTAACTGGGAATTTCTGAGGGTTTATGAAGCATAAGAGCCTCACAGCAACAGGAGGTCATTATCTGCCAGGCAGGGAAGCAAAAAAATGACCCTGCAGCTCCCCTGCCAACCAGGCAAGCTCAGACATCTCCCCCCTGGGTAAGCAGAGAGGCAGAGGGTGGCCTGGCAGCTCCCCACACACCTCGTGTCTTGTCCATCTCCATGCGCCGCAGTTGGTGCTCCCACGTCCCCAGCTCACTGTCCACCTCTTCATCACTGTCATAGCCATGCTGGTGCTGCTGAATTGCTTTTTCCCACATCATCTGCATCTCCTGCATGGCCCTCTTGTGCTTCATGATCATGTCATACATCTGCTGCATCTAAAGGAAGAGATGCAAGAGCCTGCTCAAAAGACCAGCAGTCCCCAGGCAGCACTCAGGCACGGGGGGCCCCGGAGCAGAGCCCACCCCCCTCCCCACCTGCCCTGGAGAACACAAGATGATGAAAACCACAAATCCCAACAGGCAGAGCTGGTGCTTGAGCTGATCTGCTGGCTTCCCAGATCAAACAGGAGCATTACATGCTGGCTCCTCTGAGAAAAAGTCCCTGGATGTTAACGCAGAGGACTGCTGCCATCTGATCACCCCCCAGAGTTTAAACATCACCCCCTCACCCTCTGGAAAAAGCCAATCCTGCTCTTGTTCCCCCCCAGAGCTTGCAAGTGCCCACTTGCCTTCTCCCCACTGCTGAAGCAATCCAGAACCAGCTGCAGATGGGACCCCACAGACCTTACAGATTTGGGGGTTTAGTTTGGGGCCGGCTCGAGTCAGATTCCCCAAAGTCCTCTGACATCCCTGCTGCCTGCAGCACCCCAGGATTCCTGGGCATTCAGCACCAATCCCAGAGATCTGCCTGGGGGCAGTTTCTCACTGCCCAGTTTCCCACTGGGCAAGTTTCTTTGCTGTCTCCATCTTCCCACCCACCCCAGCCACGCTGCAACACAAAAAGCCCACAGACAAATGAACTTGGAAATAATTTTGGGGCATTACCTCCTGCTGCTCCTTCAGCTGCTTCTTCTGGGCTTCTGAGAGCTCTGTCACACCCACCAAACCAACTGGCTTCCCTTTTTCATAGCCAAGACCTTTCAGGTCCTGAACTGGAATAAGCACAAGTTAAAAGACTTTCAAAACTCTGTGACAACCATTGAGAGCAACAAAACCACATCTGGAGGTCCCCACGTGAGGTTTCACACTCATTTCATGGTTCATTGGGACACTTAACTGAGGAACAACCACCTGGTGGGATTCAGGAACCAGAGGAGCAGGAAAGTCACCAGGTCACAGCTTCTTCACCAGTACCCCCTGCCCCTGGTCCCAGGCTCTGCTCCCAAACTAAGTCTCCCAGAGGTCACACTGCACAGCAAGCTCCTCCACCAGCCTTGAAAAAAAATCATTCCTTTTTAAGACTAATTCCCCCCACAAGGGCTCCTCATGAACCCCAAGCACTGCAAAGAGCAGTATTTTTATTATTCAGAACTGAGTCAGGGGCAGCATATTGGCCAGTCTGGGCATGGAAGTGTCTGCTGATTACTATGTCAACAGCAACTTCATCCCAAATGAAAAGCAAATGACCACATTAGAATGAAGACATGAGCATTCTGCTGCTTTGGGAAGTTGCTGTTCCCCAAGGAGATTTTAGTTTCTAATCTGCAGGCTCAAGAGCAGCAGTGCCAGGGACATGGTCCCTGCTTTCCCAGAAGAGGCATTTTAACTCTCTGCTCGATGATCCCGTTGATGTATCCTGCTCTTCCTGCAGCATCCCCTCTTGGAAGCTCCTCCTTTGGAATGTTTTGATGCTGTTGTATCAGATAAGCCCTGAAATTAGATATTAATATTATCTGGGCAGGGCACTTAACTGCTTTGAAATGATCCTACAGCACTCCAGGTTCAAAGGGTAACTTCAGCTTCTGTCTGAAACCGGTGCAGCTGAAGCAGTAACACTCAGGGGCTGAGATTTCCAAAAACCCTGAGATTTACAACAGAAATTACCTTGTGAACTCGGTTCACATATATCTAGTAGGGCTGGCAGCTCCTCTAAAGCACCTCAGAGCTACAATCCCAACAGTTAAATATTTAAGGGATGAGAAGCAGACCCGCAGCGTTTTTCAAGAGCAGGAAAAGGATTTCTTCCTCATCATTGCAAAAAAAAGCCCTCCACTCAAATGTAAGTCCAGACTACAGCTAAATGATGCTTCATTCATTATTCATTCTCTATTAATTATGAAGCCAGATAATAATAGGACCATTGTTCATGACACCAAATGTCTACACAGCATGCTAATTAGGCCCCAGGGGTCGTTTTCTCCCTTCCTCTTATTTGCACTCAGGGCAATTGATCTGAGCACTCTTATCTCCCTTCCAGCTTTTGGCTGAGCCATTCCAGGATTGGCAAGTGGCTTCCTTAGCTCCAGCCTCCCCAGGAGAACATCAAAGGGTGCACGCACCCTCCCTCACACTGCTCCTCTGCACATTCCGGGAGTCAACTCTGCAGGAAGAGTTATGTAAAGCACTGCAAGAGGTTTTCCAAAGAGGAGGGAGGCAAGGAACTGTGTTATGCCAGGCTTAAGCACCTTCAGCTCCTGGGAAAAAAGAGCAAATAGGAAAATAAATCTATCTGCTGGTGATAAATAGCCCCATTTCCCTGAGGCAGCACCCGGATTCAGAAACGGGTTTAAGAGGCGCACGGCGTCTGCTCCACCTACAGACCTGGCCCCAAAATGTTCCATGAGAGGGGGGCACTTCAGCACCAAACCCCAACCAAAGATTCACCTCCTGTCCCAGGGCATGGGAAAGCTTTCTCTGAATGCCCTGAGGAAGACTCTGCCCTTCACAGAGGTCAGCAGCTCTCTGGCTTCGTTGAAGGCTCAGGCGAAGGGCCGGGCACAGCTCCAGGGGCCCCAGGAGCTGGTGGTTTGCCAGCACCTACAACCACCTTAAAGCAGAAAGCTGAAGCCACAACATCATCTTCTGCTCCCCAGAAATCATCTGTCAGTGCTCCTGGGTGTGCTAAAACTACATCTGGTTTCTCTGAGTGCTCTGGTACCTTGGGAGGTTTCATGCTGAAAGAGTCACTGCGGGGCTGGAGCTCGGCGGGGTCAGTTTGGGGTCTTGGCCCCAAGAGTCCCAATTCAGGGAAAGTTGAGAGGAAAAGTAAAGCTCCACCCAAAGTCCACATCTGAAGATAGAGAAGTCTATTCATACAATCAATGAATTTGCATAGAGATAACATCCCCAAGTTCCTCACACCAGGCAAACACCAGGCACAGCACTAGGAGCTTCTCAGGCTCCTCTTCAGCAGGAAGGAGAAAAGAAAAAGAATTTTTTAGTTTTATCCTTGGATGACATCAGCTTTGCCTAGGGGGTTAATGGTGCAGTCTATCTGCAGCATTGGCAGAAGACTACCTGATGGTTTATCCCTTTCCCACACGCCCAAAGAGGAGCTTGTTACAAGAGAAGCAAATGTCCTTTAAGGACAGCAAAAAAAAAAACCCTCAGTGCAGAAGTGCCTGGCTTCTCAGCTTCCTGCTCTGAAGATCTCACTCAATTAAAACTAATCAGGCCCAAACCAATCCAATCCCAGGTTTCAGAAAATTCTAATGACAGCCTGTAATTTCCCATTAGTCCCCAGAGTTCATTAATCACAGCCTTGCTGTTCTGTTCAGCTTTTCAGATATATTACTCCCTGCAGTTCAGTGTTTCCATATCACTACAGTTCAGAGGAGCCTTGTTTCTGCCCAAAAGGGCAGCACTTCCTCCTCCCCACTGCTGATTTATTACAAGAGTCCACAGGAAAAAGAACCAGAAGAGTTCTCCACTAATTCCAAAATGATTGCTGAGGATAAAGGACTCAGACATTGCTATTTAGGTCCCAGGTCAAACCTTCCACAGGACCAGGGGAATAATTTGACAATTCCCTTCACCTCTCAGGCTGAAGATGTTCATGCTGAAAAGGGATGAGCCCACCTGAAGCTACAAAAAAATAATAAAAAAAAATCCTTCCCCCTGTAGAGCATTCCCAGTGGATTTGTTCTGCCTGGCAGATTGTTTCCTGGCCTTTTCTTCCACTTGCCACAAAACTCTGCAGAAAGGCAGCAGGAACACAATGATCCCCCCTAACCAAGGGGCAGCTAAAAGAGCCAGGGGAGATTTCAGCAGGAAAAATGCTGGAATGAGCACATGGATAGCCATGCAGGCCCCCAGGACAGCAGGAAGATGGAACCTGATGCTTGTTTTGAAAGCACCTGCCCAGCTCCATCGTGGAAGTTGATTACAGTCTGCAAGGACAAAGAACTACTCTAGAGGGAGAAATCAGGAAAAACAATTCCCACGTGTTGGGAGTTACCTGGGGGCTCACTCTGCAGCTCAGAAAGTGACTGCTGGCTTTCTCCTCCCTGTCACACCTCACTCCTGGGGCTGTTTTTCTGGAAAAGGTCCTTATTGAGACAAATAGTACCTTTCCCATGCCACTCAATCTGTTTGTCAAGCTGGGTGCCTTATCTTGGGTCTTTCTCCTTTTTACACCCTCTCCCCATTCCATGCCAACTGTGCACAGGATTCCAAGGTGCCATCCTAAATTCCTGTGTTCACCTCTTCTCCCCAAGTGCCTCAATTCTGGATGCAGCTTTATGACCTCTCTGCACAGGCACAGAGGGGCCACCTGAGTTCAGCCTCTGGGAGCTCCCTGGGACTGCCCCAACTGGAGGAATTCTTTCCAAAATCCAAAGGGAGCTGCACTCCCAGGTGAGAGAAGAGGTGCAGGAGCCTTGGGTGAGGGCTGTGAGCCCCACCTGTAGTTAAATGAGCTGAAATGGGAATCAACTGGACCTGGAGGCTCTACTTGTGCCTGCCAGCATGTGGGAAACAGCTCTTCCCACTGAGCCCTCTGATCAGCTGGAATGAGCTGGAAGTGCTGCCCAGGGATTTTCTCCTGCCATGGGGAAAAAGCCCAGTTCAGCCTTTGATACTTGTTTGCTGAGAGACTCTCTTCCTGAAGTGAAATAGCCCTAAATAGCAGAGAGGCTAAAGCTGTAATGAGCTAGAGCACAGCAGGGTTTTAGAAAGAGCTGGAGAGTGATAAGATCCAATCCCTGGTGTCAGCAAGATAAAGTGGTTTATCTGGGTTTCCACACAGGGGAGAGTTAGCTGCTAGAGCCAGCTGAGAGGGAGGGAGGGGGGCTGGCAAGCAAGGAGATGACAGCAAGAGACAGGACTTGTTGGGTTTTCCATTTGCAAAGGCAGAAGGGACTCCCCAGGAAAAAAAAAAAACAAAAAACCAAAAAACCCCCAGTGATCCAAGCCAATCTCCAGCCCCACTAACCTGAAAGAGGGGAGGGGGAATCCAGGTGCTGGATGAGCTGTGGGAGGGGCAGTTCAACTTTCTCCTCCTCTGGCCCCCATCTGCTCTTTCTCTTCTTTTTGGTAGTGCCTGGGGAGGAGAAAGGCTG
>JAAWXA010000051.1:1984736-1997181 GCA_038090715.1 Florisuga fusca
GGGGGGGGGCGGGATGTCCCGGGTGGGAACTAACCCCCTGTCTTCTCTTGCAGTGGTTGATATCCCAGCAAGTATCCTTCTCCTGGCTACTCCGGCAAAAAAAGAAGGTTGCCCGGGTGAGGAGCATCCCTGCCCGACCACCTTCCCCTGCTGGGAGGGCTCTGACAAGAAAAAAACTCCCTGGAGAGAGGCTGGCTCTGGGGGTGGGGGGTTGCTGGGGTCTTTTCAGTCTGTTCCCAGGTTTCTGGGTCCCTTCCCGGGGGTGGGTGTTCTCCCCAAGGTTCTTGGGGTGTTGCTGGGCTCAGTGTTGCCTTAACTCTGCTGCTGCTAGATTCCTCAGTTTGAAGATGTGAAGTTTGAGGCTGCCAGCCTCCTGTCTGAGCTCTACTGTCAGGAGGTGAGTGTGTCCTGGGGCTGCAGGGCTGGGCTGCAGCTGCAGCTTTGGGGTTTTTTTTTCATCTCTGGTGCTGTGAAGAACAGGATTTGTCAGCTGCAGGGGAGGTGGAAGCCTGGGAGACATTTGGGCTGTTCTTGCAGTTGCTGCTGGAACTCCAAGGTGGCTCTTCTGTAGGAAAGGAAGTTTATTTGGGGAAACTATTTCTTTAGCTTTGATTCAGGCAAAAAAAACCCCAAAAAGAGCTGATGTGGGGGCAGGAGGGCAGTAGGAGTCTTTCCTCACACTTCTCTTGTCTCCCAGGCTATTTTGATTCTTTTTCTCTGGGAAAAAAAAAGCTTTTCCTTTCTGTAAAGCAGGTTTGCCTCTTCTCTTGAGGGGCATGTTGGAATAGTGGCCAAAGGGATCAAAAACTTCAACTTTTGAGCAAACTTCCAGCCCAGGGGAGGGGTGGGGACCTGCCTGGGAAACACTTGCCTTTGTTTCTGTTCACGTTTGGAGCTTCCCCTCTTCAGGAGGGGGCAGCACCCCCAACTAGAACTCATTTAAAAGTTGCTACTGGGAGGGGGGGAGTTCCCAGGGGCCTCTTTTTATGTTTTTTGCTCTTTGTGTTGCAGAATTCAGTGGACACAGCCAAACCTCTGCTCCGTAAAGCCATCCAGATCTCCCAGCAGACTCCCTACTGGCACTGCAGATTGCTTTTTCAACTTGCAGTAAGTGATTTCTGTTGATCATTCCATTACCCTGCTGCTCTGGGACTGGAAAAAAAATGGGTGAAAAATATCAGTGATCTTCCAAGAGAGCCTGGGTGCCTTTAGTTTTATTTTTTTTTCCCCCAGTTGTTACTGGAGAGGCAAGAAAAGAGTTCATGCTGTGGAGTAATGACACACTGGAGACTCTGGAGCCATTTTTGGGGGGAAAAAAGCAGCAAAGATCAACCTGTGGGTTCTGGGCTAGAGGAGCAGCAAAATAAAATCCATCCTGTGGCTTGCAGGAAGGAGAAATGTTCCCTGAAAGCTTGCTGGGGTGGGAGCTTGCCAACCTCAACTCTTCATGTGATTGAAGGGCAAATTTTCATTAGTGAGGAGCTTGTGCTTGGGTCCCCACAAGAAGCTGCTCTGTGCCTTCCTCCCAGCTCAGAATTCTTTTGGTTTCTCTTCCCTGTGGAATTTTCTTTTTGCTTTTTCCTTGACCACAGAGTTCCCTCCCCTTGCTGTCAGCTCTGGGGCTTTTCCCCTCAAATTTGGAGAAGGTGCAAAAGTTGGGGGGAGGGGGAGGTGCTCTGGGGGCTGCATCCTCCTCTCTCCATCCCCTGAAAGACTCCTTGCACACTTCCTCTGCTCTTTTTCCTGGAAAACACACTCTGCTTCCACATTCTCCAGTGTAAAACTCCACATTTTTCATTGCAGATGTTTTTTATGGGTTTTTTCTTGGATTTGGGGGCTTTTTTGTTTGTTTTTTTGGTGGGTTTTGGTTTTTTTGAGGATGCCCCAAATCCTCATTTATTTTATTCCCTTTTTTGTTTTTTTTTCAGCAACTACACACACTTGAAAAAGATTTAGTGTCTGCCTGTGACCTCCTGGGAGTTGGGGCAGAGTATGCCCGGGTGGTGGGCTCAGAGTACACCAGGTGAGTTCTCTGGGATGGATTTTTTTTTTCCTTTCCCCCAGAAAATATTTTGGTTTCCTGTTCAGAGATACTTTGGGTTCAGCTAGAGCTATGACTGCCTCGTGGCAAAGCAGTGTTTCCAAAGGTTTCCTGAGAGCTGAGAGTTTCTCCAGCTTTTCCTTTTTCTGTCTCTAAGGCTCTGCAGAACCTTTTCTTCCAAATTAATTGTGGGTTGGTTTTTTTTTCTTGCTTTATCAGCAAGCTTTCCCACTTGCTTGCTTTGGCCTTAAAAACCTCTTGGAACTGAAACTGTTTAGGGAGGTTGGGAATTTGCTCCCTGGGACTGTTCCACTTCACTTTTAAATATTCCTTTAGTGCAGGTTCCTCAGGACACCTTTCCCTCAGGTTTTTAAAGAGGAAAACAGATTTTTTTTTTTTTTCCCTTCAGGGTTTTACATGGGGTTGTGGTTTTGAGTAGCTGCTTTTTTTTTTTTGAGCATGACATCATTTTGTTCTGTTTCAGAGCACTGTTTCTGCTAAGCAAGGGGATGGTGAGTATGGTTTTACTTTTTAAATAAAGTGTTTTTGAAGTTGGAGAGCAATGGGATGTAACCTGCCTGGGCTCAGGGTGTTCAGGGTGTCTCACAAGCTTTGTGAGCAATCACAGTATAAAAAAAATATGCCTTAAGTCTGCAGGATTCTTGGGAGCAGGTTTGGCTTCCTTTCTCCTTTATTAATGACAGCAAAGAATTCATTTGGAAGGAAAAAGGAGAAGTGGGAATTGTCACTGGAGGCCTTGAAAATAGGGATGAAAAATCTGGGGATGCAGCAAAGGGGCCTTGGGGTCAGTTCCTCCTTCAAACAGCTCCATCTGCCTCTGGGGCTGAGCCTTCAAAGCACTGGGCACAAAAATAAGGAGGTTTTCTTTCAACTTGTAGCTCCTCCTGATGGAAAGAAAGCTGCAGGAGGTGCACCCCCTCCTCACCCTCTGTGGGCAGATTGTTGAGAACTGGCAAGGAAACCCCATCCAGAAGGAGTCACTCCGAGTGTTCTTCCTGGTCCTGCAGGTCACACACTACCTGGATGCTGGGCAGGTATGTGCTGGTCCAGTTCCCATGAGGAGAGAAAAAAAAAAAAGAATTCTGCCTCAAAAGTAGCTCCTGAGGTGATTTGAGGGGGATTTGGGGTTTTTTTCACTGATATTTTTTTTTTTCTAATGAAACTGAATTTCTCCATTTGAAGAAGAGGAGCAAAGAAATGCCATTTATTATTTATTATTTATTATTTATTATTTCTTCTTCCCCCTGAGGAAAGGTTTATTGTGTTCAGCCACTCTTGCTTCCATGGTGGTGGAGCTGACAAGCTGTGTGGAGGATTTGGGAAAACATTTTGGTTGTAGGTAGAAAAAGGAAGGGCTGAGCCTTGCAGAGACCTCAGGCAGCCCCTGCTCTGTCACCTTGGGATTTATCCATCCCCTCAGTCCCCAGATGATTGCCTGGCAAGTTTTCCCAGGAGAAAGTGAAAGGTTGGAGGGTCTGGGGTGCAGCAGCTCTGAGGGGAATTGTCTGCTGCAGGTGAAGAGTGTGAAGCCCTGCCTGAAGCAGCTCCAGCAGTGCATCCAGACCATCTCCACCCTGCATGATGATGAGATTCTGCCCAGCAACCCTGCTGATCTCTTCCACTGGCTGCCCAAGGAGCACATGTGTGTGCTTGTCTACTTGGTGAGAAGCTCTTTTGGGTGCTTTGTTGGTTTTTTTTTTGCTCTTATTTGATCTGTCTTGTTAAGGAATGAGGAATGGGTGAAGGATGGCTTGGAGCCAGCAGGGGTGGATTCTGCAGTCCAGATGCTGCTTTGCTTCACCCTGACAGTTTAACTCTGCCACAGCATCTGTCAGGCTGTTTCTCCCTGTCAGGCTGTTTGTTTCTCCCTGTCAGGCTGTTTCTCCCTGTCAGGCTGTTGCTCTCAGTGATGTCAGGCTTTCAAGAGACTGTACAACAATCTGGAAGCTGGCTTGGGACTTGATGAACATCCCACCCAGGCAGAACCTGATGAACTCCTCCCCATCAGGGCTCTCTTTGCTCACTGGCACCAGCACAGCCTCAATCTTGACTTCACATTCCTGAAACCCATCACCCCACTTCTTGCCTGTGCTCCTGAGTTGTAGCAAAATTCCTTTTGACGTGCTGGCAGTTGTGTCAACCCCCAGGCTCTCTCCTCTTTGCAAAGGGAATTATTTTCTCCCCTGTTCCTGTGTGTCCTGGCAGGTGACAGTGATGCATTCCATGCAAGCAGGGTACCTGGAGAAGGCTCAGAAGTACACAGACAAAGCACTCATGCAGCTAGAGAAGCTAAAAAGTAAGGATGAGGATTAGCATTTCACTGGTCCTGCTGCTCACTGAAGTTCCAACCAGCCCACTGGAACTTCATGGAGGGAACTGGGGGAGTTGTCACTCAGTTTCTGCTGGTTTGAAGCAGAATGGTTACTGGGAATGCAGAACACAAGTTTGGTTTTGTTGTCACTCAGTGGGGCTGTAAATACCCCACGTTTTCCTGCTGCTTCTCTGATTGGTTTGGCTAGCCAACCTTTTATTCTCTGTATTCCCAAGGAATTTTTCCTTCCCTGGTGGTCAGACTCCTCCTGACACTTCAGGCATCCAGGATTTGATGGGGATTTGGGGTTTCTTGGGGGATTTTCAACCCTTCCCATGGGCAGAACAGTTTTTGCATGAAAGCCTCACTGCAGCACCTGCACTTGGGGAAGCTGCTGGGAGGGGGGGATGGTAAATTTTGCCTTCATTTCGTTGCCTGCATGATTTTTCTGCCCTTGTCAGTGTTGGATTGCAGTCCCATCCTCTCATCCTTCCAAGTGATTTTGTTGGAACACATCATCATGTGTCGCCTGGTCACGGGGCACAAAGCCACAGCACTGCAGGAGGTAAGACTGGGAGGGGTTTGTCCCCCTGGATGGGGATGTTTTCCCTGGGAACTCCCCTTTGGAGGCAGATCTTTGGGTGGGGATTCCCAGCAGTGAGAGCAGGAGGGTGCTGAGGTCACAGCTCTCCTGTGGCATTCCTGCCTTGCCCAAGTGTTCCTCAGTTTTTAGGCTCCTTGTCTTCCTGCCCTTTCTTTGGGAGTCAGGAAGAGAGGGAGGGGCAGTGGAATTCAAGAACAAACTCTTCTGTTTTTGCCATTCTCACAATTAATTTTCAAATCCTCTTCATCCATCCCTTATTTCTAAGGACACACTGCTGTGTCATCTCACCTTCTCCTCCTGAGTGCACTTTGGGAGGGGGGGAATTCCTCCTGCTTCAAGAATAATCCCTGCTGCTGGCTCCCAAAACTCCTCCCAAGCACTCACCTGCTGGAAGAGTTCTTTTTTTGTTGGTTTTTTTTGGTGTTCTCAGCCTCTCAGAGCTCTGCCTCGGTTTGCAGGTGGTGCCACCACATGGTGGAGCTGCTGCAAAGCCAGGAAAAAAAACCCAAAAGGGGATTTAAAACCGGTTGGAGCCTCCTGTGGGAGGAGTGTGTGGAGCAGCTTGTCTCAGACCTCCCCACCTTCAGCCTTGATTCTGTCCCAGAGCCCTTCCCAGTGCTGCAGATTGATGGATTTAGAGCCTAAAATGAAGCAGAAAAATGGTATTTTAAAACAGACTTTTTTTTTTTTCTCCTTTCTCCTGACAGATTTCACAAGTTTGTCAGCTCTGCCAGCAGTCTCCCAGACTGTTTTCCAACCATGCTGCCCAGCTGCACACTCTATTAGTAAGTGTTTGGGACTAGTAGTAAGTTGCTCCCTCTGGAACCCCCCCTGCCCAAGGCTCTGCTGCCCCCCAGGACCTCCCCAGCAGTGTTTCCTGCTGGGGGTCACAGCCTCAAAAGCCTCAAATCCTTCTTTACACAAGGGAAATACCCCAAATTCATCCCCTGGCTGTTTTGGAACAGTGTGTTGTGGGAATTACATGGTGGGAAGGGTTTCTGTAGTGGTGGTGTTGGAGTATTTTAAGAAATGAAAGGGGTTTGCTTACTTGGGGTGGGTTTTACAGGAAAAAAAACCTCTCCAGAAGGAGTTGGTGTAGAAATTGCTTGTTTTCCCCAGGGCCTTTTTTCCCTGCTTACCTTCTTTCCTGCTAATACCTTGAATTATCTGTGGGTTTGTGCAAATTTCTCTCAGCTTCACATAATTCTGTGTTACCTGAGCAGTGTCCTCTCTTCTGCAGGGGCTCTACTGCATCTCTGTGAACTGCATGGACAATGCAGAAGCACAATTCACTACAGCACTGAGGGTAAGGTGATTTTATTATTATTATTATTATTATTATTATTTCCCCACATTTCCTCTGTCCCATGTGGAAATGGGTTTGCTTTATGTGTCAGCAAAGGGCTGAGGTTGGAAGAGAAACCTGTGATCTGTTCCAACTCATTTCTTCATCACAATTTGGGTCAGGGGGGTGGATTTATTAACAGCAAAATACCAGAAATCTCTGATTTGGATGGGGTGGGCACATCCTGGCTCGGATGCTGAAGTGTTTGACTGTGCTGTTGGTATTTTTTGATTATTTATTTTTTTTTTAGCTCACCACACATCAGGAGCTTTGGGCATTTATTGTGACAAACTTGGCCAGTGTGTACATCAGGGAAGGCAATCGACACCAAGAGGTGAGCTCCTGACTCCTCCTCAACTCAGAGCTTTTCCTGGGAGGGAAATCTCAGGCTCTGCTGGGATGAACCCTTCTTCCTGAGGATTTTTTTTTTTGCCAAGTGATGTCTTGCCAGGCAGTCAGGCAACTCCTTCATCAGGGCAGTGTCAGTTCATGAGGAAGAACCTGTGGTTACCAGCTGCAAACTGCCCCAGCAGAGTGGCACAGAGTTAAGAAAGCAAAAAGTAATAATTTCAAAAGCTGCCATCTATTTTTTAATTTTTTTTTTAGTTGATTTCTGGGTTGAATTGAAGAGCAAATCTGATGCAGCATTTAGTTGGGTCTGGACAGCTGAGACAACAGCTGGAAGGTTTCTGAGGAAGTAATAACATGGTGTAGAAGGTTGTGGAAAGTCCAAGGAAGCATATTTTGCACAAAACTTGGATTTTTAGGACCAAATAGGCCATGTAGACCAATGGGGGAATGTTTGTGCTCTGATCCCACCCGTGCAGGTGAACTGGGGTGTGGTGGGTGACTTGATGCACACTCCCTGTAACACCCCTGGCTGGCAGGACTTCACATCTTGAACTGTGAGAAACTGATGATCTTTCCTTTCTCCTTTCTAGCTTTACAGCTTATTGGAAAGGATAAATCCAGACCATAATTTCCCTGTCAGGTGAGAATTCCCAAACCTCTGCATGCTGCTGTTGGGATGGGAGTGCTGGAGCTTCCGCACCTTTTGTTTGCTTTGGAAAGAAAACAAGATCATCAGCTTGTTTTCAAGGCAGAAGTTCTGACTGGCTGTTGAAATATTTTTCTTGGGAAAGCTGATTTTTAGGGAAATCCCTAGAAATCTGTCACTTGCTGCCCATGCCCAAGTTTCTGTGCTTTGCTCTGCAGCTCCCACTGCCTCCGAGCAGCAGCTTTCTACATCCGAGGGCTCTTCTCCTTCTTCCAAGGAAGATACAACGAGGCAAAGTGAGTATAAACTGGAAATGGAGAAGTGGGAAATGTATAAATGGGTGCCTAGGAAACGGGGAGAAAAAAAGGAAACCCTAAATCAAGCTTTTGAAGATGACAAATGCAACCCCTCAGGCCTTGCTGTCAGAGCTGTGAGCTCCTCTTCCCTCTGGATTTTGTCAACTTTCTGTTTGACTTGGGGGGGGAAATGCCAGGGAGCTGTTTGGTGTAGCTCTTTCCTGCTTATTAGCACTAAAAACTAGAAACTTGTGAAGTGTTAATAAGAAGGAAACTTGCACCAGAGTCTGATTTTGAGGGAGAAACCTCTGCTTTAGTCACTTTGCTAACTGAGGGGTGAGCTCTGGGAGCTGCAGTGTTTTAAGGTCACCCGCAGCACACTTTTATTCCTGAGGGCTAATATTTGCCAGCTGGATTCACTGAGTTCTTTAGGATGTTTCTTACCTCCTGGAGGGAAAGGAGAGCTTTTCAAACACTTGATTTTTTTTGTTTTTTTGGTTTTTTTCTCTCTGTTCTGGCAGGAGATTTTTACGAGAGACGCTGAAAATGTCAAATGCAGAAGATTTGAATCGATTGACAGCGTGTTCCCTGGTCCTCCTGGGCCACATATTCTATGTGTTGGGGAACCACAGGGTAAGCTGCCTCGTGGGGTACTGTGGCCACCTCTGCCTTGTCATTTTTCAGAACAAATGGGGCAGTTTTGGGAAATGAACCCTCCCTGCAGAACGCCCGCTTGTTGCCGTCTCCCTCAGAGCTGGCAGCTCGTGGCTTGAGCTCCTTCTGCAGCTCTCATTGGCAGTTTTAATTAAATATAGTAGCAGAGTCTGCTCTAAAAGTGTGTGTTTGTGTATTGCCTGAAATCCCTTGGAAAAAGCAGCTGGATAAAGGACAGGCTGTCATTCAGCTGGTTTGGGTGCAAACGCCAGAAATGGAAGGACAGAGCAAACTTCAGACAGCTTTGGGTTCCTGTCCCATTAAGCTCTTCCCCTTCTTCATTAGGATGAGGCAGCAATTAAAGTAGACAAGTTGGGGTTTTTTTGTCACAAATGTAACAACTTTATGTAATGTGTATTGGTGAGGAGGAGGAAAAAAAAAAAGAAACTATCCATTTGATCACGTTTCTCATATTTTAACACCTGCTCTTCACCAGGAAAGTAACAATATGGTGGTACCAGCCATGCAGCTTGCAAGCAAGATCCCAGATATGTCTGTGCAGCTCTGGTCTTCAGCTCTGCTGAGAGGTAAGGAAAGGGTTTTGCTTTAAAAAAGCAGCAGAGGGCCTGCAGGGTCTGCCTGGGGGGTTTGCTGCAAGGTGCTGCTCTGCTTCCACTCCAGTTCCAATTGTAGTAAACATTGGATGAGGTTTCACTGAGGCTTTGCCTCTGTGTAAGGGCTTTAATAAATATAAGAGACTATTATATCACTTGGTACATAAATATTGTTTAATCTGACTTAGACAGGCCCCAGGATGCTTTGTTCAAATATTGACTACCTCCTTGGCAGGCTGACAGCATTAATGCTGCAATTGATTTGCTCTGGCTAGAAAATAAAGCTGTAACTCTTCCCCTCTTCCAAGAACTTACCCTGCAGCTTCAATTTCTATTAAATTGTCATGTTTGCTCTGAGCACAGTGCCCTGTGTTGAGCACTCTAACTTCTTTTCTGCTTTGCCTTGGCTAGAAAACAGCTGCCAGGCAGTTGAAAGCTTTTTCTTCTTTGTTTCCAAGTGGTAATTCCCATCCAAAACATGATGGGACAAGGAAAACACCACCCTGGGTTCAGCTGCTCTTCCTCACCCAGGGGGGAGCAAGCAGCACTTTCTCTTCTCCTTCTCTCTTTTTTTTTTTTTTTTTTTTTTTCTTCTCCAAAAAAAGACCTTCTGCTCTAGCACCAATTACCTGCTCTTGAAGGAAAGGTGCTCCATGAGGGATAAGGAAACACAACCAAATGTTGATGGATTAGAAATGGTGATGGCTCAGCTCCTACCTCTGAAATTGGGGCATTCTGAGCAGGTTTCCAGCCTTAGGTCTGCCTCAGCTGATACCTGTGAGGAAAAAACTGGCAGGAAACAGACACCAGGCTCAGCTCATGATCTCTGCAAAGCTGTGGGCTTCTGTACTCCCCCCAAAAAACAAGGATTTTCCAAAAAAAGTGTTGCCTGACCTTTGTGTGGTGAGTGGTGGAGCTGCAGGGGGAAACCCGGGGGTGTCCGGTTCCCACTAGGTGGTGCTGGAAACTCAAAATCCCAACGCAGAACCCTGCAGGGGCTCCAGGAGTTGGCTCCCTCCTTCAGAGCTTCCTGGGCTGATCTTGTTAATAGTTAGAAAGTGAAATTACAGCCAGGCCTGCCATGGGCACTCTTGGAAAAGGGCTTGGTGTGCTCCTGCCTCTCCTAAGAGAACTTCTCATCCAGAAGTGGTGTGGAAATGATGCCTTTTGTCTTCCAGACCTCAACAAAGCTTGTGGCAATGCCATGGATGCACACGAGGCAGCCCAGATGCATCAGAACTTCTCCCAGCAGCTCCTCCAGGACCACATTGAAGCCTGCAGTCTTCCAGAACACAACCTCATCACGGTATGCAGCCTCCTCCTTCCTCTCAGCTTGGAGGCAAAGCCATTTGCTTCCCTTCCCTTTCCTCTCCCTGTCCTCTGCTGAGCACACTTCTCCCTAGAGCTGCCCAAATTCAGGCAACTTCCCAGGATTTCAACTGGGCTGATTACAGGGACAGGAAGGGGGAGCCCATGGATTCATTCCCTCCCACCTGGGGGGTGAGGTTGATTTCTTGGAAGTGTTTTCTTGGGAAACCAGAACTTAAGGTTTTTTTAATAGCCTTTGTAGCAGGTGGCCCCTTTGGAAAGAAACTGAAGTATTTAGTGTTAATATTTAGGCCATCCAGGCTCCATTCCTGTTGGGAATGCTCTCTTGGGAATGCTGGACCCTGCAAAGAGCAGAGGGAGGTTTTTGTGGCTCTGGCAATGCTACAGTGTGATGCAGAAGGGACCCAAACCCAGCTGAAATTTGTGGTTTGTCCTGTTTGGAGGGTCAGAGATTTACCTGTGGGAGCAGGAAATGCTTTCCCTGCCTTGCCACTCAGCCTGGATTCAGCAGGGGGAGGCAGCTGGGTTTGGAATGATGAGCATGTGGAGTGGCTTCCCCAGAAAATCCTGCTCGAGGGAGGGGAGCTCCATGCATGGCAGAAAGAGTCAAACCTGATAAGCAGCTTGTGGTGATGAAATCTTTAATGATCTGGAGGTAGCAAGCTCCTTCCTCTGGCCTTGCCCCCCTTCCTCCCCCTCCCCAGGCAGCAGCTGGAGGATTTTCATGCTGTTTATTATCTTGCAGTGGACAGATGGACCACCTCCTGTACAGTTCCAGGCACAGAATGGACCCACCACCAGCCTGGCCAGCCTCCTGTGAAAGAGGAAAAAAAAAAAAACAAAAAAACCCCAAACTTATCAGGACAGTGTGTTTCAAAAGAAAGAAAAAAAAAAGAAAAAAAAATTAATTCTTGCAAAATCTTTTCTTCAAAGAAAAGGCAGCAAATTCCTCTTCTAGTTGAGGGCCTTGTAGGAAACAGATTGCAAAAAGACAACAAACATTTCATAGACTGGCAGAGGGAGAAGGGCATTTTAAGCTGCTTTTACATGATGTGTGTGAATATACAGGTAGTGTGGACATACCTACAGGTTTTAATCTGCTTTCCTCTGGCTGAGAAAATTAAGGTTTAGTCCAAAGGACTCTGGTTCCTTGAACTGGTAGAATACCTGCTTGAAAAAACCAAACCAACAGCTGTCCCAGAAATGAAGAGGACTTGCCCAGTTTGGAATACCAGTTGTATTCTACAGACTCCAGCATTTTATTTTATTTTATTTTATTTTTCAGCCAGTTTGAATGTTTGCTGCACCCTTCCCCTCCTGGGAGCCTTTGGATTGAATCATGAGTTGTTCATAGGGTGCCCTGAAAGTTCTCCCTTTAGTTCCTGAGGTTTCTCCCCTCCTCCTTGCCTGTAAATCCTTCCCAGTGCTGTCTGGAGGGAAGGTGAGGAGGAGGTGGCTGAGCTCTGGGGGGGTCTTGGTGTCCTGGGGGGGGTCTCCAGGTGCTGTCAGAGGTGTCACCTTTCTGCTTCTTCATCAGGGGGTGACCCTCTGGGGGTCTTTACCTCTGGCTCTCTCCAGCTCAGTTAATTTCTGGGGATTTGTAGGGAAGATGGAAAAGTTCTTGTCCTCTGGGCTGGTCCCTCTGGGGCTCAGCAGCTGGGAAGCAGCATTTGGACCTTCCCTGCAGCCTCCCTGGGGGCTGGCAGCACCTGTGCCTTAATGGTTTTTCCAAATGATTGAAGTCAGAGTTCAAACCTCAGGGCTGAAACCCCAGCCCCAATGTAAGCCAGAGGCTTATAGAAAAAACACAACAACCTCAACTCTGTAGTCTTGCCCTGGGCCAAAAATGGGAGGTTTCTCAACTTCTCTGGCTCAGCTTCCTTGTTCTCAGTTCTTTTTTTTTTAACTTTTCAGTTCTGGGTTTGCCTGTGGCTGTCACAGAACAGGAGAGATGAGGCCCAGGGTTGTTCTGCAGAAAACACCTTGGGGAGGGGGGGGAGGAAAAAAAACTTGTTTTAAATTCCATGAAGCATCAGCAGCTTTCTAGCAAGGATCTGTGGGAGCCCATGGGAAGCTTGTGAGGTTCATGGGGTTGAATAAAAGTGTTTTTTTCACTCTGGGTAGCTCTGCATATTTATCTTCCCAGTTAAAAAGAGGAGGGAAAAGGAAATCTTGCTAGGAAAATGACTTGTTCAGGGCTTTCTGTCACTGCTTTTTTTTTTTTTTTTTCCAT
>JAAWXA010000051.1:1997199-2010796 GCA_038090715.1 Florisuga fusca
CTTTTTTTTTTTTTTTTCCTCAGGGAGGAGGGGAATATTTTAGAGGAAATATTTGACCCCCCCTATTCCAACCCTGAGAACTTTGGTTGTAGGAGGAATGCTGTGAAATCTCTTCTTCAGCCTTGTCCCCTCTCACAGCCACAACTGCTTTGGGTAACTCAGAACCCTCACTTTTTACCAAAAAAATAGCTTTTAATGTTTCCTTTAGTGGACACACAGTGCTGATTGAGGTCTTGTTCTTGGAGATTTGGTGGAAAAGGGGCAACACAGCCCCAGGACTGGCAGAGGGAGAGAATCCTCTGTTGGGTGCTGTTGCAAGTCTCCCTCACAGCTTGAAAAAAAAGAGGAAATCAATCTGGAAGGAAGGAAATCAGTGTGTAAGGAAGAGGAAATCAGTCTGGAAGGAAGGAAACCAATCTGTAAGCATGCAGGGTATTTGGGGATACCCAGCAGAGGGAGATGAGCCTCTTTCTGCTCCCCTTGCTCCCAGCTCTGTCCCAGGTCCCCCCCCTGTCCCCTGGAGGGGCTCCTGGAGGTGACAGTGCCCCAGGGCAGTGTTCCCAGGGGTGCTGCCAGCTTCCCCCCAGCACCCTGGTGGCCCTGGGGCACGGGGAGGAGGGGGAGGAGGTGGCTCCAGGTTTGCTGAGCTTGGTCTGAGCCAGCCCAACCCCTCTGGGGTGGTGGAACAAGCTGAGGGGTTGTCATGTGCTTGGGGTTTGGGTCAGGTGAATCCTGCCTTGGGAAGGGGGGGCCCCAGGGGCTGCTTTGAAGTCTTTTTAATTTTGGGTGTTGAGGGGGGCAGCAGTGTCATTTCTGGGGCTTTCCCTCCATAAGTCTCTGGAGTGGCAAGGACTCCAGACCTAAATTCCATGGTTCTTCTTCCCTGAGCAGCTGAGGAATTTTAGTGAGTGATGGAGATGTCCTTGGAGGCTGCTGGAGTCCCATCTGGGTAAGCCAGGCATTGTCTTTCCCTTTTTGTTTTATTTTTATTTTGAGGCTATTATTGAACTGGTTTAACATGCCCACAGCAAGTCTAATGACTAGCTGTCACTGCTGGCCAAAAAAAAATGAAAAAAAAAATAAAAAGAGCACTGCTCCTATAAGGCAATATTCCAAAAAATCCCAATTTGAGAGAGCTGTGGCTTGGGCTGAGCTGGAGAAAAGGATTTTGCAGGCAGAGAGGTGTCCAGGAGCTGCAGAGCTGAGGGTTGTGTTGCAGGAGGGTGGTGAGATTTGAACATTTTTTAATTATTTCAGCAGCAATTTTCTCCAAATGTCTTTGTGTGCCACCCAGGCTGCTCTGGAGCTGAGTCCTTCCCAGTTCTCAGGAGGGAAGGAAGGATTTGAGGGAAAGTGCTGGGAGTGTTTCACCAGGAACCAGTTGTTAAGTGCAGCTTTACCTGGGCTGAGCTGCTGGGCCCTGGGGTGTGGAGAGCTCCCTTTCCAGAGGCCTCTTCCCTCACAGGATTTAAAAAGAAAAAAAAAAAAAAAAAAAAAAAAAATCATGTAAATTTGAAAATATCTGGGTGATTTTCTATCTCTCCAATTCAGTGTACATTTCTTACAATGTACAGTGCTTTTTAACTACACTTGTATATTAAATTATTTAATAGTTTTTTGCTTTTCAGTATCTTTTGTATGTAGCAGAGATGAAAACAAGGACCTCAGAACTGAAGTTCTTCCTGATTTTCAAATGCTCCTGTAAAGTTGACCAGAAAACTAGAAGTTTTACAGTTTACAAATAATGTTCTGTTAAGTGCTTGGTCTCTCTAACTGGATCTGAACAACAGATTTCTCAACTTTCTTGTCCAATCATTGAATCTTCTCTAGAAACCCACACGAAGTCTTTTATGAACTTCTAAAAAAAAAAAAAAATTATTCTTCTAAAGATGTAATTTAGAGAACTGTACAGGTTTTTTTCCTCAAGTATTTTTAAAGGAGTAGCAAGGACTTACAGAGAAGCATCTAATCATGTTTTGTAGATAGTGTAAAGACTTGTCTGTATAGAGAATGCAGTCTGAGGAGGTGTTTGTCTGCTGTGCCTCATTTCCTACAGCACGAGCAGCAGAAGGGCCCATGGAACACATCTGGATTTGGCAGCTGGGGAATTAAAAAAAAAATAAAAAAAGAAAAAAAAAATTCCATAACTTTCCCCATCCCAGATGTGCACTCACTGTGCAACCAGGAGCAAATTTAAAAAAAAATTAACAGGGAGAAAAAGGTTTTGGGGCCTCCAGGCAGTGCCTGTGTGCAGGACAAGGGTCCCTTCCCTGCTGGAAGTTTGTTCCAATTCTCCAATAAGTAAAAGTTAGGGGATCAAAGAGGGCTCTGAAACGTCCTGTCCAGCTTTGGAGGTGACTGCCCTCTCCAAATCCTGCTGGCTGATCCCATTTCCAGAACTCCTGGCAGTTCCTTGGGGAGGGAGAGGGGTGGTTGGGGCTCTGCAGAACACTTGGGATGGGATCCCTCCTGGCTTCTGCTCGCTCTGTCTGTCTCAGCAAATGTATTTTGGTTTTTTTTCCTTGTTTCCTGCAACCTTTCAGTGTTCTGTGGGCTTTGTACAAGGTGTTGTCAGGTGTTTGTAGTTCTCCAGGTGTAGCAGGATGTGTCCCCTCTGCCCCTGCTCCTTCCCCAGGCTGTCAATAACCCCCTGGCAGGAGGTGGGACTGGGGGCAGGGCTTGGGTTGCCTTTGTTTCCTCTCGTTTTCTATATTAGAAGAATTTTTAAATAAAGTTTAATTTTACTTCTTCTAGTCTGGTTGGAAAATACTCATTCCTCAGAGTGACCTCCAAGAGGACTTGGGGCAGGTCCTGGAGACCAGAACCAGAATTTCCTGCTTGGAAACATCCACCTGGCACCTGCCAGGGGAGAGATGGCCCTGGACCTGCCCTGGAGAGGGTTTGGAATCCCAGCAGGTGTCTGGGAGAGGGTTTTTGGGGTGGATAAAACCCCTGGAAGTGGTGGGGTTTTTTTTAATTGCTGTAGAAAAACCTTTCCCTGTGGTTGTGCAGAAGCATCCTTGGCTTCCCCTGATCGATGGGCACTGGTTCCATAGGACGTGTCTCAGCCCCAAACCTCAGGGGTTCTGCCAGGTGTTTGTACATTTTGACCTTCAATTTCCAAGGAAGGGGATGGCTAACCTGTCAAAACTTGGAAGAAAAAAAAAAAAAAAAAAAGGTAAACTGAGCTGCAGCCTCTCCTGTTTGCAAAACACCCTCCGAGCTGCTCCCTCCTGTGTCACCCCAGAAGCTGAGTCTGCTCTGTTCCAACAAGTTGGTAAAAATGTGAACCCCAATGGCACCTTCCTGTCAAAAATCAGCCTGAGGCTCCTGAGGCTCCTCACCCTCCTTCCCTGCAGCCCTTTCCACAGGGGAAAAAAAAAAATAAATCAAAGTTCCATCTGGCATCAGCTGAGCTGTTGTCACCTCCTCTCCCCTCTGCCTTCCTCTGCTGCTCTGGAGTGACCCCAAGGATGAGCCTGGTGGCAAAATTCCCCATGGAACACACCTCAGACACAGCAGCAAGAGGTGAGAGGAGTTTGGTGGTTGCCTTAGAGCTGGAAACTCAGCTCCTTGTTGTGTTTTCCTGCCTTGTGGGGAGCTGACAAAACAAAGTGGAAAAGGCTGCTGCACGAGGAGAGACTGGGAGGGGTTTTGGGGGTGTTTTTCCTCTTTGCTTATTTCATGTAACCCCCTTAGAAGGGGTGAAACATAAAAGGAGGAAAGATCTTCTTGTGTTTGTTGGGTCTCCTGGATCCTGACACCTGGATAAAATTGGGGCTAACTAGGACAAGGGAAAAAAAAAAAAGGTTACTGAAGAGATTGGGGGAAATCATTTCTAGGTGGTAAAATCCATCTTGTGCTGGACCTGTTCTGGAGCTCTCCTGGTGCCACCCATCTGTGTTCCTGCTTGGATTAAAGCCTCACTTGGAGAAGGACCCAGCCCTGAGGGGATAACCAGAAAGTTCTGAGGTGAAACCAGAGGGTTTTGGTGCTTTGGAAGGAGCCATGAGGCAGAGTGCTCCCCCTGAACCCTCAGCTGTAGCTAAAACTGGGGTGGGGAAGGGTACAAAGGGTGGGGAAGGTGCTTTAGAGCAAGAAAACTCCGGGGCTGTCTTAGAGAAAAGAACAAAGTTGTTGACAGAAGTGGTGAATCTTTAATCTGGAGGGGAAAGTGCCATGAGAAGTGGAGGGTGTTGGGAGTTTTTTTGAGCAAAAGCTGAATCCAGCCCTGAAGCCCTGGGGAGGGAGGGGTGAGGCCTGGATTCTGCATCCTGATTCAGGATTCTGGATGCTGAACGAAAACAATAAACACCATCTCACCTCTCCTCTCCTGAAAGAAACACCTCAGCCACCTGGTACCCTCTGTAAAAAGGAGTTGGTGGAAGATCAGTGCTGGCATTGGGAATGAAGTGCAGCCCCTCTCGCTGCTTTTACCCTCGATTATAAACTTAATTCAGATTTTGGTTTTCTCCCCCCTTTCCTAAGAACCCTTGCAGGTATTTAAAAATGCTGAATAAGAAATCCTGAGGCTTGTGTTGGAGGCTGCGAGCCGGCAGAGTAGGTTTTTGTTTGTTTGTTTGTTTGTTTGTTTGTTATTTTGATGAATACATTTGCAGAGGAACTCTCAGAAGGGGAAAAAACTTAATTTATTAATTCCTTTGTTCCCATTTTCTCCGCACCGGCCTGGCCGGGGGGGTTGAACAGCCCCATCCGAGCACCACGGAACCCCTGAAGGTGCCCACAACCCCCCCCCNNNNAAAAAAAAAAAAAAAAAAGTAGTTTCTGGCTGCAAAAAATCCCAGGGGTTGCCCTGGTTTGGGGCATCCCTGGGAAGGAAGGGTGAAGGGTGAGGCCACTGATGGAGGGGACCTGTTAAGTAGGAACAAAAAAACAAACCTGGTTGCTTGCTGGAGAGTGCCAGCTGGGCTGAATTCCCGACAGGACTCTTAAGATGGAGGTGTGCTGTGGGGCTGATGCCAAGAGGGGTCCTTCCCCCCCTCCTCTCTAGATGCGCCGAGGTTATGTGTGTAAAGACTGAGATCCAGGCTGATTTTCACCCAAATTGGTGGCTCCGTTGCTTTCTCTTTCTGCTGGTGTTTCATCTCTGTACTGCTGGGGGAAGGGGGGGATTGAGTTTGTAAGCAAGACAAGCTCGATTCAAAATAAAGTTATATCCTGTCTGTGGTCTGCCACCTTCTCCTCACCCCCAGCTCTCGGCCAGGTTTCACAGAAGGGAGCTGGAGGGCTCATTAAAAATCTAGTTCATTATTTATTTTCTAGCTATCTACCACTTTTTTTTTTTTTTTTTTCCTCCCCCCCCAAGTCTTTGTGATGAGTGAGGGAGGAGATGGGGGAGCTGGGTGCACTGTGGTAGTTGCTGTTGCTAAAGAATTTTGGTAGTTCCAAGTCTGGAGAAGTAGCTAACTTGACAAATTTTGAGCCTTCGGTGCCTTTTAGGAGCAAATTCCAAAGAAGGAAAAAGTGGAAGAAAAAAAAACTCTGCTTTTTGCTTTAACTTGGGAAAGACCCTGAAATGTAACTCCTGAACAACTTAGAAACTGGTGGTACACATACTTGAGCTTGCTGAACACAAAGCACTATTGCAAGCCAAGAAAACTGTGCAATATTGGAGTATTTTGTGACTGGACCAAGCACACAGTTTTGAGGGAGCAAATTTGTATTTTTAGTGGGCAGTCTTCCTTTGAGCTGTAGGGTCTTCAAATTTCAGTCTCAGTGGTACAGAAGACTTTTTTTTTTTTTTCCATGATTTCTCAAGAGTTTAATGACAAGTTAATGTGAACCTGAGTTAGAAATACTGTCCAAACAGTCATTAAATTTTCCAGAGGGTAAACCAGATGATGGGATCACACAAATATAGTGGAAATCTATAAATATAGAGGAAATGACATCTGGGTACCAGTGGTCCCTAAATCCTGCTGCCTGAGGGGCTGCTACCAGCTGAGGCAGCCCACGTCCTGCAGCCTCTTTCATGCCTCCCAGTTGATTTTTTTTTTAAAAACATCTGAATTTCCTGTGGCCATGAGCAATTTCAGAGGGTCTTGCAGGAAGAAACTTGCCTGAAGCAAGGAGTTGGGAGCACAGATGATAATATTTTGTTTAAAAAAAAACAACAAAACCCCAAACAACCCAGTACACAATCAGCTGTGCTTTTGAAAAGTGCTGGAAGGCTGGGAATGAGCTTTCACCCAGAGCTGGTTATCCAGTTGTCACCAGGAGATGCTTGAGGGTTTCATGGATTCTACCTGAGAGGCAGAGCCACTGGATGTCAAAAAAAACCAACCCCAAACAGTGCAGCTAAAAAAAAAAAATAACTAAAAGGCCATTGCTGGATTGAGGTGCAGCTGAATGGCTCTGAAGTCAGGAAAGAGTTTGGGCCAAAGGGAGGTCAGGGGACAGGAGGGACAACCCTGCCATGGCTCCTAGCAGGAACATGATGCTGTGGAATGAGGACTTGGGGCTTTTTCACTGCTTAGGGCCAGCACGAACCGAAGTGAGGAATTGAAAATTACAGTTTTTAAAACTTCTGGACCACTTCCATCCCTTGGCAGAGCATTTTCTCCAGGAGCAGTAGCACTGTGGCCATTGCAAGGGGGCTGAAAGAGCTCTGGCACCCCTCCTGCTGGGTGGAAAAGACCAATTCCCTGGAAGCAGGTAGCTGGATTTCCTCTCTCCCTCTCTGAGTTCCTGTGCCTTTATCAGCGTTTCACTTTACACCAGGTTTGTTACATCAGCCATGACATCAGTTCACCCTTTAGGTTCCAGAGCTTAGAACAGTTCCTCCCTGCCAGGGGATAATGGGTGACAACTGGAAACCCACCTGCAGTGCTTGCAGCTCTGCACACTAACCCAGTGGCCTCACACTCAGAGCTATCACAGGTATTTCTTTTCAGCATTTTTCCATCTTTTTTTTTTTTTCTTTTTTTTTTTTTTTTAGTGTTGTTTTGGCAGCCTGCAGCAGCTTTCTCTTGGCCAGAAAACTCTCCCCTCCTAATCCACTGCCCTAACTGTCTCTTAGAAAAAAATGTTTTAATGTATACAACTGATCCCCCTCGCCCAGCTGATAAACCTGGAAGTTCCCAGGAAGATGCTCAGGATTTGGCTCCAAAGGACCCTGCTCCAAGAGCCTCTGTTGGGAAACCTTTCCTTGGTCTGGCCTGTTGTTACCACAACACACTTGGCACCATGGCTACCAGGGTAAAACCAAGCAGTTTTTTTCCTGGCCATTAAATTTCCCCCTTTTTTTTTTTTTTTTTCCCAATGGACACACTTTATAATTGCTGATAAATTACAGAGCATATTCTTAATTCCCAGAGAAGTCTCTCCAAAGAGCATCCAAGGAAGAGTTGGTGCCTCCCCATGTGCAGACCAGTTCAACTCTCCTTCAACAATTGATTTATATAACTGAAATAGCTAGGGAAGTGAGAAATTTCCTTCCTCTTAGATACAATGCCAAGGATGTCAAATCTCCAGAGAGCCTGATGATAAGAACTGGGCTGTCTTTTTTTTTTTTTTTTTTTTTTTTTTTTTTTTTGGGGTAGTTATTAAACAAAGATCTGATTATTCAGGAGAGCACTCCAGGGCTGTGGCACTCTCTCTGGTTTCTGTGTCCCTCCCAACTCAAAGCAAGGCTTGGGAAGAGCTGCTGGAGGACCTCAGAGGAAACCAAAGGGTGCTTTGGGTGACAGAGATGGGATTTTTCTTCCTGAGAGCCATCCCCTGGCAGTGCCAGTAAGCAGTGGCTCTCAGGGGTCTCCCCACCTCTCTTTTCTCAGTAGAAATATTTGGATTCTTTGTCCAGGACAAATTTCAGCCTGTTCTTTTCTGACAGAAAATTATTTTGGAAGAAGAAACCCCCTGCTCTTGGTCTTCCCAGACAAGCTGTGAGGTAATTCTGCCAGGATGGGCTCAGCAGCTGCTGCAGACAAGCACACTGGGATTTGTAGTTCAGGACTTTGGGAAACTCTTGAAGAAGTGGTCATTTTTTTCCCTTGAAATTTGCCTGGGGAAAAAAAAAAAATAAAAAGAAGACCAGTAATGACTGATGCCATCAATCCTAAATTTAGAAATGAATCTAATTTCTAAGCCTTGCTTTCCAGCAGGAAAGCAGGTTATGTGTGGAACTGACCTAGTATAGTGCTGGTGGGGGAAGAGAGGAGGCTTGAGAGACCTGAAGGTAGAATTAGCAGGTTTTATGTGCTGACAATAAACAGCTGATGAGCAGGAGGAACAATGTGAATAAATGCTTATAGTAAACAAGGAACAAGACTCTGATAATCCTCATGAAAATACAGGTTTCAGACCTCTATGTGCTTGTGCCCCAACATTGTGGGGCAGCTCCACTGGCATCTGACAAATGCAGAGTCAAGTCCTTGGGAATTACAGGTAACAAAGGGCTCTGATTATTCACTTTTAAAAATAACAACCTGAGTTAGAGCACACCAAGGTCATGGTGAACCCACAAACTTTTATTCACCTATGAAAATGTCAAAGAAAGGGGTTTGAGAGGTGCAGCTAACTTGCCTGGGCTTGACAGGAGGGAAATTGTCATGAGTTCCCACTCAAGGAGATGATTTTGTAGGGAAGTGGCACAGTTGCCTCTGGGTGTGCTGATCCCTGGCACCTTGAGAAACCAGGACCAAGTGGGCACTGCCTCATCCAGCTCTGAGAACCCTCCCTTTTACTGCAGGCACAGAGTATTCTGCATCTCTTCTGCTCCAGGTTCCTACATCCTGCTCTTTCTTTACCTTTTACTGCTGTGGCTTTTCCACCAGGACTGTACTAAGTTCATTTCCTTGCAAGATTCCTGAGTTCAGTTCTCTGCTCCTTGGATTCACTCCTGGAGATTATCAGCGTGCTGAGGTTAGGGACAGCCTGAGACTGAACCTCTCATCCTCACCACCTCACCAAGGAGGGGGCAAGAAGGGCTTTCCTTTCTGTTAAAAAAAAAAAGGAGAGTGAAGACTGAGGGTGATTCAGTGAAAAGATGATTTTCCAGACAACCAGCCTCAAGTGTTCACACACAGGATGGGTTTTGGTGGCAGGGAGAGCATGAATCATTGGAGTGCATGTTGAAAGAAATCTCTAAATTGTGAGTAACCTGACAGTGCTGTGGTCTTGTACCTCCTCATCCAAACTCCACCGGTGGGACAAGGTTGTGCCTCGCACAGGCAGAACTTTGACTGGAGACAGAATCTGCTCCCCCAGCTCTTTATTTCTCAGTGACAAAGTCAAAGCCCCGGGGAAGTGGTGGCACCCACAGAGACAGATCCCTGATTGTCTGAGCCTTCATCTCCGTGAGGAATCTGGGGACTGAGAGGAGAAACTCCTGGGAATTGCTCAAATCCATCTGTGGAATTTAGGTGGAGTCCTACAAACCCCTTCAGCTCCTGGAAGGCATTCCCTGCCTGCTCTGAAGCTGTGAAAACAAATCCTGCCTGAATCAGGCTTTTCCGTGGCCACTTTGCCAACTGGGAAACACCAACCAGGGGGTTGTTGATTGAATCTGATTAATAACCATTAATAACCATTAATAACCATGATCACTGACAACCCAGAGCCAACCACAACCACCTCCTGCAGTCACCAGGAAGACACTTTTTGGTGGATAAACACAAAAACCTGCTTGGAAATCCTCTGGAATCTTGTCACAGCTGGGACACCTCCTAGGTGGCAGAGGGAGAGAGCAAAGTTTTTCCTCGTGGCAGCTCTGATCCTGCTCCATCTCGAGAAGTGAAGCACTTCAGCCCAAAGGCCTCCAGGCAGCCTGACTGCTCCCCAAAAAGCTCAAAGCTGCTTTGCTAGAAAATGGCTTAGATGCACACAGGTTTTAATTCCCACAATAATTCCTGGAGGGAACGTTGTACACATTTTAATTCTCCCAAGAATTCCTCGCAGCAGTGGGGCATCGACTCTTTTTTTTCTCTCCTTTCTTCAGAGTGTATGGGCAGGGATATGAGTGAGAAGGAGTAATTTAAGTATTTTTTTTTGTAATCAGGAGTCAACAAACAAATTATCCACAAGTGGAAAGGTTCATTATAGCACTCGGGGGGCCCTTCACTCTTCCCATGACACAGTTTAAGTCCTGCAGCACTCAGAGTGCTCCCACCCTGAGGAGCTGAGCAAGGAGAGGAGGCAAACTGCAGCCTCTGCGTGGAAATGAGCAGATAATAATAAAATCATCTGACTGATGAGGTGGATGAACCCTTGAGTTTTCCTTTAAAAAGGACAAACAGTGCAGAACAAGCCCCTGCTGGCTGGCAGACTCCTCGTGAGCAGATTCCCCCCCCTGTGCTGAGCATCCCCCAGTCTGCTCTGGAAAAGGATTCCAGGCTAGGAAAGAAACTCATCTCTTGGATAAAATAAGAAAAGCAGGGAGGTTGGGGAGGACTCCCTGTTTTCTTTTGGTGCTTCACACTTCCAGGGTGGAGAGGAGACAGTCCAAAGGGTTTGGCTGAAAGAGATTCTGGGGAATATTCAGCAATGTTTGGCCAGCTCCAACAGGAGTCAGCAGATAACCAAGGGCGACCAGGACCTCTGTGTAGGTTTGCACCCAGCTGGAGCTGTGCTTCTCCCAGGGCTCTTTGTGGTGCTTAAAAACTTCAGGAAAGCCAAATTCTACAAGAACTCCATCGAGTTTTTTTCTCCGAGCAGTTAATTCTTGTCAATCAGGGTCAAGTGGTGAGGATGAGCAGTGAACAAAGCAGAGGTGCTTGCTGACTGCCCTTCCCTCTGGGGCTGAATCCCTGTTTGCCACCAAAACGTTTGTGTCTTTTGCCTCTGACAGACCAAAGGGCTCCGAGGCAGCCCGTGCTGGACCACTTTTCAGGAGGCTGAGATGTTTCTTTGGCAGATCTTGAACTCCAAAGCAGTGCTGGGTGAACTTTGTGCTCTCCCACTTCCGAGCAAAATCAATAGTCCATGGAGCTGGTGTGGAATCAGAGCAAAGCTCCTCACAGATCCCCTTCAGCCATGGAAGTGTTTATTAGAGACAGGGTCAGACATGATCACACCGAGCAGTATTTGCCTCTGTCTGCTGCTTTCCTCCAGATCTTCTCATTTCTTCCAGTTCCATTAGGATTCATTTGCATTTCCATGCGGAGTCATTCACCTCCCAGCTTCAGAGGGTGGAATTCCCACTGCTGGGGTCCTGCAGAAAACATTTCACATTTCAGTGGAAGGCAAAGAGCCTCCGTGGTACAGGCTGGACAGTCACCCTGAGATGTCTCAGAATTCTTGACAAAAAGCCCCAGGTCACCAGCTCGGCCCAATCCTCAGCTCCTTCCCAACAGTTCTGCCAGGAGCAGCAGGTGGAAGCTGCAGCTTGCACTTGGAATAAAATAGTTTCACCAGAAAATCAGGAAAGGAGCATCTCTCAGGCTTGAGTCTGTGGAATTCCTTTCATTCTTAGCATAAGCCATCTTAAAATTGGATTGTTCAGATTTTGGGCACTGTTGCAGCATGCTTAACACTTTTATCCTTTTTTTTTTCCCTCCCCTTTAACTATTTGAGGATGTCCTCTGATAATTCCAATGGGAATTTCCCATTGGCCAGCAATGGGAAAGGATTACAAAAAACCAACCAGCCTTTTGCAAAGTGCTGGGGATTTGCTTTTGGGGTTTTTTTTCCCCCCAAAAAAACCCCCAAAGTCTCTTCCCAGTGTCAGACTCCAGATCAAGACAGACTCAGCAGCAATCCCTGCTTTCCAAAGGGTGGAAATGGGGTAAAACGATGGATAAAGAGAGGGATCTGAAGGGGATTTCAGGAATTTCTGTGCTGCTGGCTCTCTTGCTCCTCCAGCCCATCAAATCCCTGGGGTTCTCTCCTTTGCCTCAACCACCCAGCAGCTCCTCAGCCCCAGAACCCGTTCTGCCTGTTCCTACACCACCATTCCCAGCTTCCCATGCTATCTGCTCCTGGTTGCAAAGGGAGATGACCAAATTCTACCAGATCTGGCTGGAGCTTCACTTTGTTCTGCTTTGACCTAGATTCTGGTGTGCAGGGAGAAAAGGCTTCGTCTCATTGCTCAGTTTCCTCCTTTAGGAATTCTGCCTCAATTGTTTGGGTTTGTTGGTTGTTGGGTTTTGGTTTTGTTTTTTTTTTTTCTCCTCACATCCCAAGCCCAAATCTGTTGCAATCAGATGAGCTTCCTGGGTGGTGTTTTTCTGAAGAGTGGAGAATTAAAATCAAGAGGAAGGATGAAGCAGTTTCATCCCGGGTATCCATGGACTTGGCGTGTGGAGTGAGGGGAAAACCTGTGGAACTTTCTAAGGTGGATTTTGTGGCTCCAGCAGAGTTTTGCTTTCTGGGACGAGATGTTTTTAAAGGAGAACCTAAGGCTAAACATGAGCAGAACAAATACTTGGGCACTTTTCTGGGCTTATTAATTATTATTCTAGGTTTCTTTAATGAACATCATGCCCAAATAAGCAGCCGAGGCAGCTTGCTAGGTCGGATCGGGATAAAAAAATTGAAAATAGGGATTCAAGCACCGTGAGGGCTGCGGGGACACCGTCCCTGCCAGGGAGTGCCACCAGGTGATGGCCTCCTGAACAGTGTCACCTGAGTGACACACCCGAGACCTGCCAGCTCCCACTGAGTGCTCTGTGCTTAATTAGGGTGCCTTAATCAAGGCCCAGGGAGGTTGGGATCGCTGGGACCGTGCAGGGAGAGGTTTGCAGGAGCAGAGATTCTTCATTTATTGGGTTTATAAAACTTTTCTCCTGCAAGCAGCTCAAGACTGCAGCAGTTTACCACTGCAACCAAGTTACTTCCCGGTCCGGGGGGATCTTTAGGAATAATGCTCCAGCCTGCTTTGCCCTCCTGTTACCCCTGGGGGGGAACCGGGATCTGCCCGGTCCCTGCTCGGGGGTTCTGCTTTGGGAGTCCCGCTCCCTGGGCACGCCGTGGCTCAGGATTGGGTGTCGGAGGCTTTAAAAGATTTGATTTTTATTTTTTTTCGGGCTGTTTTCCAATGCTTGCTGCCCCACTGTGACTTGCGTGAGCCTCCCAGTCCCGAGGGATGGGGACAGTTGGAATTTTTGGTGCTGGGAGCGTCCTTCCCCTGACCCCGCCGAGCTCACATCGTCTCTAACTTTCTATCAGAACCAGTAACGAGGCCTCCGGGCCCCACTATCCCCGCCCGGCACGTACCACCATCCCCGGCCTCTCTCCCTGCCCGGTACCGGTACCCGGGGCAGCGGCGGTACCAGCGCTCTCTGAACCCATTTCCTTCCTCAGCGCCTGCAAACGCTCAGGAAGGAAAAAAAAAAAACCAAACCCGGAGCAGCCCCCATCACAACCCCCATCAGCAGAACACCCACCGCCCCTCCCCACCCCGCACCAAGGCCCGGACCCCTTGGGTCCCGGTACCGCCGGTACCTTCGCCTCCATCCACGTGGCCGCGGGACCCGCGGGACCCGCTCGGCGGCGCCCCTCGCCCGCGTCTCAGCCAATCGGCGGCCTCCTACCATCTGCCGCCAGCCCCCCTCCGGCCAATGGCGCCGCGGGTCACAAACCTTCCCCCAACCACCATTGCCCGGAAGCGGCTGCGGGGCCCCAGCGCTTTGCGGGGCGG
>JAAWXA010000051.1:2014719-2046452 GCA_038090715.1 Florisuga fusca
ATAAGAGACAGGGAGCATCACGTGGCTGATGGGGACTTTGGCAAAAGAGGGAAGCAGGGAGTTCAGCCCAGCTCTCCCCTTCCTTCAGTCAGGATTTGGGTGATGAGCACAGGGCAGGTGAGTTGCCAAGCTCTGCAGAACCCCAGTCCCTCTGCAGAACCCCAGTCCCTCTGCAGAACCCCAGTCCCTCTGCAGAACCCCAGTCCCTCTGCCACCCCAGTCCCTGTCCATCCCAGGTGCAGCAGGGCTGAGCCCATGTGCCTTCACCCAGGGTGGGGAGGAACTTGTGGCCAGGAGGATTTATTTGGGCTTCAATTTGGAAGAAGGCTCAGTTTGGGGGGGCTGTTTCCTCTCCCACTGCTCTCCTTCTTGGGGCATTGATTGGGCTCCTGGGGTCCTCCCTCCAACTTTTGGGGTTGGCATGGGCTTTATCCTCTTGGTGAGTGGAGCCTTAAAGCACTCCAGGAGTTTTAGTCTCATCCAGATGTCCAAGAGCTGCTGAACACCCACAGCTGGGGTTATCCCACTCTGTTCTGCTTGTATTCATTCTCACTAACTTCTGGTTTGTACCTTTTTTTTTTTCTTTTCTTTTCTTTCTTCACTCCAGATTGTGCATTTTAACCTCTCTTCATTCTGCTCCCTGGTTTCCTTCCCTTCTCTCTCCCCTCCTTCTTTTTCTCTTCCCCACACAACCAAACCCCAGTGGTTTTTGCAAGAGCAGAGGAGGTCCCATGGCTGGATTGGAGGTGAGGCAGTCTGCCCATCACCTGGGAGTTTGCTATTCCTGATCTGATGTTGGGTTAAAACTCTGCCAGAAAGGGTTTCCTGCTGCCACCTTGGGAAGAAGATTCCTCCAATTCTTTATTCACAATCACCAGGTGATTAATAATAATTAATAATGCAGTTTCCCTGCTGATTTCTGGTGCCCTGCAGTGAACTCTGGGGCTGCCTGAAAGGGATCAGTGTGTGAGTGCTTTGTCTTCTGGGGTTTGGTGGCTTCTGTGTCCCCTTCTGACTTGGGTTTTTTCCTGTGTAAACACCAATGGGACAGAATTAAAAGTTGGACCCAAATCTCCGTGGAGCTGGCAGCCCCAGCTGTGTGGCTGGAGGGGTGGGAAGGAATCCACCTCCAGGCATCCAGAACAAGGTCTGCTTTTTGTTGGCCTCACTTCAGTGCTGTGAACAGGAGCTGGAGGGCTGAGGACACACAAAATGAAACCTCTAAAAGGCAGGAGAGAAACCCTGGCAGGAAGGAAGCACCCCCTCTCCCCCCTCAAATACCTGCAGAAGCTTCACCTGCCAGGAGGATGTTCCACTCTTTTTTTCTTTGGTTTTTTTTTTTCTTTAATAATTACTAATTCAACAGTAGATGTTGCCCCTTGTCTTTCTGACAGAGGTGGGTAACAAAAACCTGTAGAAATGTCAGATGGCACCTCAGAGGGGGGTGTGAGAGCAGAGGAGCAGGTGATGGGTGCTCTCCAGGCAGCACTTTTTTTTTTTTTTTTTTTTTTTTTGCCCCCCCATCCCTGTTAGGGATCCAGACCAAAGAGGAGCAATAAAATCAGGACATTAAATCATGACATTTCAGGCTAATGCTGATTTACCTTTTGCTGGAAGGAGGAGGAACTTTTCCTGGCCATAACCTGTCCCAGGATTTTCATTTGCTGGAGTGGTCACGAGCTTTGAAATGCTTGGAAGAATTCAGAGGAAGTAAAGTGAAGGCATTCATATTTAAGAGGATCTGAGAAAATCCTGTCTCCAGCAGAATTAGGTACTGGAGCTGTGTCCCTGCAAACACCCTGAGCCACCCTTGAGCACAATTTTCTTTTTTTGAGCTGAAATTTTCTGGGGTTTGCTGTAAAACAGGGAAGTGTCAGTTGGCAGTGTTGGGCTCTGGAGGATGCTCTGGAGTGTGGACTTGGAGTTCTGCTCCTTGCTGCCTTGCTTGGTGGCTTTTAAGGTTTCTGAGGTGTAGTCTGAATAGTCCCAAAACCCCCAAATTATTCAGTGGTGTAGAATATCAGGAGGAAAGCAGAGGGGGTGGGTAGGGTCCATGGCACTTTTGTGGCTGGAAAAGTGCTTGAATTCTTGAATTCTGAAGGAGTTAAACTTTTGAGATCTCAAAATCCTGCCAGGTTTGTGATCCTGGATTTCTCTGGAGAAGAAGCTGGGATGGGGCAGTTCACCTCCAGCCCTGCAGTCTTCTTCCCATTGGTTTCTTGTTGGGTCCTTCACATTCCTCTGCTTTTTTTTCCCCTTCCCTGAGCAAAGGTCTCCAGAGGGGGATGCAGTCATCTCATGTCCTCACTTTGATGTGGAAGTTGGATCTTGTGTGGCATGAAATCCCTGCAGTAACCCAGAGTTTCACCTTCCCCTTGCTCCTCTCCCCATCCCTTTAATTTCTGCTTCTTGCAGGAAGGTTAAAAAGGTTGAAAATCCAGGATAAAAATCCTCCTCCATCCCATGGTGACAGTGACAACTTTGGTGTCCTTCACCCTTCTGCCTGCAGAGGCTCCAGCTCAGCCCCTCTGCCTCCTGGGGAGTCCAAACAAGGATTTGGGATGCTGGGAATGGAGCTGAGCTTGGGGGGATGCAGCCTGCACCCAGCTCCAGTTTTCTGCTTTTAAACGCTAGGAGGTGAGGAGACAAAGTGCTGCCCCCCAGTTACTCACTGTGGGGTTCTAAATTCTTCCCACAACCCACCCCACCTGGCACAGGGGAGGTTGAGCTGATCTGAAGCCATTGCTGAAATGCTTCTGTGGAAGGGCAGAAAGCTCTCAGAGCCAAAGCAGAACAGAAGTGCTTTACCCAAAGGGCAGATTCAGCTAGAAATCCCAACTTTGGGAACTTTACAACACGTTGTCCTGACTGGTAGGAAACCAAAGTGTCTTCGAGCTGCTTCCTGGTGCCTTTTGGAGGAAACAACTCTTTTTTTTTCCTGAGAATTTTCTGGGGTCTCTAGTTGAAGGCATCAATTCCATTGGGAGTGAAAAGCATCCTTGTGGCTGCTCCAGCCCTGCTCCAGGGGTGTTTCTGTTCAGGAGTAGCCAACCAAATCCTGATTTTCTGAATCAACCTGCAGAGAAATGTTCCCTCCTCTCGTTCTGTGCTGACTTGGGAGCCAGGGATGCAGTTGCCATCTGTAAGCTCAGTTGCCTCTGGCTGCTTGGGATGTTGGGAGCTGCTGACCAGGACAGCAGGAATGGGATGCTCCAGGCTCTGCTTACAGCCTGGTTTGTAAGGTTTCCTGGAAAGAAAAAATGTAGAGGAGAGGAAAGGAAAGAGGAAAAAGGAAAGGAGAAAGGAAAGGAAAAAGGGGAAAAGGAAAGGGAAAAGGAAAGGAAAAAAGAAAAAGATAGTGTTAATTTTCTTTATATTTTTCTGAACTGCATCATTGGAACCTCTTTATCTTTGCATCTGGCAGGTCTCCCCACCTGCTGAACCTGGCAGATCTCCCTAAAAGCACAGGTAGATCCTGGGGAGGGCAGGAAGGACCTTGGTCATGGAACTGCCCCCCCAGCCTGAGGAACCAGAGAAGTCAAAATGCACTTTGGTCTCCAAACAGTAACTTGGGGTTGCAAGAGATCAGATTCTGCCATCAGGGTCAGCCTGGGCTTGGGGGAAGAAAATCTTTCCCTGCAGGGATTCCCCTTTTCCTGGAGGATTTGAGAGGGCAGAGGAAATCTGGGCTCAGGTTGTGCTGGACCAGGACCCAGGGCTGTGAGGAGCAGCAGCAGCAGCATCCCAAGGGTCCTGCGTGAGGATGGGGGATTTGAGCATCCCCTGGCTGTGAAATCAGCCTCCCCCAAAGCAAGGGGCAAATTTAGTGGCAAAATATCACTAAATAGGTTTTTTTCTCTCTGATTTTCTGCTCCTGGTGCCCATCACCCCCATCCAGGGCCTGGCCCTGCTCTCCTCCTGCCTTTATTGATCCAAAAGGGTGTAATTAGAAATGCTGTCCATGGCCCTGGGTGGTTTGCTTGGTTTGTTTGTTTATTTATTTATTATTATTTTTCCAAATCTCTGGCCCAGGAATTGAGGAGAGAGTGGCAGAGACTCTTAATTTGTCACAGGTTGGTTTTGCAGTCCCATTGGTGCCCAATAAAGGGGGAGCAGAGTATTAATGAGCAGCTGAAAAGAGCTTTTTTTTTGCTTTTTTTTGCTTTTTTTCTTTCTATTTTTTTTTCCCCCTTCCTACAAGGTGGCACATCAGGGGAGATGGGCTGAGCCCCAGGGTGGTGAGGAGCTTTTACCCAACCCTTGTAGGAGTTAAAAAGCAGATATTTGGAGAGCTGCCAGCAGAGGCCAGGTACAGGATGGCTCATCATGGGCAGGAAAGGCAGAAAAAGGGATTTTTTCCACCCTGGGCTGGTTGCTTACACTGGAGTGAGATGTGCTGATGGTTTCTATCCCATGGCTCTTCCTCAGATTCTCTTGAGGTGTGTGCAGGGAGAAATCTGGGGTTTTAGAAAGCAGAAAAATCCTCTCAGCTGAGAGGAAGGAAAAGGAAAAGGGAAAGGGAAAGGGAAAGGAAAAGGAAAAGGAAAAGGAAAAGGAAAAGGAAAAGGAAAAGGAAAAGGAAAGGCTGCTCCTGCCCTCTATCCAAAAGTGTTCCTGGAAGTGCAGCCTGAGCCCAGGGACAGAAGGCAGCCCCTTGTCTGTCAATATTTAAATTGAAATGTGACTTTTTTTTTTTCCCCCCCTGCTAACCCGTTCACTCAGCCTTCCAAAGAGTCCAGAACTCCTCCCCGTGCAGCAGTGACACTCAGCTCTGGTACCTCTGGCAGTTCTGGGCTTGAATGTCTTAGAGGAGCTGCAGCTTGTCTTGTTCTGAAAGATTTGGGGTTTTAAAAACCCTCTACTGGGGGCTAAATAGCTCTCAAATAGCTCTGGATCTTAGTTTTTCTGGATCATAAATTCCCTGGGTCACATATTTAGTTGGTTCTGTTGTTGGTGCTGGTGTTCTGGATCACATTTTCTCCCCATCCTGGATCATACTTTATCTGGATCTCTTTTTTTTCCCCTGGCTCAATTTGTTTTTCTTTTCTGGTTAATTTTTTTTCCCTTTTTCTTTTTTTTAAATTTTTTTTCTTTTTTTCTTTTTTTTCCTTTTTTTTCTTTTTTTTTTTCTTTTTTTTTCCTGTTCTTGTTTCTTTTTCCTTCTTTTTTTGTTCCTTTTTTTATTTTTTCTTTTCACCTTCTGCATAACTCTCTGGGTCATTTTTCCCCCCTGGATCATAATTTTTCAGGATGGTGTTGGCATTGCTAACCCAGCCACAGCCCCTGGTACTCTCCAACTTCATCATTTCAGAGAGGAAAGGGGAAAAACCTGAGGAGTGGCAAAGCAGGCAGTGGGAAATAAACCTCTGATTTGCTTCCTGGGCGAGCAAGAGGTGATTTGGGGGCTGATTAATTTCTTTTTCCCTTGACTGTGGGGTGAGGCAGCTGCTGGATCAGGAGCCTTTGCAGGGTGAAGGCTCCTGAGGACTGAGTCTCCTTGCAGGTGGGGGGGGTGTCCCCTGGGTGTCCCCTGGGTGTCCTTGGGGGGGCTGGCAGGTCACCAGAGCTCCCCAGACCTGCAGCTCCTCCTGCACTCAGTTCCCTGATGGCAGAGCTGTCAGAAAACTCCTGGAGCTGCTGCCTGGGCAGAGTTTCACTTCTCAGTGTTAACTCTTCACTTCCCAAGGAGGCTCCTTTCCACAGTCAGTCCTGCAAACTCCTTTTTCAAAGCTTTTCAACTTTTTTTGGTGGTTTGGTTTGGTTTATTTTGGGTTTGGTGTTGTGGTTTGTTGGTTTGGTTTTTTTTTCCCTGAGCAGCAAAAGGAAATTTCCCATCTGGGGGAGATGAAGGGGAAGAAGGTTGAGCCCAGGGAAGCTTCCAGGGACATCCTGTGGCACTCAAGGGGTTAAACTGCAAGAGGAAAACTATTTTAGTCCCATGGCAGGAGCACTCTGGGACTTGATTTCTACACTTCATTAAAAAATGGAGGCTGGGGAAGAGAAAATTCAGGAGCTTGGGCTTCCCCCCAGAGGTGGGAAGGGGGGGATCCCCCCCTGCTGCCCTCCAGAGCAGTCTGACACCCACCTGCAGCCCCAGCCCTCCTTTTGCTGGGAAAAACTTGGGATTCTTCCAAAGCCCCCAGGGTTTGGTGTGCCCTCCTCCTGGCAGAGGAACCTCCCCTCCCTCTCTGACCTTTCCCAGTCCCTTGCAGCACTTCTCTCCACCAGCCAGCATCATTCCATTTTATTCCCTTTTTCCTCATTCAGCATCATTCCATTTCCTTTCCCTTTCCCCCATCCAGCATCGTTCCATTTTATTTTTTTTCCCCCCTCATCCAGAATAATTCCATTTTTCTTTCCTTCCCCCCCTCCAGCAGTGTCACAGCTGCCTTCCTGCTCCCTGCCATCCTCCTGGAGCCACCAACCCCCCAGAGGACTTGTCACCACCCAGCACCCTCTGGCTCTTGCTTTTTCCCCATGAAGATCTCTTTTGTTCCTGGTGGCCAAATGCCCAAGGAGCAGCCTGGAAGTGCCATCAGGTTCTGCTCTTGCACAGTGGTGTTTCAGTGGGCTTCTAATTAGGAAAAAAGCATTGGACTAATAGGATGAGCTATAATTAGCAAGCCCTGCCCTGCAGCAGGGAGCAGGGGGTAGTTGTGGAGCCATTCAGGGAGTTTCTCTCCCATTTCAACCTCTTGGAACCTCTTTTTTCCTTCAGATAGTAAAAGCTGATGTGCTGGGGACAATCTCTCAGCTTTTGGGACTTCTGAGCTTGGTCCAGGGGGGCCCAGGTTGGTTCTTGGGTGGGTGTCAGAGGGGTGAACCTTTTACACCCCTTCTCCCTTCCTTGGAGAGGAGGGCCAGGGCTGGGTGAGCTGTCACCCTCTGGACAAAAGAAAATAACTCTGCAAACTGTTTGGGTTGGTTGTTGTGTTGTGTTTTGGGGTTTTTTTGTTTTTTTTAAGGAGGGAAATGACTCAGTTCTTGGTGGCTTAGCAGAAATAAGAGGCTGAGCTTCCAAGGAGTCTTCTTGGCAGCCAATGTGCATCAGTTTCTCTGCTCCACCTCCACCAGGACCATCAGGACTCAGTCCCTGCCTGGGGACTGGCTCTGGGAGAGCTGGGACCCTGCAGGGAGCTGCTGTCCCGAGGCAGCTGGCAAAAGGAATTGGTTTTTTCCAGCTGTGGGTTCCTTCCTCGGGTGTTTTCACAGAGAAAGGGAAGGTTTGGGTGTCCCACAGGGGATGGGACAAACTCCCCAAAGGAGTTCTGTGAAGTGGAAGCAGGCAGCAGGCAGCAGAGGTACTTGTGGGGGTCAGAGCAGATCCCCCCAGCAGTGTGGCTGCTCAGAGTGGGTTTTCCCTCCTGTCCCACAGGACACAGACTCCTCCTGGAGGCTGTTTCCCCCCCTCCTTTCCCTGCTTTTCCCTCCTGGAAGCTGCAGGGAGCTGTGATGTGGCCAGGAGCAGAGGGCTGAGTGACTTTGGGGTGGGGGGGGTGATCAGACCTCCCCCAGAACCCCCAACTCTGGTATCCCAGTGTGCCCAGTTTGGCATTCAGAGCTCCTGAACCACTCACCTGCTGAGCTGAGCCCCTGGGCTGGCACTTCCAAGGCCAATTCCCTGGGATTGCATCTCTATCCCTGCTGTTCCCAGCTTGTTACCTTCCTGTAGGTGACACCGTGGGCTGCTGCACCCTCCTGCCCCTCCAGATGCTCATCCAGGAGCCTGGGGGCTTCTTGGGCAAACTAAAACCTTGGAAGCAGCTGCAAACCTTCAGGAAACAACTTTTTTTTAATTTCTCATCCATCTTTGTCCCTAAAGCAGCCCCGTGCCACTTGGGGAGGGTCACAGCCACTCTGGGGAGAGAGAGGGATGGAATTTCTTTCTGCATGCCCAGGTGGAGCTGTGCTCCTTTGGGCCAAAAAGGAAAGTGGAGGTGGCCCAGGGGCTGCTTTGACTTGCCCAGAGCAAGTGCTGGCCCTGAGGATAAAAGTGCAGGAGGGAAACTCTCCATTAGAAATGGGAATGGTGGTTCCAGTGGGTGTTTGGGTCAAACCAGAGAGATGAATAAACAGTTGGTTCCCTCCTCCAATTTAAGGAGCAAAGGCTGAAGAAAGAGAGAGGAAGAGAAACAAGGACTTGAAAATATTTTTCAGCTTGCTTTTGATTTTAATCCCAAAGCATTTGAGCACAAACCTGCCTTGCAGTGCCCTCCCAGTCCAAAGGTGGGATGCAGGCATCTCATCCTTCCCCTGGACACCCATGGATTGGCAGCAGCTCTGGGGGGAGGGATCCCTCCAGGGATTGTGCAGTCTGGGCTAACCTGCTTCTCTCTGCCCCCAGGATCCTCCCTGCAGCCACTTTCAGCCACTTGGCCCAGCCAGGATCCCCCCTGGAACCCATGAACTTCACTGACAGGTGAGAGCTGGGAGCAGAGGGAGGCTGAGTCTCTCCTAAGGCACAAAAACTCTTTTTTTTTTTTTTTTTTTTCCTTCCCCCCCCCCTTGTTGAGTGGTGAGAATGGGGAGGGTGGAATTCTCCTCTGTGCTTTGCACCCCAGTTCCTGCCTCCAAGAGCTGTAGAGGAGCTCTGAGATGAAACTTGGATGAGGATTTGGGTCCTGTGCCTTCATCAAAAGTCACTTTTCACCTGCACACCCCTGGGGGTGAATCTCCCTCATTTCCTGAGGGACACAGCAGGTTCCATTCCTTTTTAACTGGGAATTCACAGCACAGGGAATATGGTCAGTCTTGGAGCAAGAGGAGAAGGAAAACTAAATGCACAGAAATTCCTCCCTGGAGACTCCCAGGATGTTTGGATGATTTGTGCAATCCTCCCAGAAGAAAAACTGAGTGGAAATGAAATTTCTGCAGAGCTCTGGCAGTGCTCTGGTGGCACAGGGGCTGTCAGGCCCTCTCAGCCACCTCTCCTGTGTCACTTGTCTCCCAGCATTTTATAAATAGCAATTTAAGGATTTATCCAATGTTTTATTTCCTTCCCAAACAGAGAATTGCCAAGGCTCTGGTGATCAATGTTAAACATTTGTGCTCCTCACTTTTCTGGGTGTAACAGGGAGAGCAGCAGGGAGGATCAGACTGAGATGTCTTGGCTGGAATCATGGAGGTTTAACCTGCTCTTGTTCTGCATAAAACACCTGAAAAACTGTCTCATTTGGATGATACAACTTGTTCTCCTGCATTTAGTGATCAAAACTGAGATGTAATTTTTGGGGAGTACAAGGCCCAGCCAGCTTCCTGCCCAGCAGTTTTCAGACAGAAATAGATCCATCAAAACTTGGGGGGGAATTCAGGTCAGACAAATCCCTCGTGTAGGAGCTGGAAGTAGAACCTTCTAAAAACACCTCCTTGAACCCAAAGCTGTGGGCCTGAGTATTAATATCATTTCCAAGCTCTCTGCAGAGGAATAATATGTGTATTGATTGGGAAATAAGATAATTCCTTAGTTGTTAAGGAAGATGATTCCTTAGCTGTGGTGCCTTTGCCTCCACATCCCCCCATTCCCTCTGGGACTGGCCTGGGGCTGTGCTAAATAATTTCTCTTGGGGTTGAAGATGAAAATTTGGAGCAAGGAACTTCTTGGAGAAAGGGAGAGATGCTGATGGGAGCTGGGTATGCAGAGAGCCTCTTGGCTTTCTCAGTTTTTAAACTGCAGGAACCCAAGGAGCTGGTGGTATCATCATCTGCACAGCACGTGGTGCTGCCAGAGCTGGAGTCTTGGTGGGACTGGGTGCTGCAAGATGCTAATTTTGCTGCTGTGGCATTAAAATGAATGAACCAAGCTAGATCCCTCCTCTAATAAGGAGCAGACATGAAATGGGGAGGGGGCTGGGAGGAGGGATCAGTGCTGCTCGAATCCATTCCCAGCAAATGGAAGTTGAAATCTCCAGTTGGAGGCCTTTCAGTGGAAGGGGTTTTTCTGGAGTCAAAATAAACACTGACCAACAGAGATTTTCATGGTCAGTTACCATCCCCCAGGATCCCTCTGCCTTGGAGAATCCATACCTGGAGGAAAGGCTGAGTAGTTCTCACCCAGGTGGAGTCACACCAGGTGCTGCTGCTGCTTAACTGGTGTCTCCCAACTAAATGACTTTGGAGTTCTTTCTTTCTTTCTCCTGGGAGCAGGGTTGAGTTTCCCTGGCAAGCTCCAGGAGGCTGCCAGGGAACTAACTCCATCCTGAACCTTGCAGTTTGGTTTGGGTGGGTTTTGGGTTTTTTTATTGGTTTTGCCTTTTCAGGCTGAATACTCTGAGTAGCACCATAAGGAAAAGCAGAAAAACCTGGTTGTGCCTTGAAAGATAAATCAGTTTATTGGAGTTCTTTTATTTTCTCAGCTCACTTTGATCACTTCTCTGAAGCTTTTAGGAAATCTCAGCAGGTTGCTGGGTTGATTTCTACAGGCAGCAGCAAATTTCCAGCCATGCAGCAACAGGTTTGCCATGGTTGCCATTGAGCTCTCTGTTCTGTGCTTCTCACTGAGCCACTGGCTGGATTTCAGCCATAATCATGATTTTATTTGAAGGTGAGTTGACAGCATGGCAAGCAGGAGGAGGACTTCAGGAAAGGAAAAAAAAATCCCATTTCTGGCCCACAGCAGAACTTGATGTTTGTGGGTCTCATCTCAGTGTCTTTCTCTAAATGTTCCATCTCTTCAGTTTGGTAAATATTGGCTCAAACTGGAGCTGAATCACTTCCTCCTGCCCTCTGCTGAGTGCCAGCAGTGGTAAGGTGGGCAGAGCTGGGTCTCAGTGCTGGGATGGAAGGAGAAGCAGCTCCTGGGAAGCTCCTGCAGGTGCTGGAGCAGCCCTGGGGATGCTGGACCTATTTTCAGGATGGTGTAGAATCCCAGTACCCACTCCTGAGCTCCTTCCCTTCAGCAGCTCCATGGCCTCCTATCCCAAATTGCCTTTTTCTGGCTGGTGAACCAGTGTTGCTTCTGGGAGAACTTCTTGATGCTTCAGACAGGGAGAAAACTTCCATGGGCTCCATCTCCTTTTGTTAGATTATTCCTGCTGGAATCTTTCACAGTCCTGAGCAAGCTTTTTTTTTTTTTTTTTTTTTTTTTTTAATGCTTCTGGTTTTTTCCCCCCTAAATCACTAAGGAAGGGGGAGGCAGTGATGCTGGCAGAGCCTGGGAGGGTGGGGAGCAGCTTGGGTGTGGGGAGGGAAGGGTTAAGTTCTGCCATTTTGTTAGGTAACACCCTCAATGGCCATCTCGATGAATGGCACCAAAATGGCAGGACTTAACCCTTGGTGGGCTGCAGGGCTCACTTCAGCACTTTCTTGGCACTTCTGCTGCTTTTTTTTATTTATTTATTTAGTCTTTTTTTTTTTTAAATTTTTTTTTCTCGAATTTTTTTCTTTTAAATTTAAGGTCTCATGGTCTGGAAATGAGAGAGAGCAAAAGGATCACCCCACCTCTGCCTGATTTATCATTTTTTTTTAGGTTTTGGGATGGTTTTGTTGTGTTCTTTTTTTTTTTCCCCAACAAAAATAACCAGGATTCTTGCCCTTTTAGTGGTGCATTCATTTAGTCTTTTTTTTTTTTTTTCCAGGACATCTCCAGTCTGGCTTCATGATCAATGAGGGCATAGGCAGGAAAAAAAACCCCAAACTCTTATGGCATAACAAGAACTTAAGCTTGGTTAAAACAGTGGCTTTTATCAAAGAAAGTTTTTACATTAAATTAATTTTTAAGCATCAGAAGGTGTGGGGATGACCCTGTTGGTCACACCAGGGCAGTGGCTCCTTGGAGGCAGTCATTTTTTGGTCAACAAATAGAAAACACTCACTGAGTGGCATTGGGATGAGTCTTAACCTCCTTCTTTTGTCTCTTTTTTTTTTTTTTTTTTTTTTTTTTTTTTTTTTTTNTTTTGTCTCTTTTTTTTTTTTTTTTTTCCCTCACTTTTTTTCTCTTCCCAGGTTGATTTTTTCTTTCTTTTGCCACCCAAGAGCTTGCAGGCTGTAGCTGGATGGGTTGGTTAAAAACTACAATAGGGAGTGTGGGTTTTTAGGGCTCATCTACAACAAGAAGAAAAGATTTAATCACTGGTGCAGGCAGGAAAAGTGCAGAGCAGATGGAAACCTCGAGCCTGTGCTTCCCATCTCCACATTGAGCTGGGAGAACCTTCCTGCCACCTTATCCCAAGGGTTTTCCAGCAACCTGGAGCCATGCTAGGAGCTCTTCTCCATCCCCAGCTCCTGCTTTCCAGTTCCTCCCTCCTTGCCCAGGAGGCTCTGACTGTTCAACAAGAATACCTTGGGCTGGATTTCCATGTGCTGGAAGTTGGGGGAGCAGCAGAATTCCTCCAAGGAGAAGGGAGTTTGCTGCTTGCATCTCTGGGAACACCCAGGGGAGCTCCAGGCTGCTCCCAGCTCCAGTTTTGTCTGTGTTTTGATAAGGGAGATGCTTGCAAGGAGGGAAAAGGGCTGCTGCTCCTTCAGGCTGCAAGAAAGGATGTCCTTGAGGATTTGTAATAGGAGAGGAGTGTGTTGGAAAGGTGCTGCCTGCCTGTTCCTCAGGGTTGGGGCTCTGTGGGCTCTGACCTTCCCTGGGAATCTGCAGATGGAGGCTTTGCCCCTGGAAATGCTCCCAGTGCTCAGTGCCTGCTTCTCTCCATCCCCCTGGGCTGAGCCTGGAGAAGAGGTGCTGGAAGCATTCAGCATGCATTACCTGTCTTTCTCAACAGAAAGATTGGGATTTGGGGATTTTGGCTGCATTGACTTTTTTTTTTTTAATCAAACTCAGTGCAGCTCCTTCCCCTTTGCTTGTGGTGCTGACCCAGGTCAGCAAGATCCAGCTGGGAGCCTGCAGAGTGTGATGTGCTGGGAAATAAACATCCCAGGTGCAGCTCAGGGTGCTGCCTTTCCCCATCAGAAATCTGGGAAAACCAGGAGCAGAAATGAGCAGCGTGGAGTGAACGTTGGGATCCTGAGCACTGCTGCTGGCTCAGCTGGAGGTGCTTGCTCCTTCTCCTCCCTGCCAGGCTGGAGAGCATAAAGATGCTGAAAATAAATCCAGATTAAGGTTTAAGGAGTTTTCTTCCTGACTAAGCAGTCGTGCTTCCAGAAGAAGTCCCTGTGATTGATGGGACATCTCCGGGGCCATCGCTGCCCCCTTTGCGTCAGCCCTGGGCTGGGCTGTGTTTGCAGGGAGGTGGGGGAGTCCTGCTGAGTGGATATCAAATCCTGGGTGTTTTTCTGTTAAAAAGGGTTTGGGGAGGGGGCTGGGGAGCACTCTGGGTGCTGCTGGGTGCTGTTAACTCCTTTCCCCATCAACTTTCTGGAAAGCACCCACTGGGGAGCTCAGCCATGCAGATCAGCCCAGGGGAGGCACTTGTGTAGCAAGTGTGATTTTTTATTTTTTTTATTTTTTTTTTTTAATTATTTTTTTAAATCCCCCCCCAAAAACCAAACCCCAAAACATCTCTGTTTCACCCCACACCATCCAGAGAAACCCCGTGGGCTCTTTGCCCCAAGGGGTTTGTGCTCCCGGAATGGCAATTTCCCATTAACGCTGGATAACAGGGGGGGTGAGCAGAGGTTAATTACATTGCATAATTATGTTAATCTCACGCCTCCTAAAAACCTTTGGAAGACTTGTGTGGAAACTTGGGTGCTGGCCTTGGTCTTGAAATCAATTTTAAAAGGGTGGAGGTGAAAATCAATGCAATGCTCACTTGCTTTAAGTCACCTGAAATCCCTCNCCTGGGTGCCTGGTGTCCCCTCTGGGATGCTGGAGGGAGGGATGCTGCAGGGTGCCCATCCCGGGCAGGGTGAGCCCCGCTGCGGGTTGCCTGCTGCCGGCTCAGACTGGTTTCTGGAAAGTGCTTTGTCTCTCAGGCTGCATCCTGGGAAGGGTCATGTGGAGCCCAGTGATGTCATGGGATCAAAGCCTGACTCAGCTCCGGGTCCCATGGATTGGGTGTCCCTGGGTGGCTGCAGGTACCGAAGTGCAAGCGGAGGTGGCACCCGGAGCAAAACTTCCCCTGGCTCCGGCAGGCGAGGAGTTAAAGCTGGGGGGGATTCCCCCCCTGAGAGCCCAGAGCTTCCACTGCTGCCTGGAGAAGCCTGGTTCCTGGTGGAAAAACCTGGTTCCTGGTGGAAAAACCTGGTTCCTGGTGGAAAAACCTGGCTCCTTCCCCAGGAGCCCAGGAAGTCTCCACTTGAGGCTTGCAGTGCTGGCAGCAGGCAGGGGATGGGATGGGATGAGATGGGATGGGATGAGGGTCCTTTCTCCCCAGAGTCTCTGATTCCCAAAACTCCCAACCCCAGCTCTAGGTCCTCAGAAAACCATGGCAGCCATCCCAGGGAGATCCTAATCTAGAATTTTGTAATTGCTTTTATTTGCATGGGAGGCAAACGCACACATTCTTCTCCTGCCTTTTTGGGAAGGAGCCAAACTTGGGGGGGGGGGTTTTGTTTTTTAGGGTTTTTTTTGGGTCGTCATGGGGGTGTGTGTATTCGTGGGGGGTTCTATGTTCTCCTAAGGCAGGCTGATGGGCTGGGGTTGGGTTTTTTTGTTGGGGTTGGGGGTTTTTTTGCTTCTCTCCTTGGTGATCCTGGTTTGCGCTCAGTGAGGTTTCTGCGTGCGTTCCTGTTTTGTTGTTGTCTGGTTTTGCTGAACAAAAAAGTGTAAGTAGAGTGATGCTGGGTGCTTAGTAGCTTCACCCTGAGATGGGTGTTGAAGATAGGGTGAGAGATCACACTGGCAAAACCTTTATTGCTCTTTCTGAACCCCTTTTGCAGTAACCGCTGTACTTTGCCCTCTTTTGAAATTAAAGGTGTTTTTTTTTTTTTTTTTTCCCCAAACCTTTTTTTTTATTTTTTAATTCCTCCAATGTATTTAACTCCTTTGTGTCTCCTCTCTCCCCAGAGCCTCACAATGACAGAGGAAGCATGCAGGACACGGAGTCAGAAGCGAGCCTTAGAACGTGAGGTCCCCCACAATGATGTGGACAGCAAGAAACTAAAAATGGAGAAAGGACTTTTGGGAACAGAGATCAACACTGAAGGAGACATGAAAATCAAAACAGATCCTGGAACTGGGAAAGTCCAAGGATTATTAAAAAGTGGAGAGGTGAAAGCAACCATCAAAGTGGAGGTGCAGACTGGAGATGAGCCTGTGGACATGAGTACCTCAAAAAGGTGAGTTGGGACCCACCTGCTCCAGCTGCACTGTCACCTTTGGGATGCCAGAGTTGAAGCTGGATGGTGCTAGGAAGAAATTCTCTGCCTTGGAATGGGAAAGAGGTTTGGACTTTGGTGTGTTGCAGCCCTGGCTCTTCACGTGAGATTCAGCAGCTGCTTCTGAGTTACTCCCTCACTGATAGGAATAGGGGGAAGGATTTCAAACTGGAGGAGGGGAGGTTTAAATTAGATATTAGGAAGAAGTTCTTCCCCATGAGGGTGCTGAGACCCTGGCACAGGTTGCCCAGAGAGGTGGTGGAAGCCCCATCCAACCCTGGAAGTTTTTAAGGCCAGGCTGGATGGGGCTCTGAGCACCCTGAGCTGGGGGAGGTGTCCCTGGCCATGGCAGGGGGGTTGGAACTGTATGAGCTTAAATGCCCCTTCCAACCCTGATAATTCTGTGATTTTTTTTTTTTTTCTCCCAGAAGTTCTGGGAGCAGTGCAGCTGTGATGTGCAGCTGAGTGAAGAAATCTGGAATAGGAAAACGTACGAGTTATACAGAGGGTGCTCTTTGAGCTGCTGGCTGAGATTTCTGTGAGGGAGAGTGGCTTGGATTTCTTTAATTGCCTGTGATATAGGCAAAATAATAGATTGTAGTTGTCCACACTGCAGCTTCCTGACTGAGCAGTGTGTATGGATCAGTCTGACTCTTTCTGGAGTACCTTGTGGATTTTTGACTCTAGGAATAATCTGCAGAGACAGCACCTGTCTGTCTGCAGCAGTTCCCTGTAGGACAGGCTCTCAGTACTTTCTTGGAAGTCTCATCTCCTTCAGACACCTGAATTCTGACATCTGAAATCATGAAGTCCCAAGTTCCTTGTTGCAGAAATGCAAAGTTTTCCCTTTGACTGGTTTGGGAGACGCGGGTGGTTCCGACACACAGATCCAGGGGAGTCTCTTTAAAGCCAGAGTCTAAATCTTCCACCATATTTCTGCAGGAGATTCTGCCTGTACCAGGATAAACTGTTCTATCAGATATTCTCTGGCCCTGACAGTGGCCCTTTCAGCCTTTTTTCCCCTGTAGTGCAGTGAGGTCCAACCTATGGAGCAGGCGGGGGAGAAGCCTGGTTCAGTCCTGGTTCTGACAGCAGCTGGTGCTGGAGCAGTAACATGTAAGGACTGGGACCTGCCTGTCTGTGCAAAATTGGCTTAAACAGTCCTTGAAGTAATAAATTCATGCTCCCTTGGATGTGGGGTGTTGCAGCAGGGCAGATTGAAGGTGTGAAGCTGAAAACACCAGATCCTTATCAGCCACAGGAGTCAGGGGGAGGAGGAGCACTTCTGGGTGCTACTGAGAAAATTGGGATCTTTGATGTTTGCTGGCAATTCATCTGTAAACTTTTCCTAATGCTTTTCTAAGAGAAGTAACTTCAGCCTGCAAGAGGCTGGTTACACATCCAGGGCTGCAGCAGCTGTAGAACAAGAGCTCTTCATCAGCCTGGTTTGAGGGAAGGGGAGAGCTTGCAGCTTTCTCCAGAAAACTTCTGCCAGAGGGACAATGACACGAGTTGCTCAAGTTGATATTTAGGAGGCACTTAATGACTTGCAGAGAAGCAGCTAATTGGGGTAATGGATGACTTCCATGGTGAGCAGTTGCATTGTGCTGACTTGGGGGTAAATCTCTGAAAAGTGTTTTCTGGTGTAATTGCTGCCTGGTAATTACCACAGGTATGCAGGCTCTTCACTTTTGAAGACTTATCTAAAAAGATTGCTCATACCAAAAACTGCATAAATTAGAATCAGGTCTCCTGCCTCTTTGGCTGCAGTACTTGCCCCCACACGCACGTTCTTGTTGTGAATTCAGAATATTTTTGAGATGTCTGCCAGAGTTCCTGCTCTGGTGCAGAGGTGATGGAGGAAGGGGCTGTGCACTTGACTTCCCAGAGAGCATCTGGAATAAGAATGATGAGGGGATGAGAGATCATCCTCTCTCTGGGCAGTGTTCTTGTTTCAGGTGGTAACAGGATCCTCTTGGATTCAGTTTCTGCAAGGAGGCTTCCCTGCCTGAAAAATAAGTTTGCCTGAGGAAGACAGCCTGATCCCAAATCCAGGGAAGTTAATCATAAGAAATATCATTAAGAATTTCACAGGTCTTGGATAAACTCATTGGACAAAGTTGGAACACTTTTCCTAATGCACATTTCCAGAAAATTCTTCCCAAGAGAGGAATTAAACTCTGGGTCCTCTGAAAGGAGGAAAAAAAAAAGCTCCAAAGGTTCTGGAAAACCCTGGAAGGAAGGCAGCAGCTTCCCAGCTCCTGGGCCTCATCGTGGTGGTGCTGGTGGCTCTGCTCCCAGAGCATAAAGCTGGTGCTGAGCTCCTGACCAGCCTCAGGATGCAAATATCTCCAAGTGAATGGAATCTGAGCCTGGAGGTGGCTGCCACACAGAGGGAGCTTTTCTCTGGGTGCAGATCCCATCCCTTGCATACAGAAGAACACAGTTGGCATTTGTAGGGAAGGTGGGTCTTGATTCCATAAGGATGAGGTGGGTTTTTTTTTCCCCCTAAGTGTGAGTTTCACCTCTCCAGACCTTTGATCTTTAGAGGAATTCAGCTTGCAGCTTTCCTAAGACCTGTGTCTTTAAAAGACTTCAGCTGCTTTTCCAAGGAGGTGAAAAAAAAAAAAGAGCTGCTGCTTGAGATTCCTGACTTGCTGCAAACTTCTTGGGTAAAATTCATGCTTAGTGGTGTATGATGTTTTGGCTTTAAACTTCCTTCATGCTTTTAGAACTGAAAACACAATATTTTCCTTGGAAAAGGTGGCCCAGCAATAATCAGAGTTGAGTCCAGACCTCAGGCTGATTGAGTGCTTTATCTTTCTGAAATCAGTTGATTTTCAAGATTTGAAAATACAAACCTGGCAATATCTCTGCCTGAAACTGAAAAAAAAAAATAAATTTCTTTTCTTTTGTTTTGTTTTTTCCCCCAAACCTTGAAGTCAAATTTAAAAATAGGATCTGGTTTGAGCATGTTTTCTGATGCCAGAAGAAACAGAAGAAAGTAGTGGTGGAAGTCTTTGATGAGAGGTCACACAAGGCCAAGCCCAAATCTTGCTCCTCTCTCTGCCTGGCATTTTTGCAGCTGCTCTGGTGTGTAATTATCCTGGACCTGCTGCAGATGGGGGGAAGGAGAGTCCTCCCCTCTTGATAAGGGGAAAAACTGATGCCAAGAGTTTCTTGGGGAGTTTGAGTATTTTATTTTAAATGCCCAATTTTAAAGTTTCCTCCCTTGACACTCAGGGGAAGGGCTGCAGTGGGTTTGGCTGCACTTTTCATGCCACAGTCACTCCATCCCTAGCAGCTCCTTTGATTCCTGCAGATAAAACATCTCCAGGAAAAAAAAAGAAAATACCCACTGCATTGCTTTTTCTTTTCCTTGTTTGTCTTCCTTGCCAAATATTTTTGGATGAGAGCATCCAAGAGGTGGCTGAATGGACTGAGGCAAAACTGTTGCATATTTGCTGATGCAGATGAAGCTTGAGTCTGAGTTGTGGTGGTTCCTTCCCTGCCCTGAGCATGGGAAAATGTTGGGAATACAGCAGGATGGGGCTGCAGGGCTCCCCAGGGAGGGATTTCAGGTGACTTAAAGCAAGTGAGCATTGCATTGATTTTCTTTTTCTCCCTTTTAAAATTTTTCTTTTTCTCAGGAGGGATGGAAAGTGCTTTTTAGAACTGGGGATGCAGAGGGTGCTTGTTGAGTTCCAGGAGCTCCCAGTCCTCTGAAATCAGATCCCAGCCACCAGAGTGGGTGCTCCTGGGTGGTTCTTTTTCTTTTCTTAGTGTTAAGTTTAAACCTTTGCATCCCTTGGTCCTTGGAACTCCTGTCTGGCAGGAACATGGATCTGTTAGGAAAGTTGGATCCACCTTTGGACCTCAGGTGTGTCATCTGCAAGCCCATCACACCTTCTTCCAGGTGATCTTAAAGGGGTTTGTCCAGGCAGGAGGATGCTGTGGTTCTGGGATGTCCTGGGGGGTTCCCACTGCTGGGCTGCTCCAGGATGGAGATTTTTCCTCCTTGGGAAAAGCCATGGGGGTGGCTGGCATCATCTTCCAGCTTCTCCTCCCTCCTCCAAATGGCAAATAAAACCAGGAGGGCTCTTTTAGTATGATTTTTGTAGGGATTCTTTTTGCCATTTCTCCTGTGTGGTGCCCCTTGGCAGTGGGAACCTTGAAGAGGGACCCCCCCCCCCTAGGGTCATGTCCTTCCCAATCCCATTTTCTCCCTCTTGGCACCTGAGCCCCAGCCACACCTCCTGACAAAAGGTGGTGGTGGGGTTGGACTGGTGGGGACTGGTTGTTGCCCTGGTTTTCACCATGGTGGGCTGGGGTCACATGAGGCCTGGGGCCACCATCTGAAGATGGTTCAGAGGAGGAGGAGAAGAATGAGAAGAGTAAGAATAAGGAGAAGAGGAATAATAAGGAGAATAATAATAAAGAAGAAGAAGGAGAAGAAGAAAAAGGAGAATAATAAGAGGGAGAGAGAATAAGGAGGAGGAGAGGGATTATAAGTTAGAGAATAACACAATAATACAAGAATAAGAAGAAGAGAATAGGAAGGGAGAAGGAGAATAAGAAGAAGAAGAAGGAGAAAGGGAACCAGGGAAAGATGGGGATTGAACCTTAAAAGTTGGAGGAGGAGCAGCCAGAACTTGGCTGGGGTTCAGCCTCTAAACCTTCACACCCAGCTGCTTGGTGCCTTCAGAAGTTTTTCCAGCTGCTCAGAGCTCAGCCCGACCATGTTACCTCCCTGCTAAGAGCAAATCCAGCCCAGTTTGGTGCCTTTGGATCCAGGAAAAAGCTGGGACCTCTTCACCTGTGCCCTTGGTGCTTTTGGAACACTCCCGAGTTTGGGGAACTCCAGTTCTCTGGCTTGCTGTGCCCTCTAGAGGACATCCCTCTACTTTTCCCTTTTTTAATTTTTTTATATCCCCCCCCTCAACACTGAAGTTCCATTTTAAAGGCTGATTCCTTGCAGGATGTGAGGCTTTTTTTGCAGCATCCCAAATTCCCTTTGGCTGGGGTCTTGCTCTGGTGCCCGTGTCTCCCGAGGAGGGTGAAGTGGCTGCTGGAAAAGCTTCAGTTGAAGAAATGCACCCTTGGTGTGGCTGCATTTGGAACATTTTGGTACTGAGAAGTTCAGTAGCCCCCAGGAGAGCTGCAACTGATGGATTTATCCATCTCTGGTTGATTCAGAATGTGAGATGTGGGATCAGTCCAGCAGAAAGTTGTGAATTCCTTTGCAGAGTGCAGGAGTTGGTGCTGCTTGGATGAACTCATTCTCTGTGTTTTGTTTTGTTTTGTTTTCTTTGATTTGCAGTGAAATAAAGAGAGAAAAGAGAGTCCCCTCACCAGATGTTATTGTTTTATCTGACAATGAACCCTCCAGCCCTAGAATGAATGGTTTAACAAAAATAGCATTAAAAGAGACCAACACGGAGGCACTCATGGTGAGTCTGCTCCACTTGACTTTCTCTTGGGCCACACCACATGAGACACCTGAGGGACAGGCTCAGGTGGCTCTGTGGCTTTATAAAGGTAGATTTGCAATTGGGGGAGTCTTGAAACTCTTTAAAAACTGATTTATTGATGTTTTCCAGGCTCTTGGGAAAGCACTCCTTGATTATTTTGGGGTTTTGCACGCTTCAGACATGTATCTTTTTTCAGATTTGCCTTTTTTAGTCCCTTACTCAGCATGCTACAACACAGATTTTTTTTTTTCCTTCTTTTGCTCATGAAAGCACCTCCAAATCTTTTATTTTCTTTTTTTTTTCCCCCTTGGAGTTCTTTCCCCACGCTCCGCCTGCGTCACTCCCCTTCGTGGTGACCCGGTGTCAGTCTGCAATGCTCTTAAATTATTGTCCCAACTTTTCTCTTTTCCCTCTCCCCCTTCCCTGCAGAAGAGCAGTCCAGAGGAACGTGAGAGGATGATCAAACAGCTCAAGGAGGAGCTACGGTTAGAAGAAGCCAAGTTGGTTTTATTGAAAAAGTTACGGCAGAGCCAGATCCAGAAGGAGACCACTACTCAGAAGGTATTTTAATCAAAATGAAATAACTCTGGTGGTTGCTGTGACCTGTTGAACACCAGCAGCTTTCAGATACAGCCCATCTCACTTGGAAGTTTGGGGTGGTTTATCCTGGGACCCAGTCTTTGTTGTGGAGTTGCTGGTTTTTTGTCTTGCCAAGGCCAAGCAAGTTGGGTTTGTCACATCAACCATATTCAAAACCTCCTTGTGAAAGCTCAGATGCATTTATGTCTGTAACAGCCCTCCAGTTATTGAACACTCCACCCAGTCCTTAACCCTGCCTTGAGATGCCTGAAACACATTTGAAGATTTTTTTTTATTTATTTTTATTTTTTGCACGTGAAAAATGGAGAATTCAAGTGTTTAACCCCAGCCTGTGGGGCTGAGGGCTCTGCTCTGTGCTGCCTGCCAGAAGCCCAGCTCTGGATTCCAGGATTTTTCCAGGTGAAGCCAGTCAGAAATTTCCTGGGCTGCCAGCTCCAAGTGGCAGCAGAGAAGGGGAGAGGCAGAGGGAGGGAGGCAGGAGGAGAGGTGAGGATGTGAACACTCTGCAGGCACAGGTGAAATCTCCAATCCCTGCAACAATGGCAACTAAATAATTTTATTTTCCAGTGTGTGCTGCTGACTTTTGGTGTATTTTTGTGCTGGGGGCTGCTTTGGGGTGCTTTATTTTGGTGTCTTTTCTCCTGGACTTCTGAGTGCTTCAGTAGGTGAGCTTCAAGCTAATTGCCAAGTACCTGCATCCCTCAAGTGGCTGCTGAGCAGTGAGCTCTGGGTGTCTGCACTAACACTGGGTGAAATGGCAAACCCTCAACTCCTCAAGTCTTTTTCCTAAACTTTTTTTTTTTTTTTTTTATGCTTGAACCTCAGTAGTTGAGCTGGGTGGTGGCAGTGGGTAAGACTGAAGTGAGCTCTCAGCTGAGAGTGCTGAAAGAGGTGTCCACGTTGCTCTGCAACTCCTGATTTTCCTGGTATAATCTTATCCATACAATTCCTTACAATTTCTTCATTTAAATACCCACAATGAGAAGTGTGGAGGAAGGAAGGGATGAGGGAGGGGGGAACCACAGTCTGGGAAGGTTCTCTTGCTGAGGCTCCAGGAGGTAAACGCTTTTATTCCCTCAGCTTCTGTAAATTCTGCTTGCACCCTTACACTCTTCTGCTTTCTTTCTGGTTTTTTGTTTTTTTTTTTCTCCTCTTCCAGCCTGCTGGTTCCTCTGGGAGTGCTGTGGCCACCCCTCCTCCCTTGGTGCGGGGACCGCAGAGTGTTCCTGCTGGCAAACCATCCCTCCAGGTCAGTGGGGTGGGCCAGGCTGCCAGGTTCAGGGTTTGGAGCAGGGAAGAAGGTGCCCAGTGCAGGGAAAGGACAAAATCCCATCACATTCCTGGCTTAGAGCCAGGTGGAATTTTTGGGGGTTGGTTTTTTGAAACTCCCCAAATCCCCACTGAAAGGTGTTTGTGGTTTTTTTTAGAACAATTGGGGTGGGAGAGAAAAAAGTAGGATGTCACACAGAGGTCACTCTCATGAGCTTATTTTTCAGTGGCTGAGCATCCTGATCCATTCTGCTGCTCCATCCATCCATACTAGTGCTAACAACCTTTGGCCAAGGAGGATGTCATGGAGTTGTGTCCAAGAAACGTGGTGGCAGGCTCTTGCCTGCCCTCAGGAGACTGAATTGTGCCTTCAGGGTGCTTAACTGTAAGAGCTGAGTCAATTGTGTGATTTTGGGTTTTTTTTTTCCTTTGGCTTGGTGGCTGAATGGCACGTGGTGGTAGGAAGGATCTTGGGTCAGACTAAATTCAAGGAAGCATTGGAAAGCCTTGGGGAAGGGCTCAAAAAAAAAAAAAGGCAATTGAGATCTGTCAACCTGACCTTCCTCTGGTGCCTCCTTGGGATTCAAATATTGATAGTTATTAAAATAATGATGGTTATTTACCTTGAAATAAATGTCTAAACTGCTTGAGCACCAGCTGCTCTCACTCAGAACACTGCAGCTTCTCCTCTCCAGATCTCCCAGGATACTGGACTGGAGGGAAGGGGTGAATTTGGTTTGGGAAACATTCACCAGACCTAAAGCAATCTCTCGGTCAGAGGAATCCCTTCCTTCAGGCAAGTTGACAGCACTTTCAGAGGAACTGGAGCACGAGTTAAATCCTCAGGCATCAGAGAGTGAGGCTCTGCTTGGACAGAGCAGAGAGCTGAGAAGCCAGAGCTGAAGTTGTTCTGGCTGATTTGCAGTGTTTGGGGCAAATTAACCAAACCTCCATCTGCTTTTCTTGACTGTACAAACCCTACTAATCCCTGTGTGTGAGAGTTCACTTCTGCTCTGTAGTTGAAAGGCAGAACAAAAATGGGGGAAACTTTCCCCCTGCCTACATCTCTGGGTACAGATGGTAAAGGGAGAGCTTCCAGTGCTCTGGGGATTCTTCCTGCCCAGGTGATGGTCAGTTGGAGGGAAGTGGTGAGATGTAGAAAGCCATGGGAATAGGATGGAGAGGGGGAATAGGATGGAGAGGGGGAATAGGATGGAGGGGCTTGTGTGGCTCTTGAGCAGTGTGTGCTCCTCAGGCTTGAGTGCATGGGTTGCAGGGCTGGAGTGGTGCAGGAAACCCCAGCACCTTCCATAGCATCATGAGCTCCTTGGAGGATTTAATGCAGTCTGCAGCCCCATAAAGCACAGACAGCAATTTTCCAAACTTCTTTAGCCTGATTCCTTTTTCATTTTTTTTTCCTAAAGCTTTCCCCTTTTCCTGTCTCTTTTTTTTCCTTCCCCTGTACCTGCACAGTCTGCTCACCTCCCCACCTTCTGTTTACCCCCTGCTTCTCTCTTCCTCCAACCCCAAATACACTTGTTTGTTGTTGTTTTTTTTTTTAATTTGGGTTTTTTTGGGACACTACCTGCCCTGAAGCCAGCCCAGCCAGCCCTTGTCCTGCAGTATTTCTGGTGGCTCAAGACTGACCCCGCATCCATCGCATCAGCTGCGCTCACTCACCCCTCACGCTGAGCTTCTGGTCTGCCTCATGGGTGTGTGTCTCAGGACAGCAGCTCTGGAGCTGGTACTGGATATTTATGAGAGGGCAGATGAAAACGTTGCTCGGGACCACACTTCACCTTTTGAATTCCGTGCAGGATGAGAGAGAACAATCCCTGAGCCTGTAGCCAGGCTGCCACCGCGGCCCCGCGTGAGGTGTCGGATGCCCACTAAGCAGCAAGAGAGCACGAGTAGAGATGCACCAGGACAAAAAAAAGCAAAGAAAACTCTTCTCTGTTTTGCAGACCTCCTCTACACGTATCCCAGGCACTGTTATTCCTCCTCCCTTGGTCCGTGGAGGGCAGCAGACTTCTTCAAAATTAGGAACTCAGCAAAACACACAGATAGTGATGCCGCCTCTTGTCAGAGGAGCACAGGTAAGTGTTTGCCTTGCAGTAGACTCTGGTTTTCCCTTGTGCATCTTAACGGTCTCCTTTCTGCTTGCCTGGAGGGAAAACAAAGAAGTTTCTTGCTGGAATTTTTTAATATGGCTAAATAAGATCCTGCATCATTCACATCTGGCACATTGTGCTCTCCCGTGACTCCTCCGGTGCAGCACAACAAATGCTTTGGTGCTGCAGGATCCCTGCTCCCCTCAGCTGCACCAAAGCACTTTGCCTTTCTTAGGAAAGTTAATTTACAGGCTTTCAGCTTCACCAGCTTTTTAGGAAAGCAGCAGCAGAGGAAATGAAACACAACCCCTTGTTCTTCCATTTTTTTCCCCCTCTCATTATTCCAATTTCACCTTTTCAAATGCTAAAACTCACCTTTTTTTTTTTCCTTTCCTCATTTTGTCTATCCTGCAATTGAATAAGAGCTGTTGGAATGAGATAGTTGACTGGAAGTGCTGCTTGCAGGGTGTTTATTACCTGTAGCAGAAAATAGTGGTGCACTAAGGGGGTAGGAGAGCAATTTTTCCATTTGCTCTCTTCTAAAATTATGACTTCCGTGGAATAGCAGGAAAAAATAATTCCTTGTTAAACAAGGATATATTTGATAGTGGAAGGTCTGCTTTTATCTGCTGCACAGCCAGCATCAAGGAGAGGAGGGTGGAGATTTGCTGTTTCATTTCCTTTCTCTTCTAACTAGGGAGAAAAACTCAGAATGAGAAATCGATGCCTTTAAAACGAAACGGGCTTGACAGCTCTACACTTGGCAAGAAATTTGACTCAGAAACTTTGGGGTTCTTTGGCATAGCTGTGTCAACCAGAATCCAGTGGCCTTGCATAGGAGCATCTCTTGCTGTTGCTGCCTTCTCCTTGCTTGGTTTTGAGAGAGGGAGAGGGCAGCCCCCCCCCTCCTGACACCGATGCTAACAGTCACGCTTTCTCTGCACTTCCCTCCTTGCCTCCTCCCCACTGCCTCGTGCCATCCCATCCCCCCTTCCTCCTGCATCCTTCCCCCTGCCCAAACCCTTCCTCCTCCTCCCTGGCACCATCACATCAGCCCATTTCTGTCTCTTCCCAGCAAATCCACAACATCCGACAGCACTCCAGCACGGGGCCACCTCCCCTGCTGCTGGCGCCGCGGGCGTCCGTCCCCAGCGTCCAAATCCAGGGGCAGAGAATTATCCAGCAGGGGCTGATCCGTGTGGCCAATGTCCCCAACACCAGCCTGCTGGTCAACATCCCACAGGTCAGTTCTCCTCCCCCCCCCCTCCCCCGCTATTTGAGGAGGTTCAGGATTGGAGATCAGGAGGAATTTCTTGACTGAGAGAGTGGAACAGGCTGCCCGGGGGAGTGGTTGGAAGCAAAAAGGTCTGGATGTGGCACTTGGGGACATGGTTTAGTTGGCATGGGGAGGGTGATGGTTGGATTTGATCTTCGAGGTCTTCTCCAACCTTCATGATTCCCTGATTCTCTTCTGTCATCTCAAAGGAACAGAGATGAACAGTTGATTAATGAATGGGTGTTGGGTTGTGGTGTCTGATCGGTGGGGACTGCTGTCCTCTCACTGATGGGCTTCCTCCTTCCTGCTCCTTGTTCTTCCCAAGCAGTCCTTCCCTCTGCTCACATTCCCCTCCTGTGTGGGGGAATGTGAGCAGGAACACCCTTCCTCCTGTAGGGAGGAAGAAAAACATCACAAAGTATTGGAAAGCAGCAGATACTTCAGTGAACTGCACGCTGTGCCTTGTTTCACCATCAGCATTTCAATATGAGGCTGTCCATAGAATATTTATTTGGGTTGTTTTTTTTTTCCCCTCTCTTCCTTAAAAAACCTCAATTAATGTTGTCCAAGCAGAGCTCAAACCAGGTCAGTGCTCCTCTTGTCAACACCAAGAGAAACTGAAGCAGCAGCTTCACATCTCCCCCTCACTCCAGGAGCTCCGTCTCCATCTTGGTGGTGGTGATGGTGGTGGTGCTCCAGAACTGGACACCATTTATCACTCACCTCTCTCCTCTTCCCTCCCAGGCTTCCCCGACTTCAATCAAAGGTACAAATGTGACATCAGCTCAGGCCAATGCTACCACGACCAGTGCTGCTTCCATGGTCAACTCCAACGAGTCGCCCGCCAGCCGGCAAGCGGCCGCCAAGCTCGCCCTGAGGAAGCAGCTGGAGAAGACACTGTTGGAGATCCCTCCTCCCAAGCCTCCAGCACCAGAGATGAACTTCCTGCCAAGTGCAGCTAATAATGAATTTATTTACTTAGTGGGGTTGGAAGAAGTCGTGCAGAATTTGCTGGAAACTCAAGGTGAGAGGGGGGGGGGAAAAAAACCAAACACCTCGAGGTTAAAAGGTGCCTCTCTCCTCAAAGGCAAGGAGAGAGCTTCTCCCAGATGGGTTTTCTCTCAATAGCAGGCAGCATGGAGTTCCAGGCTTTGCAGGATTTGATTGTCCTACACTGACAAATCTAAGAATTCACTTCCTTAAATAATTTTGCAACTTTTCTTTAAAATTCTACCAAAAAAAAAAGTTAACCATTTCTCCTAAGCAAGACTGTAAAGATTCCCCACCCAATGCTTCCAGTTCTCCCCAGAGCTGCTGACATTTTTCTCACTTGTTTTGCCATCACCACTGAATTCTGTAACCAGTTTCTAAAGCTGAATCCATAAGGAGGGAAGAGCTGAGGGATTCAGTGGTGCAGGAGGCTCCAGCCCGAGAGGAGCTCAAGGCAGCGGGGAGGGGGTGGGTGGGTTTGCTTTGGGTTAATGCTGGGATATTCCTGAGGTTTCCAAGTGGTCTTCCTTTAGGAGCTTGAGCTCACCTGGTTGTCTTCTCCAGGGAAAGTCTCAGTTCCTGTCTCCTCTCGGGAGCCCTACATGTGTGCTCAGTGTAAGACTGACTTCACCTGTCGCTGGAGGGAGGAGAAGAATGGAACCATCATGTGTGAAACCTGCATGACCTCCAACCAGAAGAAAGCCTTGAAAGCTGAGCACACCAACAGGCTGAAGGCAGCCTTTGTCAAAGCCCTGCAACAGGAGCAGGAGATTGAGCAGAGGATACTGCAGCAAACTGCTTCTCCTGTGCAGAGCAAGTCAGACTCCATCGTGCAGCACCACTCACTCAAGCAGGTGAGGCTCCAGCCAGGTCTTGCTGGTGGGGAAACTGAGGCACGAAGGTGCTTTGCAGCTCCCTGGTGTGTGTGTTTGAGTGGGAGTTGAAAGCTGGGCTGAGGAAAGTTGTTTCTGTCCTGGGGGGACCTGACACTGAGATTACATTTCCTGGATCTGAAGCATGATGTCCATGGGTGTGTGTAACTCCTGTCCTGCAAAGTCCTGGAGCTGTTTGGGTTTGGTTTTTTTTTTTATCATGTAATTAATGGAAAAAGTTGCCCCAGCACCAACTACATTAACCCAGGGTAGAAAAATCAAATGAATATTGGCTGGAGGCAGCCTTCATCGTGTTGCTTGTGAATTTTGAAGGTGATGGTAGCACCCATCCATGTCAGGGACTGGATCTCATGTTAAACCACCTTGCAGCTGGGGGAAGACAGAAACTGCTGAAGTGCTGCTTGGAGCTGAAATAATCCAAGTGCTGGATATTTAGGAGAGGGGGGGTGAGTGGTGCCTGGGCATGGAGGTGATCACCCAGCACATTTTGGGCTGCTTTGCAGGTGCTGGCAGTTCCTCCTCCTTACAGGTGCTTTCAGAAGTAAGCTGCCTGATTTTGTTGGGAGAGACCCCTTGGAATTTTTCAGCCCTGGGATCTGCTAGTAAAGCATTCCAGACTTGGCAAAAGAAGCCAAAAAGGGAGAGAAGGGCAGGAAGGATTTATAGAGGGTGTTGTATTTGAGCAAGACAGAAATCTGCACCTCTCTGACCCTCTGCTCTCTTGCCAGACTTCTAGCCAGATGTCTCGAGGTCCTCCTGGAGCTCCTAGAGGGGTCTTGCATGCATTTAGCCAGTCCCCCAAGCTGCAGAATGCATCTTCTGCAGCAGCACTGGGGAGCAGGGCAGGTAAGCATGCTGAGAGACCTGTCAGCAAGGGCAGTGCTGCCTCCTGGAAGAAGACTTCCATCAATACAGGTAGGTTGTTCTCTAAAGCCTTTTTTTTCTTTTTTTCTTTTTTTCCCACCCTTTTTCCTCACTGGCTGCACTCTGCCCAGCAATGCTTTAGCTTTTTGTGGGGTCAGGATGCTGCTGGGAATGCAGTGGCAGAGTGCTGCTCAGTGGTGCTGTGCTGCAGGAGGTGGTGGTGGGTTTCTGGGAGCTGAATTCCTCTCTGAGTGTGACTGGTGATTGCTCTTTGCTGAAAGCAACGTGCAGTAAAGAGGTGGCTTTGAGCACTCCCAACCTTCCTCAGGAGCTGAAATCACCAGCACTGTTCCTTTCAACAACTGGAAATTATAAATTCTAATCTTAAGCTTTTTTTTTTATATATATATATATATGAGTCTGACTCAAGAGGAGTCATTTGTTTTCTTGAATGATAATGAGGCTCTCGGGGACAAAAACACTCTTAGCAAGCAGCTCTCTTGTAGTCTTACTTTCGTGCCTGGCATTGAATGGATTTCTCTTCATTTTTGTTACTCCTGACAGCTTAATTCCTCATTTAAAATGCAATTTGATTGCAGAGAGCTCTCCCCTGCTCAAACCTTCATCTCTCCATCCAAACCTCCCCCAGATAATTCATCTCCTGAAGGTCTCAGCCCTTCACAGCCAGGGATGCCCCGTCCTTATTCCTGAGGGTGAAACATTTTGTGGCTGATGTTTTTGACCATCCTGTGACCCTGGGTCTCCTCTTTGCTGTCTCCTCAGGGGGAGCTTTGCCCTTTGTCAGCCCCAGCTTAGCTGTGCACAAATCCTCCTCAGCAGTCGACCGCCAGCGCGAGTATCTCCTGGATATGATTCCCCCCAGGTCCATCCCACAGTCTGCCACGTGGAAATAATGCAGAGGAACACCCCAAGAGGAAGACTTTCCTGGTTCTGCCATCCTTTTTATACCACAGTACAGTGGAATCTGCTTTAAATCCCAGCTGGATATGCCCCAGGCTTTATAGGATGCAAGAAGACCACTCCTCATCCCATCGAGTGCTGCTGTCCCTGCTCTGAGAAAGTGACACCACGTGGGTGGCAAAGACTTGAGCTCATTTGGTTCAGATTCTGATGATTGACTGATTGATGAAGGCTGTCAGGGGAGGGGAAGAATTCTTTTAATTTGAATTTTTTTTTTTTTTTCCTCTATGTATTTAGTTTGGATTTTATTTTATTAATTTTTTTTTTTTGTCACCAGCACAAAAGGACTCAAAACGATTTTCTGCCTTCGGTTTCTTTATTCCTAACTCCTCCAGCACCAGGAGTCTGATGTTCCTGGGCCATCCAGCACAGATGTCAGTGCAAGGAGAGAGGAATTTCCAGCCCATCTTTTGCAGATGCAGTTAGTGAGCTGACTTCATGTTTGCTTTTCTTCCCCTGCCCCTCCTCCAGCCAGGAAGGCAGTCTACAGATTATTAATGTTTCCCAATCTTCTCCTCATGATGATGATGATGATGATGAGCTGATGATAAATAAGTGCAAACTCAAATTCCAGTTGAGTATGTTTTGTTGGTTTGGTTTTTTGTTCTATTTTTTTTTCCCAAGGGACTGGCTGCCACCAAAACTTGTCTGGCAGGTGGGCACTGGTGCAGGAGTGTCTCACTTTTGTTGGATTCTCTTTTCAATAGACTTTGGACTGTTTGTAGTGTAAAATCTTAATTTACTGGATAGACAAAACACCTTTGTTCAGTCTTTCTAATTCAGTGAAGAGCAGTTGGGCCTTGCAGATGTTCCCAGAGACTTCAGAGTGAAACTGGTTTTTGATTATTTTCTTCCCAGAGGGTTGGGTTGGTTTTGGATTTTTTTTTTCTGTTGTTGTTGTTTTGAGCAAAAAAAAAAAAAAAAAAATCTATAAAAATCCAATAAAAGAAGGCAGGAATTCCAGAAGCTGCACACAGTCAGACAGGAGGGAGCAGGGGATGAGGAGGGTGCCCAGGTGGGGGGCAGGACTTGTCCACCTCTATCCCTCTGCAGCTCCTTTCTCCCTCCCAGGCTGTGCTGAGCATCCCCCTCTGCCCAGCACTTCAGGATTTCCTTTTGGAGTGAGCTTTAGGTGATCCCTGCTTTTAAGGACAGGTTTCTGTGTGTCTGGGGGGATCCCCCTGAGTTTAAACCCAAATCCCCCAGGTCCTGTTTGGTTCTCTTCCCTTTTTATCTCCTTCCCTGTGCTTCTCCCAGGCTGAGGCTGAGTCTCAAGTGGCAGGAAGTGGCCATGCCTTACTACTTGTGTTGCATATCAGTGCTGGAAGTAGTGCTGATAAGAATTATTTGCAAAAATTCTATATATTTCTTTATATCTATCTAGAAAAGAAAAAAAAAAAAAAAAGAGGGGGAGGGGGGGGGACTCATGGCTACTGAACCCCCTATTTTAATACTCTAACCTCTTTTAACCCTCCCAAAATTCCTTGATTCTGTTTTTTTAAGGAGAAATACTACCTGTGAGGAGTTGGCTGATGCTTCTAATTCAGGATAAAAGTGAAATTACAAGGTGGCCAACTGATTTCAAAGTGAATTTTCTTAAAATTTGAAGATTCCTAGACATTTGTATTAGTTGGAGATGAACTTATGCTAAATATTTTTTCAAAACATGAATAAATTATAATATTTTTGCAGGTCTAGCACAAAATTAGCCATTTACACTTTTCAGCAAAAAGGATGATAGTATAGATGTAGCACCTATAGCAGTTCACATTGCTATGAGAGAAGGTATTTTTCTGTGCAGAGCTATATGCAGTGTTTGGTTTTGTATGATGATTTAGTGATAGCAACGATTTTTATTGTAAATTATTTATTTTAGTTGATATTGTTACATGGGTGGTCACCTGTTCCCCTTAGTCATTGGTTACAGTAATATATTTTTAAAATAGTCATAGAACAAGTGGTCATGATGTGGTTTGTTTTAATTTTGAAAGCAGATATCAGGTCTGCAGATGTGATATACTGATGATTTTTTTCAGACTTTTACAGTTCTCATGTTTCAAGCCAAGAGTGGTAT
>JAAWXA010000051.1:2083090-2110564 GCA_038090715.1 Florisuga fusca
ACTTCTAATTTTTTTTTTCTTTTTTTTTTTTTTTTGGTTGGGTTTTTTTCCTGTTTGTTTGTTAGGTTGGGGTTGGGGTTTTTTGGTTTGGTTTGGGTTTTTTGTTTGTTTGTTTTTTTGAGATTTAAGTTCTATTGGAATCCAACATTTAGTGTTTACCCCTGGGTGCAGTTTGAAGTTTGTGGCTTGGTTTCAGTTGATGGAGAAGGGGTGCCCTGCCTGGCCAGTGGCTGGGGCCAGCACAGCTATAGGATGATACAGGGTTTTTTGTCCTTAAAAGGATTCTCAGAAGCAGGCACTCCAACCAGCAGTGGGTCATTCCTGGCATGCTGCTCGCAGTAATTCATGAGCTCAGAAGATGCTTTCGAGACCTAAAAATGTTGCAAGAAAGCAGCAAGTTAGGGAGAACGTTCAGGTGAAGGGACAGAGCTCAGCCCAGCACTTCCCAAACCTGATGGAGGAGGAGGAGGGGAGGAAAAGCCCTGAGTGTGGGGTTCAGGAGTTGGTGACAAATAAAAAAAAAAAAGGGAAAAGGACCCAGAAAACCCCCACCAGGAGTCTGGAAGGGCTGACATAAACAAAGCAGTGAGGATGGGAAAACACTGCCAGGCCAGAGATGGAAAAGAAGATATTGAGCTGTTATTGTCCTCGTTTTTAAGGGCTCTGGGATAAAAAAGAAAGGGACAAATGCCTGCTCTGATGTGAAAAAAGGAGGTTTTGAAACCCTTAGAAACTATTACTTAAGGCTCAGCTTATTTTAGTTCAAAGACATCTTCTGGGAACTGAGAGCCCCAAGCAGTGAGGGGCTGGGGGTGGGCAGTGAGGAGGTGGGAGACACTCTAACACCCATGTGCTGTGCAGTAGGGCAGCTTCACTGCACCTTCCACCAGCAGGCACAGGGCTCCCCCTTGCAGAGGTGTAAATTCAGAAATACCTGAGCAGGGAGAGGGAAGCAACCCTGGGAAAAATGGGGTGACAAGGCTGGAACCCATGGGAGAACACACCTCAGTGCCTTCAGGGCTTGTGTGTGCCCAGGGGAGCTCCAGGAACCTCCCAGAGCACTTGGTCTGCCCTCGGGTTGTCACCCCTGTCACCTCCAACACCCGGGAGAAGCTGCCCAGGCTGGGGCTGAGCAGTGCCCACAGCACGGGGTCTTGTCTAGAAATGCTGCAACGTCCCAGCTGGAGTCACAACAGCAGTGTGAACGTTTTTGGAAACCCAATGTGCTGACCCAGCCCACCCTGGACCCGGGGTGCTGCTCCTGGGCTCACCTTGATCCTCTCGATGCCGGCTTCGATGCGGAGCTGCTCCACCAGCTTGCGGGCCTGGGCTATGTTGTTAGTTGTTGACATTGTCTGCCATCAGCTCTGGGCCCCAGCACAGGAGAATGCTGCAAAAACAACAAAGAGGGGGACAGGGGGGGGTTGGCATGGTGGACGAAGCCACCGTGTCACCACCTCGATGTCGTGCGCCGCGCCAGCCACGGTGCCACGGGCTCCAAGGAGGGGACACCAGCTCCCTGCTCCCCAACCTGTCTTCAAGTTCTCCTTTCCTTTCAAGCAGTTTATTGTTGAGCTCTCTGTAGCTTTTTTTTTTTTTTTCTTAATTAAAAAAAAAAAAAAACAAGCCAGAAACTTGCTGATAAGGAGGGAAAAATAAAAGTTTTTCTGCAGAAAGCTCCGTCAGGAGACATTCAGCTGATGGACTGGAAAAAGGAACAGAAACCTTCTAGGCCACTCAACTGCCTGCTGCACGAGCCAGGCTGCTCCACCACGACCACACACAGCTCCTGGGTGCTCACCCTCACTTTTTAGCTCCTCTTTGCACCACTGCCTTTGTCCTGCCCCCACTCCTGCCTTAGGATTTCCTCTGCACAAGGAGGCTCTGAGCAGCCACCAGAAATGCTTCACACTGCACAGCCCCAGAGCTTTGCAGCTGATTCATCGTTTTGCAAACAGATGTCCCTGAAAAATGTGGAGTGAGAAAACAAGAGAGACAAAAAGTCCAGGGCTGGGTGGTGGGTGACAAGTTGGGGCTCAGGGCAGAGGTTTCCCGGGTGCCAAACCCTGGATGGAGGCAAGGCAGAGCCCCAGGGGGATGGGAGAGCACCACCAGCTCCCATCCCAGCTCAACCTTCCTTCCTGGAGATTTACAAGCAGCAGCTGAAGGAGTTTGTGTACCAGAACCAGCCCATCCATCAGTGTCAGAGGGGCAGCAGCCAGGGCTGAGCACAGCCCAGGGCAGCTCGGGTCACGCCGTCCCTTGGCTGGACAGCATCCTGAGCTTCTTCCTTTGTGACCACCCCCGGGGCTGTGTGAAGGGCTCAGGGAAAAAAAAGTCCTTTCCCTGCCCTCAGTGACTCAGCCCCTGAGCAGCCGGCGGGGAATGGGGGTGAGGGCTGCAGCCAGGACCCCCCCAAAAGCAGGAGATGATGCTGGGAGGAGGCAAGAGCCAAAGCAAACACGGGGTGAGGTCCCAGCCCACCACAGCCCTCCTGTGCCAGCTTTAATTACAGACTCCCTCCGCCTGCTCCTGGGGACTGGCAGCTTCAAAGGAGATGCTGAACTGGTGCCTTTACTGGGAGGGGGGAGAGAGGAAAGGGGAGGGGGGAGGGCAGTGTCTGCCCCATCTCAAATCCTACCAGACTGGAGCTGTCTCGCCTATGTTTAGACATTAAGGGCGTTGATTCCAGACCACAACAGCACTCTCGGGGATTATTTTGCTTGGCAGGAGGAGGCAACGTGTGCTGCATGCACTCTTGGAGCCCTGGAGGCAGCTGGGACTTGGTTTGCAACCCCCAGTGCTGAGGGTGAAAAGCAGCTCCTCAGGCAGAGGTACCCGACCCCCTTTCCCTGGAGGAACCGGGGTGAGTCGGGAATCTCCACCCCTCCTGGAGTCCTGGAAGATGTTAGTCAGGAGGATCTGGGAATTCAGGCTGCTGAAATCAAGCCTGGTGCTGGGGGAGAAAGGAGCAGGGTGGTCCCTAGGGGAAGGGAAGGATCCTCTTCTCCTGCTTGGGATGGGAAGGATCCCCCCGGGAGTGCAGGGGGGAAGCTCTGTCCCTAAGCCAAACTCTTTCTCAATCTGTCCCGTGGACTTGAAAGACCTCCTGACTGCAAACAGTTCACTCCTCGGTGACAAAACAATCCTTCACCTGGATAAAGAGTTAGGAGGCAGCTGGAGGGAGAAAAAAAAAATAATAACGCAAGCAATGAGATTTAATTTATGTTTGCAGCAGCACAGGATCACCTGCTTGTACTTTCCCAGCTTCCTGTTTATGGAACCAGCTGATGAATCAGTCCAGGGAGAGCTCCTTAAGGGAACTTCTGATTCTCCAGTGGTGCTGGGAGACACACAGCCTATGTCCCCGTGTCCCCATGTCCCCGTGTCCCCATGTCCCTGTGTCCCCCTGTCCCCCTGTCCCCTGCCACTCAGGGGACCCCGTCCTGGCTGCAGGGAGGATGGTTACACCGTGGCCAGCCTGGAGAGTCCTCTTGGGGCAGAAATTCCCAAACCAGTGCCTTAAAAGCTCTTGGCAAGGGGGGGCTTTGCCCTCTGCTCTCCCTGTGACCTGGTTCCAGGTTGGGTCGGCACCAGAACCGCAGCCGGGACCAAGCAGGGTGACAGGCAGGATGTTGTCCCTCTTCTAAATCTTTCTGTTTTAAAGAAATGAATATTCTGGACAGCCAGGTTTCCTTCCTGCCAGGCAGGAGAAGCTCCTTGGGGTGGGGGTGGGGGTGCTGGTGCTTGGCCAGGGCTGATGTTCCCTTCCCGGTATCTCCGGGTGACTCTGCAGAACGAGGATGCTGAGTCACCCCGGGGACAGCCTCCAGCAGGAAAGAAATCTTCCCACATCTCTGCCAGAACAGCTTCTGCCCTCCCAGCTCATCCATCTTCTTCTCCCCGGAGGTGTTCCTGGGAAGGACAGAACTCTCTGCCCAGAGAGGACAAACCCAGTTCTGGGGAAGGTTTCCTCCCGCGTTAGGGCAGCCCCGGCTCCCTGTGCCTTCCTGGAAGTGATTCCAAGAGGGCTGATGTCATCCAACCATCCCTGGGCTCCTGTCCCTGCTCCTCGGTGGCAGCTGCAGATCCCAGAGTGTGGAGTTTGTCCCCTGTCCCCCCCCCCGCTGGGGCTGCAGCAGCAAAGATTTCCCACCTTGGCTGCAGGAAGCCAAAACGCTGGGAATGAAGAAAAACGAAGATAAGGGGGGGCAGGGGCTGTAATGAGTTATCCAGTTCAAGGTCAAGGCCAACAAAATCAGCAGCGAGAGAGGGTTGGGAAACATTTGGAGGCAGTAAACAGGGAGTCAGGAGTGCAGGCGAGGGGCAGAGGAGGCTCAGGAATGAAGCAAACAAATCCTGAGTTATGATCTGGCTGCAGCACAAACACCCCGTGAGCCCTCCTGCCTATTTTAGGAAAAGCCCTGGAGGGTGAGAGTCCCCAACAGTGAAATGAGAATAAATTCTGGAACAATTGGGACCTGCTGTTTTCAAGGGGTTTGCATGTTGTGCAGGTCAGGATGCTCCTCCAGAGCAGCCACAAATTCCCCGCATCAGGAAACGGGAACCTGAAGGATCACTGTGCCCCAGACACACAATTCTTGTGTTCCCATTCTTTCTAGACTTTTAGCATAAAAGGATTCCAGTGTTGACACTTGGGGCAGTGTCTCCCTGCCCTGTTTGCAGTGGGAGAGGACATTTCCACGGGGCTGTTTTGCCCCTTCAGCTCCCAGAACCTGTTCTGTCCAGCCCTGACGTCAAAGCCCCGATGGGGTGGGTGATGCCAGAGCAGGCACCTTCTTCCCTTTTCCACCCCCAAAACCCAGGGAGACGGCAAAGGTATCGACCTCAGCTGCTTCAGCAGGGAAGGACATAAAACCAACCAAAAAAACCCAAACCCAACCCAAAGCTGGTGCAGCTCCTGACTCAGAAGCGTCGGAGCAGGAGCGGTGCCCGCGGCTCGGAGCAGCCGTGACTCAGCACATCCAAGCAGCACCTCCTCCTCCCTCCAGCACCTCTCCCAGTGCCTTTTCCCTGCTCAGACCTCCCATCCCAACCCCCTGCCACTTCCCAGGATCAGGCAGAGAGGTGGCCAGAGACCCAGCTGCTCCCCTTGCCCTCGGCAGGGCACCGAGCGGGAGGATGCAACCGGGTTTGGGGCTCCCCCCCTTCCCCACCTGCACCTTGCCAGGGAGATGCCCAGGGCTGGGCTGCAAGCCTGGTACCCAAAACTGTTAAAAAAATCCCTGACTTGGCACAAAAGTCCCTTTCTCTTTGGGTGCCACCTGCCTGCTCCCACCCGCAGCCGGGCAGGAAGGTGACGCCAGGGAGGAAAAATGCACCGAGCCCTCCAGTTTCTGAATTCTTCTCATGCTTCTCATAGCTGGAAACAGCCACTCCTAGCAGGCTAAATAAACAGGAGAACATCTGAGGAACTGCCAGAGCTCATGCTGCTTTTGTCTGTGTCCCCCCCCTCCCCTCCCTTCCAGGTTAAAATTAAATAAATAAATGGGAAATTAAAAAAGAAAAAAAAAAAAAAAAATGGGCCCAAGGTGGCCCTCTAATANGTGAGCTTGGTGCTCGTGGATGGAAAGCACGTGGCCAGCGACCTCCACCACGGGGCTAGTGGGACTGGGGACACTGGAAGGGATGTGGGGAGATGGTCAGGGCGGGAGGACACACTCCAGGATCTCAGCCTTAACCAAACTCTGCTTGGAATGAGCACCCAACCACCCCTGGTGGGTTTCTTCACCCCTCATTGCTGGGTGGGCAGCAGCTCCAGAGCCACCAAAGGGCACGAAACCATCAACCCCATCCCCATGGGTCAGCAGCCCAAGGGGGTGGGACCAGGGAGGAGAGACCCCAACTGGGAGATGGAGAGATCCCAACTGGGAAATGGAGAGATCCCAACTGGGAGATGGAGAGATCCCAACTGGGAGATGGAGAGATCCCAACTGGAAGATGGAGAGATCCCAGCTGGGAAATGGAGCAGCTGCCACCAAGGTGAAAGCTCCACCAAGTCCCTGGAGTGGGAGGGGAGCAACAGGCACCTCACTGGAGCCATCCTGAGCCAGGCTGGAGCCAGGAAAGGAGGGGGGGACACTGAGGGGGGTGTCTGGGACTGGTGAGCCAGTGTCAGCCCACTCGGTGGTTACTGCTTTTGCAGATGACCTCATGCTTTTTTGGAACAGAAGAAGGCTGTTAGGGCAGTGGCATTTACTCCTTGTCTGGGCAGAACAAAGCAGGCTCCATTTTTCTTTTACACTTCCTGCATCAGTAGCTGAACAGCTGAATGAGCTATTGAATTTTTTTCCTGAGTGCAGCAAGTTTTTCCTTTTTCTTTCTTTATTTTTTTTTTTCCTTCCCCCTCCTTTAAGACCTCCAGATTTCTGTGGCGTGGGACAATCCCGGGGGGGAGAGTGCAGCCAGGAGCTTGGCCAAGGAGCCATCCCAGGGTGGAGAAACCCTCCTGGAAGAGGCAGTGGTGGGAAGCACTGGGCTTTGCTTTCCCTCTTGCTGAGCACCAGGGCTCACCCAGGTTTCAGTGCTGAAACCACCCAGCTCCTTCTCCACACCTCATCCTGCATCACCTCCAGCTGGAGCAGCAGGAGGAGCACAGGGGAGGAGGAGGGATGCCAAAGCATTTCAGTTCAGCAGTAAACACCTTCCTGAAGTGCCCATAAACCCCTTGAAGATTTGCAAAATCTGTCCCTCCCCAGATAAATGACACCCTCCTTACAACAGGTTGTGACCAGGCCACATATTTTAAGATACTTAAAATCCTGCAGCTCCAGCCTGGCAGTGACAGCCCCGGGCCAACTCTTCCACTTTTAATGTATTAGAAGCTTAAAATCCCATTTTCAGCAGACCAAGAGGAGCCTTTATCCCCAATCCCAGGTCCATACTGGGATTTGCTCTTCAGGGTTTGTTTTGCCCCCACGTTCCAGTACCTGGGTGGGTCTGTGTCCAGATGGAACCAGCCTGGCTGAGCCTTGGGGTTTGGTTGGTGGGTTGTTTGGGTTTTTTTTCCTGACACACAGAAATCAATTTGCTTTTTGCATGGAAGGCAACGTGGCACAGAAAGCCTTCAGCTGCCAGCAGAGTCTCTGGGGCTCCCCCAGGGAAGGGAAACCTTCTCCTGGGGCATGGAGTGGCTCCAGGGCTTGCAGCATGATGCTGGGCTCAGCACCACTTGCTGCCTGGATTTTGGAGGAGGTCTCACAAGCTGCTCCATTGGGTTTTCCTGCAGGAAAGGGATGGGATCTCCAATGCAGCTCAGTCTTCACCATCAACTGATGGAGTGTTTTTCCTCCTGAACCACTCTCATTTCAACCTGGCTGAGGATTTGGGAAGGGGAGAGCATCCCTGCAGACCTGCAGCTCCATTTCCTTCCCATCCCAGGCAACAATTACCTGGGGGAGGGAGTGTGAAATCCTGCAGAACACCCAGGGGATTTTGTCTCCAGGGCAGCCTGAACTCCCCCCTTTGAGCTGACACTCTCATCTCAGCTCTGGCTTTAACATTCCCCCTTCTCTCCCATCTCTCCAGCAGGTTTGGTGCCAGCTGGGTGGGGAGGCTCTGGCAGGGCTGCCAGGGCAATTACAGACAATCACCACCCTGCTGCTGCAGACCTTGTACCCTGAGTCACTCCAGCACATTCCAACCTTATTTTTAGACCACAGGTTAAAAAAGGAAAAGAAAAAAAGCCCCAAAAACCCCCCAAGTGCCAAGGTGGGTACTCAGGTATTCACCCTGTTTGTTCCCTGGGGCTGCACCAGGAGGCACTGGGGCTGGAGCCTGGAGCCAGGTGCATTCTCTGGGGTCTCCTTGGCTCCTGCTGGGACTTGCAGATGCATTTGTGGTGCACGGGGGGGAACCAGCTGCAACGGCCACTGCATTCCCTGGAGGGACCTGGCCACCCTCCTGAGGATCTGGGGCCACCACTGAGCTGCTGTGCTAGCCCAGGGGACAACAGAGGTGGCCAGAGCCACCAGAGAGGTGGCACTTCCAGCAGGCACCAAAGCCTGGCTGCAGACAAGGAGCTCAAGGGCTGAAGGCAGTAAATAAATCAGAACTTGCACTGCAAAGCCTTCCTCCTCCTTCCTCCTCCTCCCTGCATTGCTGGTCAGTGCAGTCACAGATAAAAGCAGAGGGGGGAGAAGCAGAGGAGGCCACGGGACAGCACAGGATCTCACAGCACCCCAACTGCCCAGCTTCCTCAGGAAGGGAAAGAAGAAAAGCAGCACAAGCCTCAGCAGTGGTTGCAGCTCCCATCCCTGCAGAGGCAAAGCTGGAAGGGGCTGGGGCTGAACCCCAAAACCTCTTCCCCCCCCCAAGGTCTCACTTTGAGTCTGCTCCTTTCCAGTCACCTGCAGCTTCCTCTCCTCCTCCTCAGAGCCCGAGATGACTCAGCTGTATAAATGCCACCCCCCTGCTTGCAGAAACCACCCCCAGGAGCCCCCCACCTCCTGCTCCCAGCAGAATTCCCTCCCTGCTCCTCAGAACCCGCCTGCACGTCCCCTCTCTCCAAGGACCCTTTGAAATCTGCTGCTCCCTCCCTGCCTCAGCCACACACCCATCACTTCTCTGCAGATTTTTACACCCCAGGAGGTTTCTGGTCTGCTCAGGGAGCAGGGGGCTCTGCCGAGCATCTGGGTGAAGCACAAGTTAAGAGATTTTGTGATCTTACCCAAAAAAAAAAGGGGTGAGAGAAGGAGCAGTGCAGGCACTGGGATGCTGGGCTTGGAGTCTGGAGGGTGGAGAGTCACCCACTGCCAAGTCCTGGAATTATTTGTGCTTTGCTTCAGCAATGTTCCAGTGCTGGTGGTGTCAGGCAGAGCCCCCACCCAGGCACCCATGCTTGCTTCCCAAAAAAGGGACCATGAGGAGTAACTGTGATGTTTCAGAAAAACCACCCTAGGTTAGCATGGAGCTTAATAATAGCAAAACTAAAAATACATCCATCTGTCCTGGCAGCTCCTGCAGCTTTGTTCCCACCTTCCAGCACCAAACCCTCGACACCAGCACCCCAGACCCCCAGCATCCCATGAAAAGTGATAAGAATAATCAAATGCTTCTGATTAAGTGGTTGTTTTCATCCCCAATCCTTTCAGAAACAATTAGGGGGAAGTTTTGAGGTCCCTGAGTCCAGAGATTGCCCTTGGCTACCAACACGACTCCAACTCAGGCTTGTGCCTTCAGCCATGGCCTGAAAAAGCTCCTGAGCTGCTGATTTCAGGGGGCAGATTGAGGACTAAAGCTGTAGATCTTGGCCAGCACCCTCTGGAGCTTCTCCTTGTCTGGGAGGGCTGGTCAGCAGCTCCCCATGGGCTGCCCCTTGGCCCTGAGCTGGAGTTATGGGAGAGAAAAGAAAGGGAAGTTGAGGTTGGGTGTCACAAAGCTTCCCGAGAGCTTCCCATTGCTCCCCAGATCTGAGCTGGGAAACCCCACCAGTGGCAGCACTCCAGGGGTTTAAAGGAAGGAGGGGAAGTTTTAAACGTGGTCCAGGGGCTTTGTAGCTGAGGGTACAAAGTCTCCTCCAGCTGCACCACCGGAACACATTTATCTATCAGCCTCCTGCAAAAGTTGCTTCACTCTGAGCTCAGCAGATTTTGGGGCACCAGACAGCAGCTCCCTCCCTGCTGCAGCTCCTCGGGTGCTGGGGAGGGTGGAGAGGTTTCAAAATGACTTCTTGAGTTTCCTACAGATAAGCAAATACCCCAAGAGGGAGAACCCCAGCTGCCCCCAAACCCGAGAGGTGGTGCCGGAGGGGAAGGCGACCCAAGATGCCAAACTCATCCTCAGCTGGGAGGGATGGAGGGAGCTGGACCTGCACACCAAAACACAGCACGGGGGAGAAGGACTGCCAAGCCACCCCAAAAACCCTGCTGCAAAAAAAAAAATCCACAAACCCCAACCCACTTTCCAGTGCAGAAAGTGGTCACCAGTGGTTGTGTCCACACGATTTCCCCCCTGAGCTGTTATCCTGACCCCCTGCCCCAGCTCAAGCTTTTCAGCACAGGTAACAGCAAACCTCTGCCTTCCACCAGGGAGACCACAAACCTACGTTGGAAAAAGGAAACGGAGATGCCAAAACACTTTCTGTAAGGGAAAAGGAAAGAAAACAAGAGCTGAGGGCAGGGGGCTGGCAGAGCTGCTGTGTTTTGGTGGCCAAAGGGGCTGAGAATTCCCCAGGCAGTAGCACACAGCTATTAAAAGAAACAAATCCCTGCTCTATCTACACCATAATGCCCAGATAAAATTCCAGCCTTTAAAAGGTATCTTATCACAGGAATAAGCCTCTTCCCTGGGCCTCCTAAACAGGCAGTGTTCCCCCGTGCCACACAAGCAGTCAGACCCATTCAGAGCCACCTCAGCAGCACTCCCAGTCATTATCTCCAACTTATTTTCTTCTCCCCAAAATAGGCTCACATGTCCAGCAGGAAAGCCACAGGGAACCGAAGGCAGATTACAAGACCACCCTAAAATAAGAATTCAAGGCTGATACTGTCAGGATTTGCCTTTGGTAGGAGAATTGTGCCCATTATAGGCTCTGTTTGGTGGGTGATGCTGGGGCTGGGGGGAGCCAGCCCAGCTTGAGGGTGTTTATTGAGCCCCACGCTGCTCTGAGGGCAGGGACTGGCAAGGGCAAAGGCTTTGGGTTTCAAGTAACTTCAAGTTTTCATCGTGGAAAGAGTGTTTGGTGGGAATGACATCAGAACCACCAGCTACAATCTCCTCATTGTCCAGCTGGGCAGTGCCTGGTGAAGAGAAGGGACTGGGAACATAATCCAGGTGACAGAGCTGGTAGGAAGGGACTTTCCCAGCACAACCTGCCCCTTGGTCACCTTTTCTTGTGTTATGGAAAAAAACAAAAAAACCAAAACCCACAAAAAAGCAGCAGGGTTTGTTCACTGCAGGGACTATCACACCTCCCTGCATTCCAACTGCATTTGTAAATAACTAAAAATCTCCTTCCAACCCCCCAGAAAGCACCGAGCAGCTCCCCTGGGGCCATTGTTTGCAGGGACCCTGCCAGCCCAGCATCCAGCCCCAAAGAACCAGCTGAGCCATCCCCCAAGGGGTTTTTTCCCCCCAGTGCTGACCCAACCCAAGTGAGAGCCAGAGAGGAGGTGGCAGGCAGGCTCCAGACTCCTCATCCCAGGGAAGGTGTGAAGGGGCAGCAGAATCCACCGGGATTCAACCTTTTCCTGACTTCTATGCACACAGAGAGGGCCCCCCTGTTATTTCTCCTGCAGGCAGCAGGGTCTGAAGCCACTGGAGGGATGATGAGCAGGGATGAGCTCAGCTGGTGCTTGAGGACAAGATATCCCACCCCGAGGAACTTGGGGACATCTGCTCCAGCGTCACTCCTACTCGGTGACCTTCGGACCAGAATCCAAGCAAGGCTGATTGATTCCCTTCCAGGCTTTCTGCCTGCAACAGGAGGTGAGGAGGAGTCTCCCCCTTCAGCCTGCTATCTGCAAAGTCAAAAATGAAAATGATGAGCGGGCAGCAAGGGGGCCCTGGGGAGGCTCCAAGGACCAAACTCCCAGCCCCAGGGCTGAGATCCCGGAGCCAGGGAGTGGTTTGGGTTGGAGATGTCCTCACTGTCCCTCAGATTTGTCTGTGCTGGCTCCAGTTTCATTCCAGTGTCTGCACAAGAGGAGTGTTTGCAACCATCGAGCTTGGGGAGGGAGGAAAAACAACCCCGAGGTTACGGCAAAACAAAATATTTACTTAAATATTAAATACCTTGTGCTGGAGTGCGGGGAGATAAGAGATGCTCTTTGTGTGAGTGTTCTCTGGACAAACCTCCCAGTGCTGGGAAGCAGCAGTGTTCAGCTGATGCTGAGCAAACAAGAAAAATGCTGACTAGCTCCTTGATGAGCCCTGGTGCTGCACTGAGCCATGAAGAAACCTCTTCAGGAAGAGGAGCCAAAAGCATTGCAGCCTCTTTCGTGTGATTTAAGAGCCTGATAGAGGCTTGGCTACAGCACACCTACACCAGCAAAGCGAGTCCAACACATCACGGGGTGTTTTCAGCTGCCTGAGCACTGCTTTACCCTTTGGATCTCCAGAAAGCCTTTTGGAAGCCACATTATCAACCCCAGACCACTGGCACGACGTGGCTGCTGCTGCTGATGTCTCCCACAACCACTGGGCAGGGACTGAGAGGTTGGCACAACCACTGCAGGGAGAAAATTCTGCTTTTTTTGTGTGTGTGTGTGTTTTGTTTTCAGTCTGCCCCATTTCCAAACGTTGTGGTAACTTCAACCGAAGTGACAATCAGAGTGGTGCCAGGGATGCAACAGCAGGAGCAGCCAAGTGCTCTGCCAGCTCAGTATCTCCCAGCACCCAGACAACAATCCCCTCCAAGGCCCTTCCAAGTGCATTTCCTAGCAGAACTTGGAGCATGTTTCCAGCAGCAGAGCTGGAATCAGCAGCTGGCATTTGCTCGATGCTGCCAAAAGCAGAGGAGAGCTGGTTTTCCAGGCTCAGAGATGAGATCTTTAGTGTGAACTGCTCACGAGAACTTTTTCCTTTCCTTTAAACTCAGAATTATTGCCAAGGAACAGCCAGATGGAAACCTCTTCACTGAGCCCATCTGTTCTGGACACATCTGGCTCACACCTGCTGCTTTTACCACCAAAGCTGTCGGTGGGTTCTGCAAATTCTTTTGACTTCTGCAGTGAAGAGTCTCCAGCAGGGCTGGGGGAGGTTACTCACTGCAAATCCCCTCAGGGGTGAGGATGTGAGCAGCAGCAGCAGCAGCAGCAGCAGCTCGGGACAGCTGTAAAACCCTGAGTTCAGGTTACAGCAGTTGCACCTTGAGTCAGGGAAGAAATCTGATGCGCCCGCAACGCCTCTGCCAGAAACTCCGGGGTGAGAGACTCACTCCCTGCTTCTCCTGGGGAGTCACCTGTGCAAGGTGGAAAGAAACTCATCAATAGTACAGGAATGGGGCATCAGGGGCTCCCAGGGACAAAGGCCCAAAGGGAAAACCTCTCCAGACACAACGGGGCCATCGGGAGGAGCGCGCCCGGAGAAACCCAGGGCCCAGGCAGCCTCTTGCCAAAGAGAAGTTGAATATTGCAACAGGGGTGAAGTAAGGAGTTGACTCCACAGCCATGGGCAATATGTCCAGACACTGACTGGAGACCTCAAGCAGTGAGAAAAAAGCAGTTTCCACTAAGCTAACCCCTGCCAGTCCTGCAGTCACCCGGCATGGGAACAACCCCCAGCCCTGCTCCCCGAACCCCTGGCACCCTGAGCTGCTCCCCAAATCCCTGGCACCCTGAGCTGCTCCCAGGAGGAAGCAGGGGGTGGAAGGGAGCAGGGTGAGGATGGGGGAACTGCTGGGAAGCCAGCACACTGCCAGGATGAGCTGAAGGGAGCAGGGACACCTCGGGAGGAAGGCCTGGACTGGAGTTCTGCATCGCAGCATCAGCCCAGAAACCAACATCCCCAAGTGGCAGCCAGGGATGTGCTGACCTCCCTACGGGTCTTTTCTCTTTTTTTTTTTTTTTTTTTTTTTTTTTTTTTTTTTTNTCTTTTTTTTTTTTTTTTTGCTAATACAAACACCAAATCCCCTGACCCCACCCAACAATTAGCACCCTGCTGCTAACCTGATGAATTAGCACCTGCTTGCTAAAGCTCAGAAACCCCAAGTGAGAGGCTCTTTTCCTAGGGCAGGAAGCCTCAGCTCCAGTGGGAAAATTCCCACCTGTAATCCCACTTTGGAAAAAAAAAAAAAAAAAAAAAAAAAAAAAATCACAGCTGGTTTGTTAAGCAAAAACTCAGGTTTTTTAACCACAGAAGGAATGAGCAGCTCGAGGTCTCCTGGTGTGGGTTGGGGCTGGTTCTGCTCTGCCTGCAGCAGGGAATTTGGGGACCAGCTCCAGGGAAATGTGAGTGACCTTTTGCAGCAGAGACATCACATGAGTGTAAAGACTACTGCCTTTCTTCATTCCCCCCTAGAACAGAGCCCAGAGCAGTCCTGTGACTTTTCTCAGCTTGGTCTGATTGCTGATGCAGCCACAGAGGGCAAAAATGATGCTGAGGAGCAGCTGGCAGCCCCAGGTCAGCCCCTTCCTCCAGGATGAGCTGCAAGCCAAAAAAACCCCCAAAAACAAAAAAAACCCCAAACCCACGAGGTTTTGGCTTCCAAGCTGGGTGAGGACAGAGCCTGATCAGGCCGATGACTGCTCCTGCACTTGTTTCAACCACCAAAGCAATTTTCCCCCCAGGAGAAAAAGGGGTCAGTGCCCCCTGCACATGACCGCGGCGGCTGTTTTCATGCAAAATCGGCTCCTTTTGGGAAAGCCGATGACTGCAGCATCATGTGAGGGTTTGCAACTCCTCCACGGGGCTGGAATCCGCTGGGCAGAGGGGGAGAGGAAGCAGGAGGTGGTGTGGCTTTTGTCTCTTTTCCAGGAAGAGGAGTCACGCTGGGCTGGCAGGGGTTCAGCTCTGAGCTCAGGGCTGGGAATGGGGCAGAGAGGCTAAAAAAGGAACTGAGAGACAGAAAGGGTTCTGCTGCACCTTGGGGAACCTTTGGCTGCTTGCCTTGGGCTGCTGATTCTGCTGAGGAAATCATCTACCAGTGGGGGAGAAAAAGCAAGAGGGATGTCAAGGAGTGAATATTCAGCACCAGGGGTGATGGGGGAAGGTTTGACACCTGCAGTGAGGAATCCAGAGCAAACCCAGGGCTGAGTTACAGCTCCCCATCACCTCCCCCTGTGCCTCTGGGTTCATCCAGAGCTGGTGGCAGGGATGGGAGGGGGCCTGGGGCAGGCTGGGGACAGGATGATGGATGCTGCCAAGGACAGGGAGGTATTTGAGCAGAGTCTGTGCCCATGGTTGGGTTCCAGCCCTCCTCCTCCTCCTCAGTTAATAAAAACTCATAAAAAGGGAGAAAGAATGAACCAAGTTCATTTAGCCACACTCAACTCACCCTGCAGCCTCGTGTGCTGCTCAGAGGCTCTGGATGGGCTTCTGCTGTATTTTTAAGGTAAAAAAGGGTATTATAGGGAACATCTTGCCCTCCCCCAGCTCAGCACAGTCACAGAATGAAGCACAGAACCCTTTGGGCTGGAAGGGAGCATCGTTTGCCTGTGTCCATCCAGTTCACATCATCCTCGTGGATTTTCAGGGGAGCTGCCTGAGAGCATCAGCTCCAAATCCCAAAACAGGGCTGGAAGCTGGAGGAAAGCTGGAAAACCAAACACCCCGTGGAGTTAACCCAAACTGGAACAAATGACAGGCCCTGGGACAGGAACCAGTGTGATTTTCTGGCTGCCCATGTTAGAGCAGGAGGGGAGAGGCAAGAGGAAACCCCTGTCCCCTGATAAGGGGGACAAAGGGACCAGTGGAATTTCACCAGATTCCTAAGCCATGCTGGAAACAAGTCAAACATCACCCAGCTACAGCAGGAGAACACTCCAGGCATTCCCTGGGGATGTTTTCCATGGCTTGGCAGGGATCCTTCCAGCACTGCTCCTCACCCCCAGCTCCAAAAATGAGGAGTTTGGGCTCAGCCCTTGCTCAGAAGAAAGGAATCAGAGCAAGGATGGCTGGCATCCCCCACTGGAGGAGGCAGTGGATTCTGATGTCTTGAAGGAAGCTGAATGAGCTTTATTCAAAGATTTCTGTTGACTTTCAGGTTTGCAAAATCCCTTTCACCTTTGGAATGCCTCAGGAGCACCCAAGCTGCAGGCCCTCCCATCCCAGTTTGCATCCCTGCTCGTTGCCTTTGAGAGGAAATTGGTCAAACCACAGGGAAAAGATGTGCCCAGCTGGGCCAGGACACCTCTGGGACACTTGTGTCCCTAAAACACCACCTGCACTGGAATGCAGAGAGCAGGGTTGTTAATCCCTGGCTAATTAACAGCTTCATCTGGCAGCCCAAGTGGGGAGGAACAAGTTCCCAGGGAGCAGAAGTTCCAGGTGACAAACACATGTCACCCACCCCCAGCTCCTGCAGCTGAGCTGCTGTCCCCCCCCCCGCCCCACTCCAGGATTTTTTTTATTTTTTTTTTTCTCAGAAAACAGACATTAATTCTGAAACTGGCACCTGACTCATCAGATCTTCCCGACTCAAACCCCACTAATTCATCTTGGCAGCAACACACTCCCCCTCCTTAAAACCCTCTTGGACTTAAATCCCAAATTCCAGGCTCCAGCCCTCAGCTCCTTCAGACCTGGAGCTGGGGATGATGTTGTAGGGGGCAGAGAGGAGAACCCAAACCCAGTCACCCAAATGCAGCTTTTTTTTTTCCCCAAAAGCTAACTGCAAGTCCCATGTGCAGCTCTGCAGGCAGTGGGGATGGGTCAGGCTCTGCCACCAAAGCCCTCTGGAGGTTGCTGGCAAGAAAGGGGTTGAAATAAAACAAAAACATTTGTAAAACGTAATGGGATTTTTTTTTTTAATTTTTTTTTTTTTCCACCACCACTGGAGAATGTTTTTCAGGCTGTTTGCCAGCACCACTTCAAAGAGTCAAAAAGCATGTGGTCTTTGCTCAGCTTTGTACTTCCAATATTAAACGCACACATAGAAGAAAAAAAAAAAACAAAACCCCCCAAAAAAAACCTCCAAACCAAACCCAACAGAATCTGCTGGGCTTGGGGAGGCAGCCAGGAAACAAACTTTGATGCAGGAGCAAGAACGTCAGTGGGTGCATCACCAGGGGGAACCCTCCTCCAGCCCCTTCCTCAGAGAAGGACAAAAAAACCAAACCCCAAACTGTGGCTTTTCACTCCAGCAAAAGGAGAAAGCTGAGCCAGGGGCACAGGAGGCTCTTTGTAAGGTGGGGAGGGAAAAGGGGGGACCCTTGGGGGTGTCCCTGGAAGAGGGATGCAAAGCAGTTCAGTCCCCAAAGAGCCTCAGGAAAAGGTGGTCCTGATGTTCAGGCATCATTAAAAAAATAAATAAAATTAAAAAAAAATTAAAAAAAGAAGCAAATAATCAGAATAAGGCAGGCAGGGCACCTTTCTGGCAGGGGTGGCTGTGCTGCAACACACACTGGACTTTCATGCAATTTCATTTTAATACAGGACCATTAAGTAGATGTTATGGGCTTGTTTTGCAACTGGCTCCTGCCTGTCTGCAGGACTTAATTTAGACATATGAAAAGGACAGGTCTTAACTGAGCAAGAAGTGCAGTTCCTAGCAGCCCTGCTGTGCTCTAACAGCTAATTGTCAACCCCTCAGACTCCAAGGAGCTGAAAAACTGGACGTGGGTCTCACTTCCCACTCTTTAACCTGCTGAAGTCTGGCACTAGCCCAGCTATACCCCAAAACTTACCTAAATATCCCCCAAAGCTGATCCCATCTGATTTCTGCTCTTTTCTCAGCAGGTTTTCAGGTCCACCCAGAAGTCACCCCGGGGAAGGGCTGGACAGAAACTGCCAGATTCCTCCATCAGCACCTCAGCCACCCTGACCCACCTGCAGACCCTACTAAAAGCCTGGAATTAGGTCCAAGAGGTTTGATTTACACCAGGAAAAGGCAAGAGAAAGCCCGGGGGGTTTCCCAGCTCCTGATCAGACAGGGCTGCACCTGCCTGGAGTCTCCTACACTAAAAAAAAATAAAAGAAGGGAAGGAAGACAAGATTTAAACATCTTTCAAAAAATACCTATTTGGGTTTGCCAGGGTGGCCAAAAGCTGCTTTGGTATCAGTTGCTACTATTGCTAAACAGAGGCCAGGAGACAGCCCAGGCTCAGTCTCTGGCATCCTCCTCCTCCTCCTCCTCCTCCCGCGGGTGGCCGGGATCCAGCCCTGGTGCTGGCTGCTGAGCTGGGCTGTGCTCCAACATTTGGCACCTGAAGCCAAGGAATTTTGCTGCCACCAGCCCCGAGGAACCTGGCCAAGCTCTCCCCCTCACCGTGTGCAGGGACAGGGGGAGCTTTTGGTGGGAAAGAGGCAAGAAAAATCCCCCCTCTCCCCATCACAGGAGCACGGCTCGTGGCACTCCGAAACCCTCAACGTGCTCCGAAAGACTCCTCCTGAGTGATGAAATGGCCTGAAATAGGATCATTCCAGCTGCTGTAAGAGATTCCTTCACTTCTTCCTGGGAATTTTACTGTTCTGGGAAGTGCCAAAGATACAGCAGAGACTGCCAGGGACAAGCTGTGACAGGGACAAGGGTGATGCTCCCGCTGCCGTCAGGAGGCAGAACCCACTTGACCACCCCAAACCCTTGTGCTCCCCCAAGGGCTGCCAAGCAGCTCTGGGTAAAGTTAAGAAGAAGAGGAGAAAGTTCACTTTACCCCACACTTGCTCATTTTGCAAGAACTCTGCTCACCCAGACAGAGCTGCTCCCAGACCCCAGCAGAAGGGCTCCCGAGGACGCAGCTTTGGGGTGAAATCTCAGGATTACTCAGAAAAGCATCTTGCCTGAGCTCCCAGTGCCAGGGGGATGCTTCAGCAATGGTGTAGGGGAGAGGAGGGGAAAAAAAAGAGGAGTTACCACCCAAACTCTGACCTGCAAGTCACTGAGTGGGGAACTGCTGGAGCAGAAGCAACGTGCCCGCCCCAGGGCCCTGATGCTTCTCAGGAAATGTAGGAAATGCTCAGAAAAGGTAAAACAAGGGCAAAATATGAGAGTGAGAAACCAGGTGGATGAGTCACTGGAGACTAATAACACAAATAAACCCAGTGGGTGGGTGTGTGTTCATTCATCCCCTCCTCCCAGGGCTTGGGGATGCTGCAGGAGACTCGGGGCGAGCTCCTTCCCAGGGGTGGATGTGGAGCAATGGTTGGGCTGGTGCAAGGGAAAGGTTGGCTGGTTTTCCTGCTGGAGTGGAAGGAAATGCTGCCATAAATAGGATGAGGGTAGTGATGACACTGGCTCTGATCTCACTGGTGCTGGGGAGGTGTAAACACTCCATTTCACTCTTGACTGATGGACAAAACAAGCCCGGAGTTGGAGGGGAAGGAAAATGATGTGGGTTTGGGGTTTTTTTAACTATTTGTAACTAGAATAGAAAGAGAAAAAAAGACCAAATTCTTGAAAAAAAAATTTTAAAAATTTACAAATGAACATTCACCTAGAGAAGACCTTGCTGGAGGTCCCTGACACAGGGATGGGATTCCCAGTGACAGGAGGGCACCAGGGCTGGAGCAGAGCCCATTCCCACCTTTCTCCTCCTCTTCAGCAAGGGAGTTTTTTGTCTTAGTGTCTCACACACCAGCTCCTGGCTTGCTTCTGACTGAGCCAGGAAAAAAAAAAAAGACTTGGGAGCAGGCTGAACTTACTCCTCCTGAACATCAGCAGTCAGGCAGCACATCCATGTCTCCAGCACTCCCTATATGGCAAAATTTTTAGAAGAACACGACCTGGTCCAGCAGTAAAATCCCCAATTATTGCCCAGAGCCACTCTGCTTACCAGACACAGCTCAGGGCTGACAATTTGATGTGTCTGACAGCAGCAGAGCTGCTGCTTGCAAAGAGTCCTCAGAACACTCTGCACTCATTTCCAGCTTTCCAAACCAGGACCTGATTCCAGCTGCCTCTGCTGGCAGGGGGAGAGCAGCCCCAGGAGAGCCCAGGGAGTGCTGGAGAGGGAGAAGAAAGCAGAGAGGACTCATCCAACCCCTGGGGGAATCATGACACATCTGCTGCCACCCCCACTGGAGGCAAACACAATAAAACAACCCATTACTGAAAAACAAGAGCAGATACTCCAGTGACCTGAGCACAGCTTGGAGCATCCCTGGGTGTCAGCTCCTGGAGGCCACAGCATCTCCAGCTGAATTTCCCAAGCTTTGGTCTCTTTCCCTCTGGAGCAGGTTGGGCTCAGCTCAATTTGTCCTCCAGATTGCTCCAGATCCCAGCCCTGGGAGCACACACACACACACACACACACACACAACCTTTGAGGATAAAACTGTTCACAGCCCAGGAATCAGCTCCAAGCAGCAGGCTGAGCAGAATCCCATCTTCCCAAAGGTCAGAGGAGGAGAAGGAGAAGGAGGAGGAGGAGGCTGCAGCCCCAGTGCTGAAGGATGTGGAATGCCCGGAGCCACCCGGGGAGGTCAAGCCCCAGTTTAGGGACTGGTGGAAGATGGCTGCTAAAGATGTGCCTTAAAACGCAGTTAGTTAAAAATAAAGGTTTTATTTTGAGGCAGCACATTGCATCATCTGGAGTGTGCAGAGAGGCAGATGGCAGGAGGAAGGCAGAGCATTTGCTGACTCTGATTAAGAAGTTTTCCAGGGGCTTGTTTGAGGCAGGAGAGACTGAGAGGCAGAAGATGAGCACTCCATGAATTAACACCTCCCAGGAGCTGACAAGGAGCAGGCAGAGCAGACCAAGGAGCCCACTGCAACTCTTAGGAGCATTTTGGAATTGCTGCTGTTAAGACTGCAGAGTTGCCAACCAGCTGCTGACACTCAGGATGGGACTGGAGGTTCTCCTACTGCCCCCCAGTCACCCACTTCAGCAACACCAGCCCCAGCTGCTCCTCTGAGTCAGTGCATCAGGGAAACAGCTGGAAAAGATCCTTTAAACCAAGGCTGCCCATGTCTAAGATCAAAGATTTTGCTCCTCAAAGAGCATCACTGAGAAGCAGCACCCCCACCTCCCCCCTCCCACCAGCACCCCCCAAATCCTGGCTGCCAGCCCCAGTCCCTGGCACTTGGATGGCAGCAGGGAGAAGCCAAAATGCCTCCTGCTGGAACACACCAGTGACATCCAGTTTGGAAGGAGGAGTGGGGGAACCTGCAGCCACTCCTGGAGTCAACAAACCCCAAGGTCTTGCGGAAACTGAGGAGATCCCCCGAGTGAAAAGCAATAAACCAGCTCCAGCTCCCTGCCAGCCTCTTGGCTCCTCTCTAGCCTGCAGCTCCAGACCAAGTGTCTGATTACAAACAGCTCCCTGAGCCCCAGCAGCTCAGTGTGGGGCAGGAGGGTCCTGCAGAGCCATCCCCCCACCCTGGGGGAGCCCTTAGCACCACAGAGGCAAGAAAAACCCAGGAGATTCCTCCCCCCTCTCCCCCCTTCCAAATGAAGACATGTCTGAGAGCAGCAGGAAGGCAGCACCAGCAGAGCCCCCTCTGCATGGGCAGCAAGAACTGCAGCTCCCTGGAACATCTGGGGAGTGCTGGAGGAGCAGAGAGGTTGTGGTAATTCCTTTAATTGTGGTAATTCCTTTAATCCATGGCTCCACTCCCCTGGAGCAGATACCACCTTCCGAGGGTTGCAGTCAGAGGTACAGTCGCCATCCAAAGCTATTTGCAAGTTTATGATAAACAAGTCCCACTTCTCAGGCCTCTGAGAGCAAGATGAAGAGCCTGGCAATCACCAGCTCCTGCACCAAAACAAGATAAAACTCATTTCCTACTCAAGTTCTGCAGAACTCTCCCCAGGTCCTGGCAGAGCAGCCTCCAGCCAACAGCTCTTCCTGCAGGGAGGGATTTGGGACCCAACTTGCTGCCCTCTTTGTCCTGCCATCCCCTCCTGCCCATGCCTGGAGTGGGGTAAGCCCGTGGAGATGCTGCTGGTTGCTCCTCTCCAGAAACACTTGGGGGTAGGAAGGAAACTGAACTGAAACATCTGGTGCAGCCCTGCAGGGGTGGGAAAGGTCCCAGGGGCTGCAGGAATTGGATCCCTGTCCCCCAGGCTGCTGGGAGAGCATCTCATCCTGGGCTGGCTGCAGGACACCCATGGGTCCCCCTGTCCATTCCCACCCCCTCTCCACCTGCCTTCTCCCAGACCTCCCAGCTCCACCAGAACATCCCAGTACCCAACCCCTGGGGCATGAACCCAGTCACAGCCCCAGGCACCCGAGGCCTCCAGGGTGCCTGAAGTTCTGGGTGGGTTTAAGACCAGAGGAAATCTCCAGCCATGTAACACGCTCCAGGAGTGTCCTGCTGTGTTTGCAATTAAAATACCAAAGGAAGAAAAAAAAAAAAAAACAAAACCCAAACGACAAAAAACAACCCCAAAACACTGTCCACAGAAAGGGGAAGAGATTTGTGATTGTTCCACATGCCTTGAACCCCTCTTGGCCTTGAATCCCTCTGCCAGACACTGCATCCACCAGGTTAATGAGCTGGAGAGCTGATCAAAGGACAGATGTTTATCCCCCTCTTTAATTTCTGTTCAAGTCACAAATGCTCACAAATATTTATCTACAGAAGTCACGGGACTAATCCCATCCCCTTCCCAGCTTTTAAGTTTAGTGATCAAAGTTGTACACTTTCTTGAAGACTGTATTTCAATTCCAGTTAGTGGTCTCTTCTAAGGAATACGGAAAAAAAAAAAAAAAAAAAAAGAAAGCAAGCATTTTTCATAGGGGAAATTAAGAGAAAATGGGCATGTTCAAGTGAAATGAAAAGAAACATCAAAGTGAAACCAGGCAGTGTAATTTCACACCATCTATTCCTAAAAAGGATGACTGTAGGCAATCTCCTTTCAACAAAGGCCAGAATTAGGACTTCACTTTCCCAAGAAAAACATTTCCCCACAGCTGCCTCCCCACCCACCAGATCCCCCCAGCTCCAAAGTCCCCCTGGAAAGTCCTCTGCCTGTCCCCCCCCTCCTCTCCAACAACCACCAAGAGAGCAGGGAGCGCATCCCACCCGGAGCGGGGAGGCTGGGCCGAGCCAGGCTGGGAAGGTGACCCTGGGAAAGGGTTTTGTTTTGCTTTCCCTTGCCCATCCAGCCCTGGCTGCCCACAGCTGGGGACACCCCGACCTCTGGCTCCATTTTCCCAGCTCGTTTGCAAAGCTGCATTTCTCCCTGAGCTGGGGGAATTCTGGAGGGGACAAGCGCATCGCTGGGATTTCACCTGATATTGGGGGGGGAAAAAAAAAATAAAAAAATTTCAAATGCAGCGTGGGGCCTGGTAAACATTTGCCTGACTATAACTAGCCAAGGGGAAGAGTGTGACTGAGCTCCTGTCACGGGCAACACTCTTCCCCACCTCTTTTTGCCAGGGTGCTGCCAGGGGACAGGCGGTCCCCTCGCAGGACAGGACACCACGCTCCTGGAGCGTGTTCCCAGGCACTGCTGTGTCCTGGAAAGTGTTCCAAGGCAGTGCTGTGTCCTGGAAGGTGTTCCAAGGCAGTGCTGTGTCCTGGAAGGTGTTCCAAGGCAGTGCTGGGGGCTGTGGGGATGATCCGGGCGTGCGGGCAGCGCTGGGCTCACTGCTGCTCCTTGGGGGAACAGGACAAACCTGCAGGGTCCCTCTGGCAGCCCCCACTCCTTTTCCCTCCTCTGCTTCCCAAGAAGTCTAATTTAGGTTTCTTCAGGAGCAAAAAGGCCAAGTTGCCCAGGTGAGGGCAGCAAGCAGGGGGTTAGCAGAGGTGCCCTCTCTCCTGGGTGCAGGCTGAGCCCGGGGAGTTGTTTGTCTCCACTCTCCATTTGTCATCCTCACTCAAAGAGCACATGAGTCAGACTGTGCACCACAGATGCTGCTGATAAAAGCACACTCCATTTGGGAATATTAGCAACCCTGCACAACAAAGACAGCTAAAAAAAAAATAAAAATAAATCCCCATCCACTGACTCCCAATCAACTGTGCCAGTAAGTGCCTGGTAAATGTCACTGGTTTTACACTCTGTATAAAACATCAATCTTGGGATGGGCCAGGTTAACTCCTCAGCTTCTGCAGGATGGGAAGCTCACACCTTCCCCTGCAAAGGGCACCCTCAGGATGGAACAGCCAGAGCCTGTCCCAGGGCTGCTCACTGTAGTTTTGTCCCAACAAATACCACAAAGAGGGAAAAAAAAAAAAACCAAACCAAAACCCAGGAGATGTGCAACTTGTATTTTGCACAGCAATCTTGCACAGGCTGGATTTTTTGCTACGTTATCATTTTCCAGAGCAGCAGAAGTGAAGCAATTAAGACCCACAGGGGTATTAATGTGAGAGAGAGCTCCAGCCCTGGCCAGCTGGAAGCTCAACCCCAGAGCCCAGCAGCTTTGCTTTGGGAGAAGGATCTGATGAGCTGAAGTTAAAATGGCACTGGCTGGAGGTGTTCTCACCACTGGTTTGGAATCAGCTTACCACAACAGGATTAAACTAGATAAAAGGCAACACTTGCATGCATGCAAATAACCCCCCTGAATCCAACTAGGAATGATGGAGCAGCTGTCAGCTTGGCTGCTTGGTGAGCCCTGACCTGGTGAAGTCTCAGCACAGCTCTCAGTGCTGCTTTGAGGCACATCTGGAGAACCACCCTATTATCTGCACAGAGGAGAAAAAAAAAAGAAACAACCACAAAACAAGCCAGTAAAAAAAATCAACACAGAGTGACCCAGTTTGTAGTGTACAACTTGTCTGTTTTCCAGAGAGCACAGAGCCAGCTGCAGTGCAGACTGTCCTGACCAGAAGCCTCCTCCTGCAGCAGCCACTTCTGCTGCTGTCAAATTGTTCTTCCCCACGCTCACAAACTGGTTCTGCAGAATCCTGCAATTAGAACAGCACCAGGAACACACAGGCCACAGGGGAAGGATCAGGATCCAGAGCTCCTCTGCTCACACCAGTTGCTTTCGTGCTGGGTTTCTGTTCCCATTTTTCCCAATCCAGATGAAATTGCAGGTGATGCATTTTGAAGCACCTAAATGAAGGGATGAGGGAGTTCCCAACAAAAATAATCATCATCAGCCTCTACACCAGCCTGGAGATCACTATGCAAAGCTGCTCCTCCTGGATAGCAGCCAGCAGGAAAGGAAGGAAGGAGAGTGTGCAAGGAACCAGGCAGTCCAGCTGGGCCACAGCTTCTGTTTTTATGATTTCTAAAGATCCAGGACTTAAAATGATTTGAGGCTCTTTCCTTTATCACCACCATCTCATCTGTACAGCACTCGCTGCACCCCAGCAGCTGGCCAGCACTCAGCTGGGAGATCAACCTGTCCTGGAGGTCTGGAGAGTGCTAAAAACGGCCAAAACAACTGAGAAATTGCTGAAGGGCTCTGGAGGCAACACTGCCACTGAAAATGAGTGAATTGCTGACCTTCCCTCACCCACCTGCACTCCCCTCCCCTTCGGCTCTGCTGCAGCATCTCAGCAAAAAAAGGGAAAAGATGGGTTCTGAAGGAATACTTCTCTAACTAACAAAAATTGGCCAGGAAATCGAGTTTGACATACACTCTCTCTCTCTCCATTGGTATTTACACAAAGTATTTCACCAGGGGATGTCAGGGAGGTGCTGGCAGCCAGCAGAAGGAGCTGTGCTGTGCCCAGGTGTCCTTCCCTCAGCCAAGGCCCTTGGGTGCTGTGCAGCCTCCACACAAACCTCCACAACAACTGCTGAAACACAAGCACTGTCCTGGTAAAAGGTATTAACAGCTTATCTTGTAGACAAAACAGGACTAAAAGTTGTTATTTTAAAGCTTCAGGTACACTGGGAAGGGGATGATGGGTGAAAGAGATGTAAACTGGTCTGTAAGTGATCCCAGCCTTACCCCAAAGGGGATGGGAACATCTTCCTTTGCAGGTTTAGCCCAGAGAGGCTGCCAAATGCTTCAGAGAAGCACCAGATGTTGGGTGAGAAGCTAAATGTGACCCATGGTTTAGGTCCTGGCTCCTGCACCCTGCCAGCAGCATCACCTCAGCCTGCAGAGCCCTCCAGGTGGGAAGGGGATGGTGGGAGAGGAGCTCAGGCAGGTTGTGGGGTGTGTGTGCAACCAAAGCAAAGCAGAGGCTGGGTACACTGAGAACCTCTTTCTCACTTCCCCAGCCCTCCTACAGTCCTGGTTTGATACATAAAACATGCCCAGGAACTTGAGCACAACAAACTCCCCACCAGCACAGAGAAGCCTTCCCCATGCTGCAGCTCTGTCCTGCAGGGACAAACCAGAACCTCTTGGGCTGGGAGGACAGCTTGTGGCTGCCCTCTGGCTATTTCCACCCTGTATTGATGAATGCAAACAACTCTTAATTAAAAGCACTGGAGTTAAGCCTTCCTCACCTTTTAAAAGAGGCAAAACCAGGAATGCAGCAGGCCAGGGTCACACAGCAGGTTGTGCAGCATGGTACCACCAATAGGAACCCCACTGTTCCCTTTATTTTCCTTTCCAAGTCATTAATATCGATGATAAATGTATCAGCTGCTGTTTGGCAGCTGGACCCTCGGTTCAGGATTGGGCTGGACACATGGGAGCCTTTTGGCTACCTTCCACTTCAGACCCCATCTTGCACAACAACAGCTTTGAGTCCCAAGAACCTGAGTTCTGCTGCAGTCTGGGGATCCCAGCCACCCCCCTGCCACCTCTTAAGGAATGCAGAGAAAAAAAAAAAAAAAAAAAAAACCCCACAACAAACCTGCAGTTAGAGAAAAAGCCTTTAAATCAGACACTTGCAAAAGCAGAGATACCCCCAGTGGTAAACTCCACTGAGAGATTTATCTTAGGAGCACATTAAACCCAACAGCTTCTTTTGCAAAGAGGAAGGGCCTCAGTCCTGCTGTTCTTACTGCCATGCACAAATGCTTTTTCTGTGTTCTGGCACCATAATAAAGTCTCCTTAAAATACCAGATCTTTCTGGAGGATGGGAAACTGGAGTGCCCCAGCTCATTCCCAGCCTCACGAACGACGTGGAAAACTCATTACAAGAAACAACAGCCGAGGTGTTGCTTGCCACCTCCTCTCCCCATCTCTTAAACTACTTCCCAACTGCTTCACCCCTCTGGGAAGGTAAACAGCCAGTAGGGCTGATCCCTGTGCTCCTGCCTGGAGATCAAGGATGGGATCTGAGGTGATGGGGACGTGGCCAAGCAGCTCCCAGGGAGGGGCCGAGCGTGGGACCGTGTCCCGGGTCAGCAGAGCCCAAGTCGTGTGATGGGACCCAGCCTGCAAACCCCAAATGCAACTTCCAGATGGAGCAGCATGGAGACTATAAACAAGGGCAAACAAGTTTGCACGGGCTCTCTAAATCATTCCTGGTCCTTATGAAATGACCCACGGGCACGGTGACAATCTGCAGAGAGCACGGGAGCTGGATCCGTGTGCTTTCTGGAAAAGCTCCTTTGAGAGCTCCTTGTACACAGGAATATAGTTTTATCAGCTTCAGAAAAGGAAAAAGCTGCCTAAGATGCAACTAAACTCATAAGCATTTCACTTGAAACCATCCACATAAAGAGCCTGAACATGAAAACCCTGCAAAGGCAAAGCTGGGGGCTCAGCTGGGGAGTTGAGCCGCTCACTCCCATTCCCCCTCTCTGAGCCCGAGCAGGATGGAGCCCACAGCCCGTGCTGTGCACCCCACACAGCCTCTGCCTTTGGGAGCTGAGAGCTCCACGTCAGGGCAGGGAGAGCAACTCAGAAGCACAGCTAAAAGCTGTTTCTCAGGCCCTTTCCTGGAACCCCATCAAACAACTGCCTCTGGATTCAGCCGCTGGTGCAAAGTCGAGCGGAGCCAACTCCCCCCCCAGGCAGCCCTGGCACTGAACCCTGCTCCACCAAGGGCTGCAGGTCTGGGGAGGTTTTATGATTTTTAGGTTTCTCCTCCTCCCCCCCCCCCC
>JAAWXA010000051.1:2110579-2138549 GCA_038090715.1 Florisuga fusca
CCCCCCCCCCTTTCCTGCTTGGAAGCCCATAAATAGCATTTCTGTTTGCCATTAATCCCTTCGTGCTTGCCTGTCCCAGAACAGCCACTGCTGGGAACAGCCTCGTCTCACCTCCGGATGGCCAGGGCTTCCCTGGCCCTGCAGGACACCAAAAAGCCACCAGTGCAGGACACAGCAGTGGGAGGACAACACCAAGGGAAGCTGGGGAGCAGAGGAAAGTGCTGCAGAAACCAGGAGGGAGATGGCAAGGCCTGGATGCAGATAACCCTGCCACAAACTGAGCTTCGTGATACACGACGAGCATCAAGAAATCCAGCAACGTTTCTGGGAAGCCTCTAAAGCAGGGATGCTCCAGGCTAGGAGTCTCACTGGGGGCTTCTGCCAGAGGAGGTGGCACTCTGCAGGCATAAATGCATCTATTCACCACTGAAATCCTACAGCAGACACAGAAATAGCTGCAAACATTACGGGGTTTGGGTGTCCTAACTCAACCTTACCCTTTGTATCCCCCTGACCATTCTAACTGCCAGAACAATGACATCGACACCTCTTAACTGATCCCAGCCCAAAATTAAGGAGCAGTGGTGTGAAGGAGCCAAATTACTACAGCCTGTGAGTAGCTGCCACTGGAGCAAGCTCTGACAGCAGCACCAAGAAAGGGTGAGGAGCAGCAGGGGCAGCACCAGCTCCACTTCCCCTACAAACCTCATTCATTCTGCTCTTCATGAGAGGGAAGAAAACCAAAGCAGTTGGATACCACAAAGAGAGGACTCAAACAGCAGAAATGTAGCAAATGAATTGGAGGTTTCTGATAATCTGGGTTCTGGGAAAGGATGCTGGCATGGCCTCCAGGTGGGAGCTGCTGGAAGCAGCAGGGTGGAAAGCTGAGGGTGCAGGGATGCTGCACACCTGGGAGGTGGTGACACCCAAGCTGTTGGTGTTGGTGACACCCAAGCTGTTGGTGTTGGGAACCCCAGGAGCACTGCCTGGGATGGGCAGGGTGAGGGGAGCCCAGCATGGAGCAGGGGAACTGCTCTGCCCCCTCCCAGAGCACACACTTGGACTGAAACCATTTTGTTGCTCTCAGGGAGACTCCCAGCAGTGTTTTGGCACAACCAGAGCAGTCGTTCCCATTCTCCAACCCATCTCCAGCTCTCAGCTCCTGCTGCCTTTTCAGGGTCCCCAAGGGACCTTTTGTAGCTCAGCTCCATCTCTCCAAAGCCAACTGGGATCCCTTCAACTGAACTTGTTGGGGCTGTGAACCCTCCTTCAAGTCACTCTTACCCTGTGATGCTTTTCCCAGATGTGATGCTCAAATGGCAAGGAGCTAGTGACCTGCTCTGGTGAAGGCAGCTGTGAAATCCAGCACCCAGCTGTGGGAAAGGAGAAGTCAGCTCCCCAGGGCTAGTGAAAACAAAGAGGTGTCAGCTCATCTGAAGAATGAATAGCAACAGCCAGCCCGAGCCAGACAGAGCAGAGGAAAGATCAGATCTGAGAGCAGCAGGAAGACAAGAGATCCCACCACCCAAACCAACACACTGGGCACAACCTCAGGACTCCTCCACTCCAACTTTTTGGGCACCTCGACACAAAAAGGACATGGAGGTGTTGGAGCAACTCCAAAGAAGGGCAACAAAGCTAACGAGGGGTTTGGGAAACATCCCTTAGGAGGAGTGACTGAGGGTGTTTAGTCTGGGGAGACCTTATCACGGGTCACAAATCCCTGAAAGGAGGTTGTAGTGAGTGGGCTTGGCCTGTTCTCCCTGGTGACAGAGGCCAGGACAAGGGGAAACAGCTTCAAGTTGTGTCAGGGGAGATTTAGGTTGGATATCAGGAGAAATTTCTTGACAGAAAGGGTCGTTAAGCACTGGCAGAGGCTCCCCAGGGAGGTGGTTGAGTCTCCATCCCTGAATGTGTTTAAAAATCGCCTGGATGTGGGGCTTGGGGACAGGGTTTAGTGGTGGGACATCAGGAATAGGGTAACAGGGTGAGGACGAGGCTGGACTTGATGATCTTGAAGGTTTTTTCCAGCCTGAGCAGATGTATGATTCTAACTGCATCCCTGTTAGATCCACCTCAAGTGTTTCACGTCACTTTGAGGAGATTTTTGGTGCTCAAGAGCCCTGAATTTGTTGAAGCCAAGGGCTGGGTGATGAGGGTAGCTTGTCCTTGTCATTGTCCTGGACAGTGAACCTCCCCTCTCCTTTTTCCATGATTCAGCCACATCAGAAAACACCCTTGGGCTGACACATCAGCCTTGGGAAAGGGAGAGGAGTGGGTGCTCACCACAGGCACCTGGGGTGTTGGGTGCTCCCAGGGGTCTGCAACCAACCCCCTCAAAAGGCTGAGTGCATCACTTAAAAAAAAAAAAAACAAAAAAACCCCAACCCAAAAATGTCCCTGCAGAGGCACAGAGAGGGGAAACCACATGAGGATGAGCTGGGGACACAGAGAGGCTCATGTCTGCAAAGTGAGATGCCTGGAGGGCAGCCAGGAGCAGAGGAGCTGGGAATGAATTCCAAGGAGACCTTCAGGGCTGATAAGTCTGCTGCAGAAGAATGTTTTGGGGGTGACTGGTGATTGTGAGAGAAGATAGTGAGCAGTTGTTTGGTGCTGCTCTCCAAAAGCAAATTGTTCTGCTGGACAGAAACATCCAGGAGGCCAGCAGACCCTTTGCCTGGATTTTTGTGGCAGGGGCACTGCATCTCAGAGCCTCAGAGTCTCTTCTCCTCTGCACACACAGGAAAACTCACAATCCAGCTGCAGTTTATGGCAACTGGATGGAAGGGATGTGCACATTGCCAAATGGCTGATAGAAACTTAACACTGGAGCTGATGAGGTGCAGGAGAGGGAGAAAACTGGAAAAAAAACTGGTTACAAACCTCACAGTGTCTTCAGGTAACTCCCAGGAGACTGAAACCTGAACAAGGCGACTGGAGAGAAAGACTCAGGACACTGCCAGGGTCTTTTTTTTGCTATTTAAATGGGATTATCTCAATTATACAAAAAAAAAAAAAAAAGTCATATAGAAAGACTGCCACAATCTCAGAATTTCCCTGGCTCATCTGCACACTGCTGATTGTGGCTGGTTGAAAAAAGCAGAGGAGTTTGGCACATGCTGCAGGAGCTGAGTTCTTAGGAAAGCATTTGGAGGAGACAGGAGGGCAGGAAAGGTGGTTTCTAAATTCCTGTGTAGGAAAGGCAAAGAGAAGGGACATCAAAGAATGGTCAGTGCTGGCAAATTACAGACTGTGAGGAAAGATGTGGTAACTCAGGCAGGGCCATGGGAGGGACCTTCTGAAGAATCAGGTGTCATTAGGTGGTGCTGGATGAGCATCTAAGCAAAGACTCCGAGTTCCTCCCTGAGCTCAAAGGAGAAGTGGAGAACTGGAAGTCCTGTCCTGCTTCAAGTGCAATTCAGCTCTGAGCAGAGGCACTTGGAAGCGTGGAGGTTTTGTTGAAAATAGAAGCAATAGAGACAGGGCACAAATCCACCTGTCAGCCTGACTGCAAGAGCAGCAACCCCAGAAGGCAGGCGGGCAGCCTGAGCTCCTCCAGCCTTCTTCCAAGATTATCTGGAAGCAAAGGTTTGCTTTAATGAATGCTTTAGTCATGCCTAATTCTGCAGAAGCACACACTATACTTAAAAAATAAGTGGGTTCCCTGGGTCAGTCACTCTCACCCTCCATCCCAAGGTGAGCAATGAGGAAGCAGAACCCGGAGGTGAAACCACAGACCTGGAGGCTGCAGCCCAGGTTCCTCCACCAGCTCTGCCACAGCTTTCCTGCACAACCTTGGGAAAATAACTGACCTCCTTGTCCTTCCAGGCTGCTGTAAACTTTAACAAAGCACTGAAGAGACAGACAGAAAGCAGCATTTGTCAGAGAGGAGACAGGATTCTTGGCGATGCTGATAAAGCTGTAAATGTGCTTGCACAACGACCACAAGAGAAATCCTTTGCACAATGCAGAAGTTAACTATTGCTCCTCCACGGATCACCTGTTGCAAGACCTCACATGACACTGCCAAAAGAACCCAGATGATCATTTCAAACCATTAAAAAAAGAAAAAAAAAACAAAAACCAACCACCAACACACCAAATATTTAGTAAGACACGTTTATCCTCAGTGGAGAGCTAAAGAACAAAAAAACACCTGCTGGAGACAAGCTGAAGGCTGGAATTACAGCTTATCTCAGCTGCCCCTATAGTGTGTTTGCAGACTGAGTAACCATTTTTTGCTGAACACAAAGTTTTACCACAGCAGATGAGCAACTCTCAGTCTCCAGCTGCTCCAACCCTGACGTAAAAGTCCCCAGCCCTGCGTCAGAGCCACCTCCCCTCCAGGACAGGGGCAGCTCTGACACTTGAACCCTGGAAGCTATCAGCTAAAAAAAATTGGGATTTTCTACCTTCTGAGCTTAGTTTTGAGGAGGAACTTCTTGGGGACAGCCCTAAAGTACTTGCTGTTATTCCCTGTGCCAAAACATGAGACACTTTGGTTGTTCCAAACATCTTCCCAAAGTTTGTGTCCCCAGCAAACATTCTGTGCTGACTGGTTCAAGGGCAATAGTTCAGCAGAAAGGAAAAGATTTCTTACAGAGAGCTGGAAAAGGAGCTTGGGATGTTTAGCTGCTGTCCCCCCCAAAACTAGAATTTTAATATAAGTCACATTCCTTGAAGAGCAAAAGAAAAATCAGGAGCAGAACCGCTCTGCAGAGCAAAGCCCTGGAAGAGGTTCCATGTGGCTCACGGTTTGGTTGCTTTTTTCCCTCCCCTGAAACCAAAGAGAAGGGGCAGCAAGTGCTCAGGAGGCTCAGGAATCATTTCCCTTTGCATCAGGCTCCAAGAAGTGGGATTCAGCCTGGCAGCACATGGCCCTTCACACCTGCAGAACTGCCTGCTCCTCAGCTCCACTTCCACGGTCAGGAACACACACACAAAAAGAAAAAGAAAAAGAAAAATCCATATATTGTGGTTTTAGGGCAATCTCTGTGCTTTGCATGGATCCGGGTGGGACTCTGGCAGAAGGGCCCTTACTACAACAGGGAAAGGAAAAGGAAGGAGATTCCTGGCAGCTCCTGTTGGCAGAGCTCTGCAGCCCCAGCAGGGCTTTATAAGGGAATTTCTGGGAGGAAACTGCCTGTCCTCCTCTTACTGAGGGGGATTTTGTGCTCTGCTGCAGATGCTATAGGAAAAGTTATTCTTAGCAGGTATTCTACTGCAGAAACACCAAACCCAACTGGAAATCTGCTGGGGAAGTGAAACATCCTCCCAGCTGGGAGCTGCTGAAGTCAAAACCAGGAGAAGCAAAGAGAAATCCCAGGGGATTGGGGTTTAAGAAGCTCCCAGTACGTATGATGTAACACCTCAGGCTTTGTCCAGCCTTTGGCTATTACCAGGCAGGGAGCTGCTGGTAGGCTTCCACCTGCTGAGAACCCCTGACATTTCATCATCAGACTCCAGTGATCCCCAACCCTCAGCTTCCAAGGAAACTTCAAGTTCTTTGTTTGCTCTGGGAGTGCCTGTTCCTCCCAGATCAGTATTTACTGCCCCTGGCCCTGTCCTCATGGTCACACGAGAAGTCCAGATTAACAAAAATCTATTTGTCTCAAGTCTTTATAAAGAAGAATAATTCCAGTGGTGCTGTCTTGGTGCCTCCAGCCCAGACATCTCTGCTGCAGGTCCCAGAAATCCTGGATTTGGGTTGGTTTTGCCAGACCTTGGTGCTGTAGGCAATGAGCCTCCGAGCTGGTCCCTGCTTAACCCACTGGGTTTGGCTTGGCAGAAATTCTTTGAAGTTTAGAAAAGTGCTTAGGCAGCTCTAGCGAGGTGCAAAAACACTTATTGTGATTTTTTTTTTTTAACTAAACCTTTTATTTTCTGGCAAGATAGAGAGGCCTGGTTGTGGGCTCCCTGGAAGAACTGTTCAGTCCTGTGTGAACTTGTAGACAAGATGAGGAAAAGAGCTGTGAAATTGGGTCTGTTTGAAATGCAAATCACAGGGGGTTTAGGTGAATAATCCAACTGTCAGTTGTGCTGTAATTGATTTCTGACTTCCCAGTGTGAAAGCCCTCAGACTCTTATCTGAATCTCCTTGGATTTGCACTTTCAAGCCTCAGAGCAGGGCTGCACAGGCACATTGTCAGCAAGCAGCTTTGCCTGTTGTTTCTCTTAGTTTTTTCTAAGTCTAGCTGTATGTAAAAGTGCCTGAGCAGCAGGAACTTCACATATTTCCAGCTGGTTTCCCATCCCAGCTCAGGGTTCACATACAGCTGCTCTCTTGCTGTCTGGACTGGCTTGCATTCCTCAGCCCTGGGGCCAGCATTCCTCTGCTCCTCTGCACCACCTCATTTGTTTAGTATTTGCTTAAATTTTGTCTCCCAGAACTGTCTCCAGATCACTTAAGCTACCAGACACCTTTATTAGTTGCACATACAACCCCCACCCTCTGGCATTTTAAACCTTGTTTGTACTTATTCAAATAAAATTGATATTGGCAATTTCCAGTTGCTCCTTGCTGGAGCTCACTGGGATTAATCTGGAATCCCCAAATGCCATTTGATTGAGTAAACGCAGTTGCAGTCTGCTCATTAGGCACTCAGCTATTCTGGTTAAAAATGGGGAAGTTGCTTTTTTTTTTTAAGTCTGGACTGGAGAAAGCTCTGGTTTGGGTTTCTCCTTCTCTGTGTCCAGGGGAGCTCCCGTGTCAGCTGCTCTTTCCTTAGAACTTCCCTGCCAGTCCTGCCCGGATTCAGTTATGGTCACAGACACAGGGCCACAGGGAAAATGTCCGTGCAGGAGTGTCCAGGAAGAGCCAAAGCAGTTGGCAGCACTGGGTGACCCCTTGCACACCCAAACCCAACCCAACCCAACCCAACCCAAGGTGGGGTGTGCTCGCTCAGCTCCTGGCCAGCCCAGGACAACGTCACCCAGCTCCGGGTCCTGCACACAATGGAACCTCAGCTCTGCAGCTGGAAGGAGAGCTCCATGTTTACCTGGAGTTTAAGTGTTCTGGAGGCCAGGCTGATGGCAGGGTCCTGGCTGGTTGCCACCTTGCAGAGACACCGGGGAGCAGCAGCTGCCCCACGTCTCGGGGACCTCTCTTTCCGCCTCTTCCAAAAATCCTTGATTGTTATCCCAGGCCCAGGAGGAAGGAGAGGGGGAAACCAGGCTCTGCTTACTGCTGGCTGTTGGGGGGGGAAAGCCCACGGGGGCTGTCAGTGCTGAAGGTCAGCTGGGTGTGCAGGTGGAGGGAGTGGGAGGGCAGGAAGGACAAAAACCCTGAGCCAGTAAGAACTGAGTCAGCACCACTCACCCCTCTCATCATCTCAGATCTCGGAGCAGAAATGTTAAAAGACACTTTGAGAAGGAGAAGACAAGCTGAGGGTAATTTATCTAATGGTGCTGGAAGCAGGTTTGAATTCCTGCAGGTTACCAGGAGCCCAGATGGACTGGGAGGTGCTGATGAGAGGTGGTCACCCAGGACTGGGATAAAGTGGCAGAGGAGGGCTGCAGGAGGGGCTGAAGGAGAGAATTCCAGGCAGGAAGGCATGGGATGGGATCCCAGCACTCCTGACGGGAAGGGAGAGGCCCACCCAGCACTGCCAGAGCATCAAAGGACAAAGTCCTGCTCCTGGTTGTCAACACCAGCTGGAACACTGGGGCTCTGCAGGCACCACTGGTTACAGCAGGTTATTGTTTCCCTTGAAAGACAGCTAAAAACATTCTTGAAATGATTAACTCTGCCCCAAAACAAGAAACAACGCTCAGTAAAAAACAGGAGTAAGGCTGCAACTGAAAAAAAAAAAATAAAAATACAGACTTCCTTTCTCTTTTCCCTTTCTTAGATAGGCAGGGAACAGAGGCACCAGCAGAGCTGGCAGCTGTGGTGTAAACCCAGGCCACCAGGGCTGGCCAAAGGGCCACCCTGAAGAAAACCAACAAAACCCTGGCTCTACTTGTTTTTCCATTATCTAATATTAGGCCGTGTAGGTATTTATGAACCACTCTGCAGTGCATTCAAGCTAATTCCCAGAAAATCACGTGCCTGTGCAGTGAGTTCAAGATTAGGAAGCTTTCCAATGTTTTCTTGAGGAGAGATGTGCTCAGCATGCAGCACTAACAGCGAGTTGAAAGTCTGCCTTGTTGGTTGGCTGCCAGACACTGACCCAACCAGCAGCTTATTCAGCCTCCAGTCATCCCTTCCCAGCTATTTGTGTCAAACTGTGTGCTCTGAGGCTTGAGGAATCTCAAGCAACTTCAGACTGGGGGCAGAAGGACAGATCTTGGTTAGAGAACCACATCATAAAGCATTTGAAACAAACAAACAAAAAAAAACCTGAGTCCTTAGAAATGAACATGTAACAAGGACATGACAAGAGCCTCTCTGGTCTGCAGCTGCAAGAATAAGTCATGTAGTCATCAGGCCTGAAAGGGTCATTTAATTTCTCTGTATAAATAAATAAAATATATTAAAAAAAACCACCAAAAAACCAACCCCAAAGAGTGAAAATGCCACAGACATTTCCAACCACTTGGGATGATCAGTCATGATGAATTCCCACCTCCTTCAGCCCAGGACACGACAGACATGAGTCACACCAGCCACCCAACAAGACAACACCTCTGTCCACATCTGAAGGAGAAAGGCCCCGGGTTGCTGTACCCTTTTCTTCCCCAGGCTGCAAACTTCCAGTGCTCAGAAACCCCCAAAAGTGCCCGTGAGGTCTGTGCAGTGATGTTCTACTGAGCAGAACCCACGTGGATGTCTCTATGGACAGCCCTGCAGTGACAGGGACAGGAGCTACTGCCCCTTCAGTTTCACCTTTGAGCACCAGGTCTTCATGCAGCCTGATTCTCCCCACTGTTCCACTCCTGGAGAGGTGCTGAGGGCAGGAACCAGGCTGCACCCAGCAGCAATCTCCAAGGGAAAATCATGCCCAGAGGGCAAGGCAGCCCGAACGCTGCCCAGAAGTCTGGCTGCAGATTTCTCTGTGAACCAGCACCTTATTTAGGCAATTTGAAAAATGTTACAGAGGGACAGTATGGCTGGGAGTCTGCATAATGGGCGTCTCCATCTGCCTTACCTAACAGGAGAAGAATCCTGTCTGTCAGTAAGTCTAGACTGTGGTGTTCAATCCAGGGGACCAAGGAATCTCCCGGCCAGAAATAACACCCCGAGCAGGGCAGGGTGCTGCCATCTGCTGACACCCACTGCCGGCATGGGAAGCAGCAGAAATTGGCTTTTTGTAGGAATTTCTGGCTCTCAGTGCTCAGAGGAGCCAGGAAAACCATCCTCCTGCTCCCAAAGCTTCAGGTGCCTCTGCCAAAGCTGCAGGGAGAGCTGCGGGGAGCAGCATCCCCCGGGCTCTGCCTGCTCTGCACTGCTACCCAGAGCTGCAGGGGTGACAGCAGGGTGACAGCAGGGTGACAGCAGGGTGACAGCAGGGTGACAGCAGGGTGACAGCCCAGCTGATTAACATGCATGTGCCTTATTTAATAAGGAAAGGCCACAGCCTGAGCAGCAGCTCTCCCACTTCCAGCAATCCAGAAAGCGGCTTAAGAGAGACCTCTGGGGTTCAGAGCTGCTCACTGCAGCTCCAGACAAGGACTTTTTCCCCCTGAATTGGGTTGTGGGAGACAAGATCCCCCACCCTAAGACCCCACTGCACCACCAAAATCCTTGGTTGTGACACAGGGAAACACAGAACCACGTCCATACCAACTCCCCCGAGTGACACAGCGACTGTCACCTCTCCCACTGCCCCTCCTGTCCCCAGGCAGACCCCCCCCTCCTCCCTAAAGCCCCAGAAACCCCTCCCCAAAAATGAGGAGGTTGGAAAGAGGCTCCTGGCCCTTCAGTTCTAACACTTCAGTCCCAATGCTCTTTCTCTGCTTTGAAATGCAGCACCCTTGATCTAAAGATAAACCCATCTCTGGGGCACCAGGAGAAGGGGAGCCACGGGTTTGTCATCTCACCAACCCTCAGTTCCTTTACCTTGCTGGTATTTCACACATGGGGTAGGAAATCTAGGGTTTCACAAAAGGATTGCTACTGCACAAAGGGACTTTTGAGGCTTCAGGGAAAGCACCCAGGCCAAGTATCACACTATGAAGATGGAGGTGAGCAGAGAAAGGGGCCACCACCCCACACGTCCCACAGCCTCTGCCCTGCTGTGACATTTCCAGCTCTGGAGTGTTCCAAGCAGCAACAGAGAACATTCCTTCAAAGCCAACTGAAAAGATTTCCAAGTATTTTGTTCAAGCAGCTGCACTTAGAAGTCAGCATCTGGTGACCAAGCAGGACAATGATGGACAGAGGGGAGGTGGCCAGACCCAACTTGCACGTGTCACACGTGGTGCCACAGCCCCACCACCTGCACAGCAGATGAGATTTGAGACCTCGGGAGGAAAAGACAAGTGAAAACAAGGCTGTGTGAAAAAACTGCATCAACTGTTTCAGAAAAGGAAGCAGCAGACAGGTGCTGGTGGAAGACTGCAACTGGGAAGCCAGAGGAGCCCCGACGGTGCCTTCAAGCACCTTCAAGGTTATGTGGCAGGGGGGTCAGTGAGACTCACAAGAAGCTTCAGTCCAATTTCAACTGAATTGGAATATTGCATTTGGGGCCAGATAGGGGAAAATATTGACAAAAGGGCCAAACTGGCCAGAAACTTTCAGAACAATGTTACTGATTCACTCCGAGCTCACACAAAAGCTCCAGGGTGCCTTAAAACAGCAGAACTGATATTTATCTTATTTCTTCTATAGAAAAGTCATGAGGTTTTAATCACCAAGTTGCTTCATTAACTGGAGATTGCTAATTACAGGATTTGTTAGTCAGCACTACCAGAGAATGTTTTAGTGTTGATTGTTTGCATAGGGAACATTGGAACTGATGATTTAATCACTTTCATGGAACACAAGGTGGTTTTCAAGAGCTGTCCTCAGCAGAGCAGACAAAAATCATTATGGTCTTGCTTTGTCACATACTTCCAGAAAACAACAGCTTCAGTGGGATCAACGTGAAGCCAAAGAGGAGACAAAATGGCACAAGACAAACCAGGCACACACCTTGAACCACGTGTCAGATCTCCTGCTCTCCCCTGACCATGCCAGGACCTTTGCAGTATATCTAATATTCCAGCACAGAGAAAAAAAAACCAAAAACTCTTGTACAGCATGAAAAAGCCATCATCTGCTACTGGTTATCATGTACACATCCCAGCAAAGGCCAGATAAAAAAGGAAACTGAACTTCATCATCCAGCTAGAGGAGCTGGAGCCTGCTGCTTCCCTTGGCTCCCGACAAGAACAAAGGCTCCCACACAGCCCTCTGACTAAGAGGAACATGTCTTCTCTGAAATCCATACATCTTCTTCCCTAATTAAGGAGGTGGATTTCTGTTGCATAAGGGGCAGAACCTCTCCACATGGGCAGGGAGCAGCCACCAGCAGCACCCTGAGAGGAATCGGGAGAGCGGGTGGGAGCAGCCAAGGCTCAGCTGGGTGACCCCCACGATGGTGGCACCTGCCCAGGCCTTTCCCCCCACCCCAGCAGGCAAAACTCAGACAAAAGTGGCAGCTAAAAGCAACCAATGACAGAACACCACAGGTTTCACCAGGGTAAAGCTTTTCTTGCTCACCTTCTTACTGCAGTGGAGCAGTTTTGGCTACGGTCTGGTGTTGCTGGGGATCCCAGTGGTGATTCCTTCTGGAAAGGAAAGGGGAATTCAGGAGATCAATCACTTACACACTAACCAGATGGCGTGTTATTAACGAAGCTATTACTTGGAATAATACATTTTACTCCACTGACTGCTACTTTATCCCAGCAACATTTATTCCAAGGAGTGTCAGGCAGCAGGCGCTGCCTCCGCTCCAGTTCTGCTTTCCCCTGGATCCAGAGCAAAGAACTCAGTGTCCCAGGTACATTCTGAAATTCACACCGATTTGTTTTGCAAGCAGCTCTCTTATTTGCCTGCATACAGCAGACACGGAGTGACTCTTTTCACTTGTTTTCATACAGAACACTCAGGACCTGGAGGTCACACTTTGTATTTCAGACCCTGAGTGGGAACGTGTGGCAGCTGACACTGGAGACAGCCAGGAGCTGAACCAGGAGTTGTGGGTTCACTTCAGTATTCTGCTCTAGATCTCACTGTAGCCTAACTCCAGGGCTGCACCTCTGTGTTTTGGGGTGGAATGCAGGGTTTTAGCAAGGCAGCCCGGCTGGCTGAGCACAGGCAGAGCAGGCAAGCTTAGTTTTCAAGAAGCACAAAAAATAAAAAACCCACACCCAAACAGCCTAGGAAGGAGCTGCCCTCCAGAAAACCTTAAAGCACCCTGAGATAAACCAAATCCTGTTTGGGTTTCTGGGGGGCTGGGCTCTGCAGGATCTCCTCCTCCTTCCTGCTTACCCGTAAGGGGTTGCTCAACCCTGCTCCGGGCAGCCCCACTTGACCACACTCCAGTCAGAGCAATGGATTAATTCCAAGAATCCATCTGAGCTGAAATCCAACCCTGCTTGTTTTCTCCACTTGCTGCCTGAACACAAACATTTTTTTTTAATTTTTTTTTTTCTCTAAAGGAGTAAAACGTACGTCATTTATTCTCCACTGGGTTTTAGGCCATGGCTTGCCTTGCCCTTTTCACCTCCATCTTCTCCAGATTTCGGTAAATCAAAGGGTGAGGAACAGCCCCTCTTGCCAAAACAATCATTTTTTAAATCAGTATTTATTACTGGTTTTTGAGAACAGCAGTTCTCAGGAACACCACATCCCAAACCAGAGTGGCACATGCCAGCTACCCACGTAACTACCAAGGTGAGAGCAAGAGAAAAAAAAGCCTTCCTGGGAAAAAAAAAAAACACAACTTGTGGAGAACAAGAACTTGGGGTAAAAGTGCAAACACCTCAGAAACAGAGCAAACAGCCCTGGGTTTGCAGCCTCCCCACTGAGCCATCCCTCCAGGACCCTTCTCACATTCCCCCCGCTCCGATGAAGTTTTCCACCCCGTGGTCCCCAAGCCTGAGCCCCAGGACAGCATCAAGGCTTTAGCTGGAGGGGAGCAGGTGGAAAGGAGCTCCCAAGTAGCAGCTGCCTTGCTCACTGCCATCATTCCTGCCAAAACAGCCCTGCCCTGCCCTATCCCTGCTCACAGCTCCGGGATAAACCCAAAGGGATGGGAAATTCAGGGGATTTTGTCAAGCCGGCGGCACATCCCTCCCAAAATAGAGCATGGGAAAGGAGCCAGGAGCAGGCACAGGCCTGGGGAGCTGGAAAACACCTGAAAGGTCCTACAGGCAAGAGAGGCCACCCCAAGAAGATGGGAAAAGCAGTCCTCAGGAGCAGTGCTTTCCAGGATCCCCCTCCTCTTGCCTCCAAGGAGACATTCCCATCACCAGGAGATGCAGCTCCTGCCTCTCCCTGCAGCACAGGTTCAACCTGCAGGAGCCTGGAAGGTCCATATGCTCTCCAGCCCTTCCCCAGAGGATGGTGTGCCTGCTTCCTTTCCCAATATCCTGCTAATTGCTGAAAAGGATAAACTTGCCCCCCATAAATCCCAGGCTGCCTCCCAGACAGCTTCCAGCTGCATTCCCCCCTCTGTGGCCTCCCACCTCTCCCAGCTCCACGTGATTTCAGAGCATGAAAAAAAATCATTCTGGCCCCTCAATTGCAAACAGACTGAAGCAGCAAGCAGCTTGGCCCCCTGAAGGATGTGCAGTTGTTTAAGTGCCTCTGGTGCTCTCTAAGAAATGATAAATGCAGAAGAATCACCCCCAGCCTGCAGGAGAGCCCAGAGACAAATCACCCAAAGCCCAGTCTGCTGTTTGGGTCAGGGAAGTCTTGGGGCTGCAAAGGAAGAGTGAAGACCTGGGATGACAAGAGAGACATTCTTTATTCCTGTTTGCACTGCTTTGCCTTGAGGTTTGTCAGTGCACCTGTGATCTTCATCTCTCTCTTTTTTCTTTCTTTTGTTTTAAAAGCAACACAGGGACTTCTGGAGTGCCAGTTTCTCCACCAGTCCCCATCTGAAGAGCAGGAGCCCTGCCTGGATCAGGCCCTTTGCTAGGAGGCAAAGTCAAACCAGTCAAACCCTTCCTGAGGAGCAGCCTCAGCCCCCCCCTTCCCCTGCTCTGCTGACCCCCAACCTCTGCCCCATCAACACCAGCAGCATTTCTCCTGCTTTTGAACTGGAAGTTCATGCACCAGAAACAACTTTGCAGCGGTGGGAGGGGAAAAAAAACAAAACAAAACAAAGCCAACAACTTTCCAGAGGAACACAACAAGACCATCTTTGGCTTTCCGCAGAAACCAGCCTTTTGTTTACAGCCTTGTGGAATCTGACTCCAGGGGCTGGTCTGGTCTTGCTCAGAGAGGGAAAACAAGCCTGACCTCAGCCTGCTGGAATAAACTCTGCCCCCTCCTTCCTTCCAGGCTTCTCCCAGTGCAAAGGTAAAGAACACGATCCCCAGCAGCCTGACCCAGCATGCCGTGACCCCACACACTCCTCCTGCCTGCCATGCAAAACACCAGCACTGGAGCCAAGGAGGTGACAAACTGGATGTGCTCCTGCTGCCAACCATCAGGAGACACCCCCTGGCACCTCCCAGCTGGAGAAAGGTCTGCAGCAAGTCAGCTGGTCCCAGGGACATCCAGGGACATCCAGTACAGCACGGACTACTCAGGAGATACCTCTGGGTCAGAGCCAGCCACCCTCACAGCAGACCCTCATTCCCTCTACATCCCACTGGTAGCATTTCCTACACCTCAGCTGGATACAGTTCCCTCCAGGAGGATGCTGCCCTCCAGCAGGGACTGCACCCCAGCCTCAACAAAGAGCCTGGAAATTGTTGGGCAAGTCTTGGCCTGGCTCTGCCCTCCTCATCAGGAGCAGCTTCTCCTGGTGGGAATTTGTCACACCATGGGGTTTGGAAAAAAAACCAAGCTGGTTGTATTTTAACCTGTTTAGTGTGAGGGCCAGAAGCCCTTGCTCAAGCCTGCTCTGTGGACAGCACTGTAAGGGACACCTTGAAGCCAGGAATTCCTTTCTGAACTGACTGGAAGCGGCAACAGTTGGAAATGCCAAGCATCTCCCAGGGCTGGAGCCTGCAGCTGCCAACCTTCCCTCAAAGTCAGGGCAAGGCTTGAAGGAAGCTGGATCAGCCATTCCAGCCCACCAGAAGAGCTGGAAGGGGGAGGCAGGGACTGCAGAAGAGCCTTTCCAGGAAGAACTTGCCAGGATTCCCTCTGAGATCCGGCGGGCAGGCAGCTGATGCCATCGGTTATTCCCACTGTGACTGATAAAAACAGGTCTTGAAAAGATGAGGGAGAGCTGAGGAACACAAGAGCCAGAGCCCTGACAGCTTTGGTTGAGGTGCAACAATCCCCCTTGGGCTTTCCAAGTGAGAACTGGAGGAATCCACACTTGCAGAGGATCCTGCTGGCTCGGCCAGGAGGGCTCCAGGATTTCAGGCACTCCAGAACCCCAGGTTTCAGCACACCCAGAGCCAGGCAGCATGCTATTTGTGCAGAACAGTCTCAGCATTCCTGTTCCAGGAAGGAGCTCTGAGATGAGCAAGCAGCTGGGTGGCTCTGGAGCTCTGGGTTCAGTCCGTGACCTGGTTGAGGCAGGACAGCTCATGGCAAACGAAGCTCCCAAAAGGCTCCTTGTGAGATTCCTGACTGATCCCTAAGCAAGGGAACTGTTACATGCTGTCCCACAGGGGTAAATTAAAGCATTACCAGCAGGTCCAGCTGACTGACAGGTAATGAAGTGACAGCCAGTGACTCATGGCAGTGCTGCAGTGCCAGGAGGTGACAACCTGCACCGCACGTTCAGCTCTGAGGTGCTGAGAGCTGGAGGGAGAGAAACTGCACCAGGGAAGGTGAAGCTGCTCAGATCACACTCAAAAATCAAAAACCCTGATGTGATGACCAATGCCAGGTTTAATTCTGCTCCTGAGTCCCCTGGCAACAGGGAAAAGATGACAGAATTACAGAATCATGGAAGTTGGAAGGGACCCATGGGGATCATGGAGTCCAGCTTGGTCCAAGCCCTTGGTCCAGAAGTAAGACTTTGCCATGGCTCTAAAAATCTACACTTAGAAACAGCAAAAGGTTATCAACCAACTGCATCTGGAGAAGCAATGCAAAATATCCACAGGAAAGGGAGAGCTTGTAAAGTTTAACTTCTCCCCACTTGTTCCTCCAAGGGATGAGCAGCTTCTTTTTCCCCTGTCCACCCAGCTCCTGCCATTTTCCAGCAGGCAGCTCAGGATTTCTGCTCAGTAACAGCTGCCAGAGCCAGTGCACATTTGCTTTGGGAAGCAAATTGCTAATTGTGAAGTTGCTAGGAAGTCTGCTCTGGCAGCTTGCTCTGGAACATTTCTGAAGTCCTAAAAAGGGAAGGCTTGGAGGAGAGGGAAGCACAAAGGGTCCTGCAGCACCTCACACCTCCCAGGATCTAAGTCCAAACTGCAAAATCCATTTGATGGGACCCGTGCTACTACACGGATCTTGAACTTGTCACTTTCAAGCCTTTCCAAAGGCAAAATCTGAGGAGCAGCTGCTCCTGGGAAGCTCAGCTCCTCTGGGATCTGGGAGCTGCAGAGACACCAGGGTCACCCCCCCAGCCACAAGCAGAGGGTCTCCAGCAGGGCAGTTACTACACAGAATCATGCCTGGCTGCTCAGGCTTTGTTTTTCCTCTGAGCAAAAGAGGAAAAAAGTTTAAAAAAGTCCTTGCAGACAGCAGCATTCCATTTGCAAGAGTTCATTCTTTAAAGAAACGGGACAAACTAAATCCTCAGTAAATATTTGGGGGTGCAGTGTCTCCTCCAACACTTCCAAGGTTTCAGAGAGCCAGTAACCCACTCAGGACAGCAGGCCATGGAAATAACAGTGCTTATTGCAGCAGTAACACAGCTATTTTTAAACATTTTACTTATGGGATGCCAACTTCCCGGAGCTGCTTGGAAAATTAAATTTAAAAAAATGTACAAAGACTACTGGAATGAAAATGTGCCACAGCAACAGCTTTCTTTTGCTAGGAGATACACAGGATGTGTTTCTGGACTCTCCACTTTCGTCCAAAAAAATCACCTTTTCCTCCTCGTAGAGGAGAAATTAAGAATAGCAACAGCAACCAAAAAACCTGGGTGTCTGCAGCAAGGAAGGTTTGCTTAGAGGGAAAGCTTATTCCTAAAAAAAATCTTCCAGTTTTAGCCAATGCCTCCAGCTGTTAGAAACAGATGAAACCAGTGACAATACACTTCTTTTCTCCAGGGATACTTGGGTTTAACATGATCACATTAGCTCAGTGCCTCTGCCAGGCAAGTCAGTAACACAAGAAGTTCTTTTATGTCACTGGCAGCCTCCTAAAAATTGGAGGAATTTTAAAATGTACACCAACCTAACAACTGCTTGGAACAGGAAGAGGAGGTGAAAGAGGATCCAGCTGAAGCTGCAAAGGAGAATTCATTGCACTGTAAATACCAGAGAGGAAGACAGATGGGATGCTGAGGTTTATCATTCTTTAAGTGCCACTATAAAATTGTGCAGGCATTTGCTTTTAAATATTATGACAAGCAGCTGAAGGGTGTAAAGTGGAGCTGTGCCTATAGGCTGCACCAACAGTTTGGGAACAATTCCAGTAAAACAAACACTAAACATCAACAGGCTGTTGACTTCCAAACCCTCAGAACACCCCAAACACAGAGCCACCCAAAAACATGATGACAAACAGCACTCCCCAGGGAGAGGATCTTTCCCCTCTCCTACCAGATGGGTGACATTCACCTCGTGCTGCCAGCACAGGAAGGAAAATGTCTGGAGGAAGGATTTTTGGAAACAAGGTTAATGGTTTTGTTTTAAATGTGGATGTTTCTCCTGGGAAACTTTTGTATCTCAAAGCAACTTTTGAGGTTATTTCAGTGTGCTTTCATGTTATACAAGTGCCCTACCTTCCAGAGGCTATCAAACAATTTGCTACAGCCAATTAGGAGGAAAACTAATGAACCCTGGGAAACAGGGTGTTCTGGATATAGCAGCCATTACCAGGCCAGGGCAGCAGCATTTCTGCACAGGGGAAGTCACCAGTGAAAGTGCCTTCATGTAACTTTAGGAAATGGGCAAAACCTGAGAGCATGAAAAACTGCTTCCTGAGCTGGGGAGAGGTGCTGTGAGCATCCTGGCTGGCAGCAGGGAACTGCCAGGCAGTCACCAAAGGGACAAGTTCACAAATGGGTTTTGAAAAGAGAAACCAAACAAGTCATTCCCAGCCCCTGCTGCAGGAACAGCTTTAAAAGGGGGAAGAGGGGAAATAATAAAAAAGCTGCTGGGCTGGGGAGGAGATGCACAGTTCCACATTTCTATAAAAATGTGCACAGTTCCACGTTTCTATAAAAATTTGCCTCTTTAAGGAGCAAAGATTTGCTTTTGGGATGGAGACTGGCATCAGCATTTCCTGTTTGGAGCCTTAAGGCAGAATGTGACAGTAAAACAACCTCCATTCCTTTCTCCCCCCAACTTTTTTTTTTTGTTGTTGTTGTTGGTTTTTGGGGGGTTTTGTTTGTTTGTTTGTTTTCCTCCCCAACTCCTTCTGTTTTGAATTAAGTCTGCAGTTGACTCTGACTCACAGCAAAGCTCCCACCACCACCAGTCCCCTCTCTGAGGAGACACCCAGGACAAAAAGTAGGGCAAGCACGAGGGACAGAGAGGGAACATTGTTCTGGGAAAGTGGCAGTGGTGCCTGGGGAAAAGGAGGGGCAGTCACATGGTGGCAGACAGCTCCTGAGACATTTGCTAATGAGTCTGCCACTCAATTAGTCACTTCAAATGGTCTTGCAGGACCTGGGTCTGGAGGAGCAGCCTGGGCTGTCCCCACTGCCAGGGACACAGTGCCCTCTCTTGGAGACTCCCCAGCCAACCCCCTGGAAGGATGCAGGAGACCAAGATGCTGCTGGCATCTCTTCTTCCCAAAGAATTTCTGCCCAAGAGGCAACAAATAACTCTGCTGCCACTGCCCTACCTGACACATGGCCTTGAGGGAGGAACTGGGAGCCTCTGGGAGGAGCTGCTCTAAAGGTAGGGGAGTTTGCACTCATAACCTGCAGGTTCCTTTCTCTCATCCTCTAGAATGTAGCCCTTTCCCCTGGCACTGTATGGCAGATAATGCATGGCACAGCTGGGGCTAGCCTGGGGAATATCCTGAGATCTAAAGAGCAGTGACACTGGGATGTGGTGACAGGGAAAGGATGTCACTGAGTGAGCAGCCCAGCCTGCAGGCAACAGCTCCCTGGGTGCTCTCTGGGTCCCCTGGGGCCAATTTTAGGCACTTCCCTTGGTCAAAGTGTCTCTAAGTGGGCTCTGAGCCACAGACACACTGCTCAGGACATCCCTGGTGTGGGGAGTCAGGGATGCAAAGATGGGGCAGGAGAGATGGTGTGGGTGGCTCTGTGTGTGCAGGAACATACCTGGGCAGGGAGCCTGATAACACCTCCTCCAGCACCAAGGCAGAAGTGTTCTCTGGCTTGAAAGAGAGAGAGATCTCCTAAAAAGGGAAATGGAGAGAGTTTTCAGCAATTAAAACGTTCCTGCAGGGAATGCCTGCTACTCTGCACATCAGGCTTTGATCCAAGCAGCTGAAGCACCTCACACCTTTTCCTTTTTTCTTTTCTTTTTTTTTTTTTGCCTTCCATTTAATGAAGGCAGACACAGAAGCCATCTGGCTCCAAAGACCTTTTTTTTTTTTTTTTTTTTTTTTGCCAGACACACACACTATTTTCTCCCTGCTGGAAACCAGGCTGGATGTGGCTATTAGAGAACTCTTTAAAGTCACCCAGGACATGTCACAGGGATATTAGAGAACTCTTTTAAGTCACCCAGCACATGGCAGGAGGATCCAAAAAGCTTGGCCAGCTTTGAGGAAGGTCCCTGCACCAGGCAGTGCAGTTTCAGAGCTGAGTCTGAAGATGGCTCCAGCAGCACAAGAGATGCCAACCACCTCCTGCCTCCCTCTCCACGAGAAAAAAAAAATAAAAAATTGGGCACACAAGAGGAAGGAGAAACAATTCAGAATGCTTCATCAGCCATCAATCACACTTTATTTGTCAGAGGCTGACAACAAGGATGCTGTGAAGGCATGGAAGCAGCCACATACCTGCATTATATGTTTCTAAAGATGTAAGACTGAGCTACAGGAGCTACAACAAAAGAAAGTGGAAGAAAAATAGCCTGAGCAACTCAGGGAAGGCAAAGAGAAAAAGAATGACAAGGAGAGATTGAACTGCAGAAAGGGAAGAGGAAGGCACTTCTGCAGCATTTCATTTTTTGTTCCTCCCCACAAGGATGAAATTCAAAAGCCCACACACTAAATTAAGTACAAGCTACAGGGGAGCTGGAAACACAGTCACTCAGAATCACTATTGAGGTGAGGAAAATTGCTGCATTCTACTCCTTTGACAAGCAGCAGATAATGAAATCCACACCAGAAAACGTGGAATTTTGGAGCCATCACCCAAGAAGCACAAGGAAACTCTTGGGGTTGGGTTTCCCAAGCTGGAGCTGAGGAGCTCCTGGCTCCATCACCACCACTCAGCAGGGCACAAGATCCCAAACCCTTTCCTCTTCCCAGCTACAGCCCCTGTGCTGCCCTCACAGACAGCCCAGCCAGGTGCAGACCCCAGCAGTTGGGTTTTTATTGGGGTTTTATTTTAATCACAGCGAAAAAAACCCAGAACTTGGGGGGGGTTTGTGCCCAGGCCCTGGTTCCAGAGCTGTGATTTGCTACAAAACCTTTCCTCAGGTTCCTCAAACAACGTTTTAAGTTCTGCCTTTGGAAACACCTCAGATAAAACCCTGGTTCCACCAACACCAGGCAAGATTTGGCACTGATTTAAGGGTAAATCCCCTCCTCACCTTGCTGGTTGCCCTGCACTGTGTCCCCCAAGCTCCAGCTGTGATTTTTGCCTTTAATTCAAGCTGACAGGCACTCAGCATCCCCAAGAGCCAGACAACCCCAAGCAGAACACCACAGAGTCCCCTTGCCAGGTGAAACCCTCTCTCTTGGAAGAGAAACACAAAATCCACAGCAGAACATTTCAGTGGGGGAAAGCACCAAGGGAACAGAGGACAGGAAAGTTACTATTTTTGGTGAAGCTTTGGGTTTCCTTCCAGGTGTGACAAAACCCAGCAGGTGAGCAGGGCTGGTGCTGCAAGGGGGCCCCAGGGCTGCTGCTCAGTTTGTTTTCATGGCAACAGCACTAAAACAGATGCTGCAAGCCCTGCCAGGGCAAGTAGCTGCAGAGCTTGTTCCTAGAGGGACCTGTTTAATGTCTAATCATTAACAGTAAAAAAACACCCTAGATAAAAGTCAGCTCAGCAACAGACTCAAAGCACTGATGCATTTCAAGGCAGCAGAGTCACTGCAGTCACCAGGAAGCAGGGGAGGGTTTGCTTGTTCCTCTCCTGGCCCTGCTGTGTTTCCCCTGCAGAGGGGACAGCTTTGCAGGAAAGAATATCAAGGAGCATCAGAAATGGGCATCTCTTTTGTTCTTTCAAACCTCTTCTCATCCCAACGTTGGCAGAACATTGGCTCCAGCAGGCTGGAGGCAGCTGACACCCAGCAGCAGGACTGAGGCTGAGGCTGGAAAGGGCAAAACCCAAGTGTGCACCCCCAGGAGCCTGTTCTGGGGGGGAAGCAGCACCCTGGGGAGCCCCAGCACAGCCTGGGATGGAAAGGGGGATGTGTTAGCCCTGTGGAAGGGGTGGCAGAGGTGCCATGCCACACGCCTGGCAGGGATGTGGCACCTCCAGCATCCAGCTCCTGCCTGGAGCTTCTGAGCTGCTGCAGCTCTGGCCTGGCTGGCAGACAACCAGGGGCACCCCCAGGACAACAGGCAAGATGTCAGGTCCTCTCAGCCTTCCAAAAAAACCCCCCTCTGTCTTCAGACACCCATTAGACTCACCCCAGCCAGCATCAATACCCAGCAGACCCCAGGCTGGAACAGGGAGGGGATTTCTTCCCTTCCCTAGGAGTCCTCCACTCCCTGGGCTAAAATCCAGAAAAAAAAACTGTGGAGAAAAATCCCCCTCAGCTGCTGAGCAGGCAGGAGGGTCACTGCAAGTGAAAATGGCTTTTTACTTTGATATTCTCCCTGAAGTTTGATCTACAGAACCAGGCAGGCCCCAGGGTGGAGAGTGCCTGGTATTTTTAAATGGTAAAAAAAAAAAAAATGGTTGGAGAATTCTAGAATTTCCCATTGCCCAGTGCCCCCAGCAATTGGAAGGGGAAATACTCCTGGCTGGATGCAAGCTGCAAGCAAGCTCAAGTATCAGCCAACAGAAAGCAGAAGAAATACAGAAGATGTGGACAAAAACCTCCCAAATACTGTTACAGGATGAAGTGGAAAGCATCCAAGACCATCCTTCTTCCCACCCTGACATTCTCTTTTATTTTTAATCAGTGTGAGGCTCCAGGTGAAGCCAGCAGGTCCCTCACTTCTGGGGTTTGAAGGACAGGGAACTTACATTGCAAAACCATTCCCAGCAAGCCAGCAGCCAGCAAGAGAAAGATGGAGAGGAACCCAGAGCCCTTTTGCAGTAATTAAAAAAAAAAAACAACAAAAAACCAAAACAAACCCCACTGCATTTGATTAATTTTTACCTTGTATGCACTTAACATTCAAGCAGCATTTGGACTTCTCAGCAGAATCCATCTGCCCAGGAGTCCCCAAAGCCCTGGGGCCCCAGCCCTGAGGTGAGCTCCCTACAACCAGAGCCCCAGGAACCTGAACCCCCTGTCCCAGCAGCAGGCACCTGGAAAACATGAGGAAGGGATAAAGTTCCTGCAGGGGACACCAGGGAGGGTGGCAGCACTCTGCCAGGCTCAGGAAGCTGCAGCAGGAGGCTTTTTGCTTGCTCAAACCACAGGCAGGACGCCTGAGCAGAGGGGGAACTTTGAGCCTGAAATGCCTGGGGAGCACTCACCGGGTTCCCCAGGGTTAAAAATTCAGAAAGTTTCTGAACTTGTGTCCCTGCGGCTGCCCTCACCCTCTGCCCGCCCAGGGCCGCACCCTTGGGCCAGGCTGTGAACCCATTTCCTCCACCACCAGCCCTTGGCTTTGTTTGAAGGCTCCAAACAAGATTTCCTGCCCTTCCACCAACCTTCCTGGGGTGCTCCTCTGGTCCCCTGAGTCCTGGGGGGGAGAGGCCGGGGGGTCCCCAGGACACTTGTCCTGCAGCCTGCAGAGTTAGCAGCCAAACAACCTCTCTTATTTTTACTGAAGAGAGTAGGAAGTGGTGACTCTCTCCAGCTTAAACCACAGCAACTTTTTTTTCTTTTTTTTTCTTTTTTTTCTTTTCCTTTTTTTTTTCCTCCTTTGCCTCTTCCCTCCGTGCAGCAGGCAGGAGCAGTGCAGCCAGGAGCTGCACACAATACATCTCCCCTGGTGCTTGACAACCCTCTGCTATTTTGGGAATGCTCATCTGCAGGTGGAATTGGATTTATGTTCCCATGACTGACAACACAACTCCCTGACTCTGCTCCAGCCCGGCCCCATGGCAGCTGCTGCTATTTTGAGCTCCCTGCCTCTCCTGCCCAGCAGCATTATTCCAAAGGTGAGAACTGTTGCCAGATAACACCCTAACAGCACTGTTCACACTTAAAAGAAAAAAAAAAAAAAAAAAGGAAAAAAGAAGAAAAAAAAAAAATCCCAAATCATGGATTTTAAAGAAGTTTTGCAAGAGGGTGAAGATCCCTCCCTCGGGAGGTCAGGCCAAGCATTAACTGATTTAATTTATCCATAACCCATGGAGTTATTAAAATGACATTACAGTTGTCCTGTAGCCCACTGGAAAGGGCAAAATAACCTGAGCTGGGCTCTCAGAGACACCCTTCAGCCCCAAGGAGAGGAGCTGCTATTTCCTCTCTCCTGACCCAAACCTTGCCTTCTGACAACACAACCCTTCAGATGTCACAGCCACAGCACAACTGGGCTGGAACTGCCCCCAGAGAGATCCACAGGCCAGAAAGAAACAGAAAAATGTGACATATCCCTAAGACTGAGTCGAGACCTGTGTGCTCCCAGCAACAAATGCTGAATTTCCAGCACCAAGAAACCCAAAGAGTTAACCCAGCCTCAACCTAGATCCCCAGAAAGAAAAGCTGAGGGTGGGATAATGAGGCAAAGAACCTTAACCACCTCATTAGCAGTCAGAGAAAGAAGGATTCTGGGATCAGGCAGCAGCACTGCAAGCTCCATCCTGCCCCGTGCAAGCAGCAGGCTCCAGCTGGAGCTGCTCTGGGTGGCTCACCCCAAGGTCCCCAGCACCCAGAGCCTCTAATTGCTGCTGCAAGATGAAGGGCTTGAGCTGGACCATGGACCAGGAGGTCAAAACCCCAGCAGCTCAGCTTTTTTCCTGCCCCTCTCCCAGTGCAAATCAAGCACAAGAGCTCCAGCAGGTCAGGAATTGTTTCAGCCCCCAGGAGCTGGTGTCTCCCCCCGTGCCTGGGAGGAACAATGCCCAGAGAAATTAAATTCTGGTCAAGTTGTCACCAGCTGCAGCTCACAGGCAGACCAATTTTTTTAACTACACATTCTGGAGCAAGCCCCTTCCTTGTCCTCCCGGAGCTGAACTGCTTGTGCCCCACGGGGCTGTTAGAAAATAATTACTGCTCCAACCCCACAGGCGACTCTTCCAAAGTAGGTGTGCCCCATGACTAAGAGCTGGCACCAAACCAGTTCCTTCTGCATTGCTATGCTGGGAGCAGAGAGCTGTCACTTCCAGCAGCTCCTCTTAGAGCCTAACAGAGTGAAATCCTGGTTCCTACCCCAATGTCCCCCCTTTAGAAATGCTGCATGTGTTGCCCTCAGCCTCTCTGCAAGGGGCAGCTGGAGCTTTACCAGGAGCTCAGTCCTTGAGGCAGATGCTCCCAGCTTGACTGGTTCCTCCAAGGCCCCAGAGGACCCCTGAGCACTGACAAATGGATTGGGAACTGCTCCTCTGCAGGGAAAGCAGCACAGCACCCCAGGGATTGCTGCTTTTCCCTTTGCAGCAGGCACAGGGTGGGATTCACACACTGAGCAGGCTGGGGACTGGCTAAAACGGAACTGGAGGAACCCAGTCCTTGCTCCTGCAGGGGGATTCACCCCCTGGAGCAGGGAATACAGCCTGGAGCTGCTCCTTCAGATGGGTGCTGGAGTGCCAGGAGCAAAACTGAGTGAGCCAGAGAAAGAGATACCCAGAAAGCAAGGAAATGGGGCTTAGGGATCCCCTGAGCACAGGGAGAGAGGGATCCAAAACCAACAGCACTTCTTTCTGAGCCTGCACAGTTTCATCTCCAGACCCTGTTGCTTTCTCAGCCTTACCTGCTCTCAGCTGCTAGGTACTATTTGGTTTTGTACATCCTTCTCATCCTTCCTTTCTTTTCAAAACCAATCCCCTCCTGTCATTACTGAATATTTATTTCCTCTTTTCTCAGCCACACTTCAGTACTGAGCAGCCAGGGGGCTGGTTCTGGGAGCCATGCTGCACTTCCACTGCCCAGCTTTAACACCTGCCTTGCACAAACTCACTTTATACCCTCTCCCAGAGGATCAGCCCCACTTCTGCTTTGAGATTTCTCAGTCAGCATCTCAGCAGATGGGGTCAGATCCCTGCCACGGGGTCCCCAGCAGCCCCGCAGGCGACTCGGCGAGGGGAGGGATGTGATTGAAGGGGGAATTAATTGCAATTAAACCTGCCTGACAGCAGCACAACACAGCCTTTCCATCAGATGCCACCACCAGTGCTCATGACACTGATGTGTCACAGGAAAAAATGGTTTCCCAACGTTCTGTTCTGCTGCTCCTGGAAAATCAGCATCTCCTGCCAAGGTGACACCGAGAGTCACCGCAAAGTGAGCAGGAAAAAGGTCAGACTGCTCAGCCTGAATGAAGGAGCTGTCTTTGAAGAAAGGAAAAAAGAGTATCTCTAGGTCTTTTTTCTTTTTTTCCTCCCGTAGTAACACTAAAGTCACAACAATTGTGTTGGGGAATGGCACCACAGCTCAGAGAGAGTGACTGGGAAGCCACAGCACCTGGGGACTGACAACACAGATCCTCTGCCAGCAAGAGGGAAAAACAAAAAAAGGAGTTACACTTCGACTGGAGGAAATGAGAATAACCATGGCTACAGCAGGAACAACCTCCTAAAAGCAAGTTTCTGCAGGACATCTACAGAGCAGCCCTTCTGTAGTTTCTGGACTGCAGCAGAAGACCCTGAGGACAAAGCTGCAAAGAGTCAAAACAGAAACATTCAGGTGGTGTCTGAGTCCTTCTCAGAGCAGATCAGACAGAAATGGACAAACTACCTGCAGGGCTCATCCCCCACTTCCCCCCTCACCAAACATTCTATATATTTTAATTTTTAATTTTTTTTTCTGAAGGGGATAACTTGGGAAGAGGGGAAAAAAAAAATAAAAAATAAAAAAGCTTTTGGAGCAGAGGATCTGAATGTCACCTCCCTTGGTGGCTGCTCTGGAGCCAGGAGGGGAGGTGTCAGGAGGAGGATCCAGCCAGACCCCATTTTGCCACTCAAACATTCACATTAGGAGTGAGACACTTGGAAAATGACTCTCCCAGGGGCTGCAGGAGTTACTGAGGTTGCCCATGAAAAGCCCATGAAAAAAAAAACCTCTCAGTAACTGCACATGCAGAAGAGTTTTCTACAGAACCAGCACTGGAATACTTTAAAACTTTTCCTTGTCTGCTAGAAGGCAGAAAAAACACACAAGAAATCAGAAAAAAAGCCTAACTCTCAACTAAATTTCCTGTTTTGTGTCTCAGCATTACCAGTGTGCTTTTTTTTTTTTCTTTTTTTCTACCATCACAGCCAATCCCTACCCACCCATTTAACAAAAACCTCACCCAAACCTACTGGAGATTCCAGGCATGTTCCAGTTTGAAGTATCAGCTGAATTCACAAATCATTCCCAGCAAAACCCCAGCTCCCAGTGCCCTGCAAACAGATTAAACACAGCCCTGCTCCTCTCACCCCACAGCCACTTGCCCCCAGCCCCAGCTGCAGCTTTTCCCAATTTGATGTCACTTTTTGTTGGTTTTTTTCAATTAGTTCTTGGCTTTTCAGGTACTTTGGAGGAGCAGCAGGAAGGATGAGAGCAGCCCAGGCAAACTGCACAACCCCAAGGACATTCCCAAGTCTTCAGGGGTTGGTCGGGGAGAAAATTTACAGGGGAGGAACTGGAGAGGGTTGTGAGGGACCTTCAGAAATCGTGTTCAAACTGAAAACTGGGCTGCACAATGGCCTGTTTGTGCTGGTATCTTAATAAAGGGCCTTTTAGCAGAAGGAGGCAGGAGAGAGCAGCAAACAGGGAACTCTCACAAGGGGACAGCAGCACAGGCAGCGGGGCTGGAGCGGGGTTGCCCCAAGCCAAGTGCCCATCCCAAGGCCCCCAGCACTGCCAGCTGGTACCCAACAGCAAGGTCTGCCTCTCCCCAGTTCCATTTCTTTGGGATCTAAGTGGGCAAAACTAAGGCAAATTCATTTTTTTAATTTCTCTCTCCACCTTTGGTGGTTTGCCCTCACTGCAGTCAGGGTCAGAGCAACCCCTGGGAGGGAACTGGATTTATATTCTTTTTTTTTTTTTTTTAGTTTTCTTCCCAGCCCAGTTGGATTTCTTCTGGCATCCTGCACATCAGGCTAGGAACCCCCCTGAGTCACCACATCACAGCATCTGGCAACAGGTGAGAGGAACTGAGTGAACACTCACTGCCCAAAGGATTCAGAGATGCTGCAGGTGGGAAATCCTCAAAGATTCCTGGGGTTAAAGTGATGCAAGAAGTTGAGTTCTGAGCAATGACAGAGAGCTTGCCACCTCAAAATTAACCCTTGCCACCTCCATTCCTCTGACTTTGATAAGGACCAGGGCTGGAGCAGCTGCCAGCACCACCACCCACCTCCCCACCCC
>JAAWXA010000051.1:2150150-2163363 GCA_038090715.1 Florisuga fusca
TCCCTCCCCCCCTTTCTCTCTTGGACACTTCCAACTCCAGAAATGGCAACACGCACATGGCTTCCAGTTTGTAAAGCAAAGAACAGGGTTCCCAGGGACTGCACTGCAGAGACAGGGAGAGAAGAGTTGCAAATTCAATCTTTCAGAAAAAAAATTGTCCCTTCCAACCCCCGGGACAGGAGGAGGGAGAGGGGGTTGGGCAGCCACCTGGGCTGAGAGGGGAATTCTCAGGGAAATTCTCCCTGTTCCTCAGGGCTGGGACACAGTCCTGGAGCAGAGAACCCAACCTGCATGGAGGGGAACCCCCTCCCTCCCCCCCCAAATTGCTGAAGTTAAAGCATCAGGAGGATTTTGGAGCCAAAGGGATGGATTCCTCTCACCTGGGGGCTCATTCCTGCTGCTCCTCGTTACTGGCACTTGGAGTTCGACTCCTGATCTGGCTCCGGAGCTGCTCTATGAGTTCTGGGTTCTGCTGCTGCATCTGCTGAGCAAACTGCTGGCCCCTGGGGGAGAAGAGCCAAAGCTCCCCCTGAGTGTCTGCCCTGGATGCAGCCTCAGGGCTGGGAAATTCTCCAACAGCTGCTCCTCAGGACTCCACAGACTCAGGAGCAGCCCCCTCCCCAAAGCCACACCCAGAGGTTAAACCTTCCTCAGCTGCTAATTCTCCTCATTTTTCAGGTGGATTTTATCCCCCCCCAGCCCCCCCAGCCCCATGTCTTGCCTGGAGCAGCCCCCAGCTCTACTCACGCCTGGATGAGGCTGGCGAGGTCGTTGGTGGAGGGGGTGGTGCCCGTGGCCCCCATGGCATTGTGGCCACCAGAAATCATCCCTGACATGCTGCAGGAAGAGGAGGCAATGCTCAGAGCAGGAAAACCCCACAGCAAAGACCCAGGGAATTGCTGGGAGGGGAGTGGGAGCAGGGAGGAGGGAGGTATCTGCACGGGAATCCAGGAGTTTTCTCTCAGGAACAGGAGGAACAGCCCTGACCCTGATCCAAGGGGGCAGAAATATTTATAATGTTGTCAGTCACTGCATTCCCAGAGATTTCCCCCTTCTGAGTGCAAGCCCCACGTTCCCAGGACCTCAGCTGGAGGCAGGAGATGGAAACATTGACCAGCATGCAGTCCATCAGCCAAGCTGCCCTCCAAGAGGCCACCAGCAGCTCCTCTGACTCTCTGGGCTCTGCCAGTGTCTTTATTTTATGACTATTTTTCATTCATTTCACTTTATGATTACCCAAGCACCTCACAATCCCTGGGGGAACTGATCCACACAACCCCCAGGCACAAAGAATGGGAATTCTGACTCCAGGACCCCATCAATCCTCTGCAGCAGAACCAAAGTGTCCCCAGTTCCAGTGCCACAGTCCCTCCTGCTTTCCTTCTGCCAACATTTTGACCAAGATCCCCCCTTCAGGACAGCTCAAGAGTGCTCAAAATAAACCCCAGGTCAAGTGAGAGGGCTGGTCTGAAGGGTGCCCACCCTGCTTTGCCCCAAGCAGCCTCTCCCTCCCAGCACCACACCTCCTGCAAACACACAAAGCCTCAGACGAGTCATTCAAAGAGAAAATAAAAGATCAAACTTACAGCTGCTGGACTTGTGGGTTGTTCATGAGGTTAGATGCCTGGTTAAAGAGGGGAGAGGGGAAAAAAAAATCAATTATTACACCCTGTCTAGGCAGCAGGGAGTGGGGAGAGGTGCAGATGTTGTGCCATTCAAGCACACACAAAGCAAAGGCAGAAATACTTGGAAACAGCTCAAGAGGACAAAAATAGCTGAGAGAAGCAGAGTGCCACACACAAGACACCCAGCACATGGCAGGGGGAAGCCTGTAAACAAACCTCTTGGCTTTTGATTTGACCTTAATGAAGCAGCAGCACAATTTCCTCCCGGGAAACCCAAGACACGAAACCACCAAAACCAAACCTGCCCCAGCCCCAGGGGAGCTCCCTCTGCCATGCACTGCTGAATTCCACCCCAAAGAGACCCTGGCCCAGAGCAGGCAGAGCCTGGCTGGGATTTGGGGCCACATTTACCATGCTCATGAAGCCAGGGTTGTTCAGCAAGCCTGCCAGATCGAATCCTCCCGGGCCACCCGTCTGCAGGGACAGAGAAAACACAGAGAGATGATGTCCCTCACCTCCTGGGCTCACAATCAGCTCTAACACTTTATTCCCAGGGTTATCAGAATCTCCCTTTCAATCCTGATGAGGCTGAGGTGACTTACAGGTCGTGCTCTCACCAGCTGAGCCCCCCCAGCTCTAACCCACCAATAAATTAAACTCACTGCCAGAGGAAAGACATCCACCCACCCCGGCCCCTCTGCACTGCAGAGGTCTTTGGGGAATTAAAATCCCCCTTCAAAATGATAAATAACATGTCTCTGCACTCAGCAGGGCAGCAGTGCACTCAGCAGCTTTCTGGCTAGGAAAGCTCCAGGTTTCTTTTAAGAGGAAAAATCTTTTAAGAAGAAGAAGAAAAAAAGTAGCAGCCCTTTTGGTACTGCTAACAGGTCACAGGGAAAACTTCTCCTCCTCCTGCTCCTGGTGCAGCTCTTTAATTAGAAAAGGTACTTAAGGCAAAAGGGCTGCTCCATGCAGCTCTCCTTCCCTCACCCCCTCTGATCTGGTGCATTCTCATCACAGCCCAGCTCACCCAAGCCCTGCAGCCCAGAGCCCCTTGTTTTTTGTTTTTTTTTTCTTCTCTCCCCCCAGACAATGAGCATTCATTTCAGAACTCACTGGACTGGGAGTCTCCATTTTCTGCTCAGCTATTTTCAGGTTGGATTTGTATGTTTCGTTGTCTGGATCCAACTCCAGAGCTTTTTTGTAGTAAACAACAGCTTCTGTGTGTTTGTTCAAACTGGAGAGGGCCAAGCTATTCAGGTGGAAACAAACAAACAAATAAATCAAAAGCCCCAGAGTCAGATTGCAGCCTTCCTGCCCCCCTGCAGCAGAGCTGACACCCCAGGGAGCTGCACACAGTGTCCCAGGGCAGAGCAGCACTGGGGGCATCACTGCCAGGAGGGGCCTGGAGAGGGAAATTCCAGCAGGAAAGGCCCTGACTTACCCCATTCTGCCATAAGCCTTGCTGTAGTTGGGATCAATGCCTATGGCTCTCTCACAGTCTCTCACTGCTCCAGCATAATTTCCTAGTTTACTGTAGGCAGCAGCTCTGGAGGGAAGGGAGAAGGATGAGAAGAAAAGCTTTATCAGCTGGAATATGCTGAGCAAGGTCACCCCCAGTCCCTTCCCAGAGTCTCCTCTTATCAAAGGCAAATTTCAAGTGGGAACTTGACACAAATCCAGGCCAGAGAGCTGCTGCCCAGACCCCCAGCTGCTGCTCTGAGAGCAAATCCAGCCAGGCTCTCACCCTGCTGCCTCACAGCCCCTCCAGCAGCTCCCCCTCCTCTCTCAAGATGCTCCATCCACTTCCCCACACAACAGGGAAAACTTTGGGAGGCTGGAGCACACCCCTTCCAGCCCTCATTCCCCCAGGAACCTGCCCATGGGCCTGACCCCCCCCAGCTCCAGCAGAGCTCAGCTCCAAGCATCACCTTTCAGCTGGTTTCTTTGGTGCCTCAGCCCAGGAAGCCCCTTCCCAGCTCACCAGGAGGTGTGCACACCACTTGTGTCACCCCCTGCACCCCTGCTCAGCAGACAACCCAGCCCAGCCCAACCCTGACCCCAAGCCTGATTTATTTACCCACTGCCTTACCAACACTTCCCAAACTGAAAAAAAAAAGAGGAGGTTCACTTGCACCCCCAGTTTTTCACACACTCCAAACTCCCTCATTCTCACTCAAGAGCCTCCAGCTCCCCCCACTTCACTCCCTTGTTTTTATCACCCACTCAGCCTCCCAAACCCAGGCTCCCCACCTCACTTAGAGTTAATTACATGACAGAAACACCATTTCTTGGCATCCTTACCTCTCCTCAAATGCCTGATAGGGTTTGTTTCCACACCCACATCCTATCTAGGGATGCCAGGGCCTGGAACTGGCAGGAGGCAGAGGGAAATGTGCCACTGGGAGCTTTAAAAAACCCCCCCAGAGTGCAAGCAACACAACAAGCAGCTCACAGAATGGTTAAAAAAATCAAATAAAAAAGGATTTTGACCACTGAGGATTTGTAGGTGGGAGCTGTAAAGAACAAACACAGGGGGAAGGGGTGGAGAAAGGGCAGTGGTACCTGTTGCAGAAATAGACAGCATTGGCTGGGTTTAACTCAATTGCTTTCCCATAGAAGGACACAGCAGCTTCAAAGTTTTCTGCCTTCATTTGTTCATTTCCTGAAGAGATGGTGGAAAAAGCTCATTATTAACAAGTGAAAAAAATGGGGACAAACAACAGTGAGAGGCCAGGAGCCATGTTCCACTTCAGAAAATAGAACAAGAGGGAGAAACCAGCTGCCTGCAGCTCACTGGTCAATCCAGCTGCCAGCAGGGACCTGGGGATCAGCAGCTCCTGACCCTGGAAGCCCCCCAAGTCCCCTCAGGAGGTGCTTCCCCCCCCACCTGAGGCCTCCCCAGAGCAGCCCCATGGTCTGGGCTGCACTCCAGCACTGCTCCTGCTCTTGGGGGGCAGAGAAAAGGTGACAGAGAGAGAACCCCTGCTCAGCTGTGAGAGGAAATGCTCTGAGGCAGCAAAACTCTGCCAAGCTCCCCCCAGTCCTGGAGGACAGGCAAAGAAACCAAGAGACCTGGATGGGCTGAGCCCCTCTTTGCTTTCTTCCAACCCAAGCACTCCCCAGACTCTCCCCCTCCCCCTGGCTCATCCAAACCTCCCCAGCAGCAGCTCCAGGGGTGCTCACCTTCAGTCTTCAGCCTTTCAGCCTCAGCTACATCATCTTCTGAGGGGGTGACAGGCTCTGAGTTTGTCCTGACGTGCTCAGGCTCCTTCCAAGGAAAGGGAGAAGGCTGGAGGTAAAGATTCCCCCAGGGATGTCCCAGCCCTGCCCCAGGCTCCTCAATCCCAAACCATTTCCCTCCCCCAGCAGCACCCCCAGACACAGGAGCTGCTTCCTTTGGCTGCTGCAGTTGGAAACCCTGCAGAGATTTTTTTTTTTTTTTTTTTTTTTAGGGCCCTTACTCACCTTCCCTACAGCAGCTTCAAATATTTCTGGCAGAGTCTGGGACACAGCCAGGCCCTGGTCTTCCAGGGAGACCCCAAAAGCTGTTTCCAGGCACTGGATGGCCACTGGGGAAGAAGGAGGCAGAAAATCAACTTCCCCCCCATAAAGATACAAATACTGAGTCTCCCCCACAACACTTCAACTTCTTTCTGTTGAACATATCAGGGAAAAACAAAAACCAACAACAAACCCCATACACCTTACAGTACACAATTCCTCAGCCCAAACTGAGTATTTGGGCCAAAACCTCAGATTTTCAGAGCTGGAGATGGAGCCAACCCCCTCCTCCTCCTCCTGCCTCAGCCAGGAACAACCTGCAGAGTTCTGCCCTCTCCTTCCCTGGCACAGAGGCAAAGATTACACCATAAGCTCCTTAGGGGCAGCTTTTAAGATCCCCAGGGATCAGTGCAGCCCTCAGCAACACCCCGTGGCCCTGCTGAGGAAAAAGCACCTGGAGAAGAGGAAGGGAAAAGCACTCTGCAAGCTGAAACCACCTCCAGGCAGCTCCCATTCCCCCTCCCCACTGGTTCAAGGGAAAAGTTTTCAAGGTGTGAGCCCAGGCTGGGGGAGGCTTCTCATCCCCTCCTCCAGCTCCCTCTGATTTAAAGGAGATCCCCAGAAACCAGCTGAGGCAGCTGCATCCCTCCTGGCCTGGGCACCTCCTCCAGAGGAGGAACTGATGTCAGAGCTTGTGCCAGGGGGGGTGTCAGGGAGGGGTGAGGGACAGGAGGGACAAAGATCCCGATTTCCCCAGTCCCTGGGGATGGAGCAGGGGGGGAAGCACCGACCTTCCAGGCTCTCCTGAGCATCTGCAGAGAGGCCCCCGTCCTGCAGCTGGTGGTGCAGGAACTGGATGATGGAATAGGCCAAACGCTTCTGCTCTGCCATCCTGGGGGCTTCAAAAAAAAAAAAAAATTAAAAAATAAAAAATAAAANCCCCCCCCGGGTGGGTTTTTCCCCCCCCCTGAGGTCTCAGCCCGGCTCTCCTCCCTCCAGGTAACCTTGTGGCCAGCCAAGCCCCCAGGCTGCTGGCGAACCAGCTGCGCTGGGATCTGAGTGCGGAGCAGATCGAGGGGCTGGCAGCAGAGCTGACCGAGAGGACCAAGCTGGTGTACGACCGGGTGGGCTCGCAGGAGCAGGGGGAGGTGTCCTACGAGAACACTCTCAAGGCTCTGGCAGACGTGGAAGTGGAATACACGGGTGGGTACCCCCAGGAGGGGGCACTGCCTCTCCAGAGGTCACTCAGATCTTGCTTTTGTTTGGGTGGTTTTTCCTCTGTGCTGTCATCTCCTTTTTTTTTTTTTTCCCTTGTCCCCCTCTGCAGGGTGGGGGGTTGTGGTTTTTTGGTTTTTTTGTTTTTTCTTCCTTTTTTTTGTTTCCCTGCTGATGTTTATACAGCTCCAGGTAAGTACAAAGAGCTGAGGAGGCTGGAATGGAAGAGCCAGGATAGTGCTTTGGGAGGAGCAGCTGGTACTCAAGGTTGTCTCCTTGCTCAGGCAGCATTAATGGGGACAAATCCTGCCTGGGATGATCCCAGAAACCTTTTTCCATCTTTTCTTCCAAGGCAGTGTGTAAACATCTCTCCATGTCTCCTGTTTAAACACTGCTGTCACTTCAGGGGGGTGTGAGGTCAGGTGATGTGGTGGCATTGTGCTGGCAAGCAGTGAAAGTTCATTATCTCTCCACCTAATTATTCACAGCAGAAGGAGGCAGAGCCAGGTGTCCTGGCCACCCATGTGGTGCTGTGTGGCTGAAGCAGAAGCCAGTCCCAAGCCTCTGCTTGCTTCTGGCTGGCTGCTTTTTCCTCAAATGAGTGGAAAAAAAACCAAACCCAAACCCAAGCTCTTGCAGAGCCCTAAGGGGTGATGTGAGTGGCAGCAGGAAGGAGCTGCCTGCTCACCACCTGCTGGCTGCAGAGTCCTCCTGCCCTGGGGACAGCACCCTCCTGCTGGGGTTTGGGTTTGGGGGGTTTGTGGAGTTGCCAGCAGGGAAGATTCTCCCTGGATTCACTCCTGAAATGAGAATCTGGCAGGAGGAGCAGAGCTGGGAGTGGGGGCTGCAGCACTGCCACGTCCCTCTCAGCCAGGAGGCCTCTCCTGCTCCTCCAGGGAGAGGAGCTGCTGCCTCTCTGCTTGCCAGTGCAGAAATCCTGGGGTTCTTCACACTGGGACCTGAGGGGTGTGGAATTCCTGGGAGCTGTGTGGGGAGGAGGGGCTGGAGTGGGACAGCAGCAGGAGATGCACTCAGCGGTGAGGGAGGGGGTGGTTCTGGGTTCCCTTTCACTCCCACTCAGCTCCTGGGACACAAAACCTTTGGCTTTCCCTGTGATCCCTCCCTCTCTCTTCCCAGTCCATCGGAATATGCTGGATTTCCCCCAGCATGTCTCTCCCTGCAAGGACATCCGTGCAGCCAGCACTGAGGCTGACAAGAAGCTCTCTGAGTTCGACGTGGAGATGAGCATGAGGCAGGATGTGTACCAGAGGATTGTCTGGCTCCAGGTGTGTGTCTGTGTGTGCCCTGTCCATAGTTTCCCCCCTGGAAAATGGGGGAACCTCCTGGAATGACAGCAAACCCTTTTCCCTTCTCCCAGAGCTCAGAAGGGAACGATCCCAGGGCAGGGCTGGGACTGAGTCGCTGGGTGCTCCCAGCAGAGTGGTTCTGCTGTTGGTGGGAGTGGGGGAGCTGGGGTTGGGAGGAGGGTTTGAGGGCTCTGCCCCCACCTCAGGACCTCACAGGGTGTTTGTATCTGCTCCTGGGTCACAACAACCCACAGCTCCCACTGGGAACCAACTCCCTGCAACCCCTGATCCTGCTGTTCCCTGGGTTTGGCTCCACAGGAGAAAGCAGAGAGTGCTTCCCTGAAGCCTGAAGCAAAGAGATACCTGGAGAGGCTGATCAAACTGGGCAAAAGAAACGGCCTCCACCTCCCTGAGGAAACACAGGAGGTGAGAGCACAGAGCTGAAAGGAGGAGGAGGCCTTGCAGGGTGGGCAGTGGAGTGCTGGAGCAGAGGGATGAGGCTCAGCCTCCTGAATTCTGCTCCTGACTCGTGGGCCCTGAGTCTCTGCCCAACTTTTTCCTCTCCACAGAAGGGGATGGGGTTGACACTGGGGGTTGGGGAGCTCCCTAAGGAGTGCTGGGAGTGGCACCTGCTCCCCACAGGCACAGGGATGGGCAGGGGGTGCCCCCCTGGAGCTGGGGGGGCAGCTGAGCTCCTCGGGGTCTCGGCGCGTGAAGCTCAAAGCTGCCTTGAAAATAGAGGAGGAGGTGACCTGAAAGAAGGGCAGAGAAGGTTGCTGCTTAAATACCTGCAGCTCCTGAGCTGGCAGGAGGGAGCTGGAGCCTTGCTGAGGCAGCTGCCTCCCTCCCAGGTGTGCTCCTCTGCTCCCCAGGAGCTGGGTGCTGCTCATTCTGCAGTTCTGCCTTTGGATAAAAGCCAAGTGGGGAGTGCTGGGCAGCTCAGCAGGAGGGCTGCTGGCTAAAGATGGGGAACAGGGCTGTTCAGCTTCCCCCTCACCCCCAGGGCTGAGTTTTCTCTCTTCATCTCTTATTTTAAAGAAAATCAAAGCTATTAAGAAAAAGCTGAGTGTCCTCTGCATCGACTTCAACAAGAACCTCAACGAAGACACCACTTACCTGCCCTTCTCAAAAGAGGAACTGGGTATGGAGCTCTCCAGCTTATTTCTCTGCTGGTTTGATCCTGAGTGCCTGGATTCCTCGGGCCAAGGAGCAAGAGCCTGTTCCTGGGCTGGTATTTCTGGAGAGGCCTGGGTTTTCCATCAGTCCTCTCTCTTTCTTTTCCCAGGGGGGCTCCCTGAGGACTTCCTCAACTCCCTGGAGAAGACAGAGGATGGCAAGCTGAAAGTCACCTTGAAATACCCACACTATTTCCCTCTCCTGAAGAAGTGCTACGTCCCTGAGACGAGGAGGAAGGTGGAGGAAATGTTCAACTCCAGGTGCAAAGAGGTAGGGGGATCAGGGGGGGAGCAGCCCAGCTGAGGTTTGTGTCTTTCCACGCTGGGCCTCGTGGTTTCCTTCTCACCCGCCTTACCCCACTTCATTCTTTGTCTCCACTCCACTTTCCAGGAGAATTGCTTGATCCTCAAGGAGCTGGTGGATTTACGTGCTCAGAAAGCCAACCTCCTGGGCTTCAGCACCCACGCTGACTTTGTCCTGGAGATGAACATGGCTAAGAGCAGCCAGACCGTGGCCACCTTCCTGGGTAGGGCGCTCGGAGGGCCGGGGAGGAGCAGGGGGAGGTTTTGCTGCTCTCACCTTCCCCCCCCCAGGCACTCCTCACCCACCCACCCACCCACCCTGGCCTTGCTTTCCTTCCTAGATGAGTTGGCCCAGAAGCTGAAACCCCTGGGGGAGAAGGAAAGAGCTGTGATCCTGGACCTGAAGAAGAAAGAATGCGAGAAGCGTGGGCTGGAGTTCGACAACCGCATCAACGCCTGGGACATGCGCTACTACATGAACCAGGTGGAGGAGACCAAGTACAGCGTGGACCAGAACCTGCTGAAGGAATATTTCCCCATGCAGGTGGTCACCACGGGCCTGCTGGCCATCTACCAGGAGCTGCTGGGCCTCACCTTCCACCTGGAGGAGAAGGCTCAGGTCTGGCACGAGGACGTGCAGCTCTACACGGTGAAGGACGCCTCCTCCGGGGAGACCATTGGAAAATTCTACCTGGACCTGTACCCACGGTGAGGCCTTGGGAGGAGGAGGAGGAAGAGGAGGAGGAGAGCTGGGGCATGGGGAGCAGACCCACCACGTGTCCTGGGGCAGAAGAGTGGCCCCGTGGCACATGAGGCCATTTTAGGGAGCGAGGTGGCTCCAGCAGGGCTGTCCCAGCAGCATGGGGTCACCTCCCTCGGTGGCTTTAGGGGACATTTAGTTTGGGTATCAGGAGGAATTTCTTCACTGGAAGGGTGTGCTGAGACTTTGGCACAGCTGCCCAGGGCTGTGGTGGTGTCACCATCCCTGGATGGGTTCAGAGAATCTGTGGAGCTGGGGACGTGGTTCAGGGGGGACGGGTTGGGTCGGTGACCTCCGAGGTCCCCAAAACCTTCCTGATTCTGTGAAAACCAAACGAATGCAGTCTGCTCCTGGCTGGGGGGGGGTGAGGATCCCTCTAACAGTCCTCTCTTCCCTGCCCAGGGAGGGGAAGTATGGCCATGCAGCCTGCTTTGGCCTGCAGCCTGGCTGCCTCCTGCCCGACTCCAGCCGCCAGATCTCGGTGGCAGCCATGGTTGCCAACTTCACCAAACCCACCCCGGATGCCCCTTCCCTGCTGCAGCACGACGAGGTGGAGACCTATTTCCATGAGTTTGGGCACGTCATGCACCAGCTCTGCTCTCGGGTGAGGCCTGGCAGGGGGGTCAGTTGGGTGCCTTTCCCCTCCTGTGACGCCCAGTCCTGAGCTCTCCCTCTCTCCCAGGCGGAATTCGCCATGTTCAGTGGGACACACGTGGAGAGGGACTTTGTGGAAGCACCATCCCAGATGTTGGAGAATTGGGTGTGGGAAAAGGAGCCTCTGCTCAGGATGTCCAGGCACTACAAAACTGGAAGCCCCATCCCTGATGAGCTGCTGGAGAAGCTCATCAAATCCCGGCAGGCAAACACTGGTGGGTCCTGCTGGAGAGGAGGGAGGGCTGAACCTCACCATGGTGTCCCCTGTGCCTGGGGAGGGAGGGAAGGAGAGGGCCCTTGGGGACCAGGCTGGCTCAGGAGCTCAGTTTCCCTCCTCTCTCCACACCCAGGGCTCTTCAACCTACGCCAGATCGTCCTGGCCAAGGTGGACCAAGCACTGCACACCCAGACCAAGGCTGACCCCGTGGAGGTCTTTGCCCAGCTGTGTGAGGAGGTGCTGGGGGTCCCTGCCACCCCAGGTAGGGGGGATTGGGGGTCCTGCTGTCCCTCTGGGCCTGGCCTGCAGGCTGGCCTCAGCATTTTCTTTTCAAGGCCAGGCTGAATGGGGACAATTCCTGCTGGCTCCAGGGAAAGCAGAGCTGAAACCATGCAAAAATCACTGGAAAGCTCTTCCTTGTTTCCCCTGGGAATGAGCTGACCCAGGGCCTGCCCTGCACAGAGGGGGGGGTCCTGTTAATGTCCCCACCCCTTCCTTTGCCTCCCAGGTACAAACATGCCTGCTACCTTTGGTCACTTGGCTGGTGGCTACGATGCCCAGTACTATGGCTACCTCTGGAGTGAGGTGTACTCCATGGACATGTTCCACACACGCTTCAAGCAGGAGGGAATCATGAACTGTAAGGTAGGGAGGACAGCTGGCCCTGACAGGGGACAAGGATGGGAGAGGAGGTGGCTTTGGTGGCAGGGTGGGTGTCCTACACGTGCCCTCTCTCTCTCTCCTGGCAGGTGGGCATGGATTACAGGAACTGCATCCTGCATCCTGGGGGTTCCCTGGATGCTTCTGACATGTTGAGGAAGTTCCTGGGCCGTGATCCCAAGCAGGATGCCTTCCTGGCCAGCAAGGGACTGAAGGTGGAGAGCAACTCACTGCCTTCTGCCTGCTGAGAAGCTGCTCCAGCCCCTTCCAGTCCCCCCAGCTCCGTGTTCCACACACCCGGTCCCCTCAGGCCATGCAGTTCCTGCTATTTCTGTCTCCAAACTCCTCCTGGCCCAGCCCTGCCTGGAGCAATTCCTCCAGGATCCTGCTCCCAGCTCAGCCTGGGTTTCAGGAGCCGGGTGCTCAGCCCTGGCCCAGGGCTCTGTGGTGTCAGTCCTGCACAAGGAGTTGAATTGCTTTTGTCACCTCCCTGAGGGGGACAGGACTGGCACAGCCCACGTGAATTGGCTGAACTTTGAGCCTGGTTTCTGCACGAGGGTGAGTTTCAGGCTTGTTTATAGCTGGGAAGAGGGTGAGAGGATTGAATCATGGTTTTAAAAATCCCTTATTTTTAAGTAATGAGACACCCCCCCGGGCTGGGCTGGGCTGGGGACACAGAAGTGTCCTGAGGAGCTGCAATGGCTCCTGCTCTTCTTGTCTTTGGGCAGCTGGTGGCTGTGGAATAAAGATGGGGAGATCCCAGAGTGTAAAACCCCAGAAGATCTTTGCTCTCAGCCCTCCCTGGGGTGACCAGGACAGCTCTTCCCAGCACAGGGCAGTGTGGCCGTGTCCCTGCGTGCTGTCCTCAGGGTTTGTACCTTCCCTGGGGACATCTCAGGGGCAGCTGCAGCCCTCTGGACTGGGGTGGTGACAGTGGAGGGGGTGTTGCTATTGCTGTCACTGCTAAGCCAGGGTGGGACAGGGGAGGGCTAAACAAAAAAAAACCACCCCAAAAACCCACCCCACCCTCCAGCAGCTTCAAAGAGCAGGGATAAAAATACCAAGCAGGCTGTGGTGCCAGCCCGGGTGTGGCACTCTGCTTGGGGACAGCAGCCAGCCCTGTGCCACCTGCCCCATCTCCACAGCTGCTCCCTTGTCCCCAAGAACCCTGAAAGTGGTGCTGGTGGGGTGGCAGTGCCTGGCAGGGATGGTCCCTGGGTGTGTGCTGACCCTGGGGGCAAAGGCTGATCCCGGGGTGTGCTCCTGCAGGGATGGGGCTGGGCAGAGGTGAGGGCAGGCAGGGAGTGGCCTTGCAGAGGAGCCAGCAGCTCTCTCCCAGCAGTTCTGACTTCCTGGGGTCCTGTTTTTGGCTCCCTGACACCATGAGGCTGAGATTCTGCTCCCTGCAGCTCTTCCCCTCTGGTTTCAGCACACACAGAGGCTCCTGGTGCTCCCTCCCACCCCTCCCCTGGCCAGGGCCTCCTGGGGGAGCTGCCACCCCTCCCCAGGGTCCCCTGGCTGCAGCCCCCTCCCCACTGGGCTCTTCCCTTCCCCTCTGGGCTCTGTCACCCCCGTGGCTCTGCCCCCTTCCCCGCAGCCACCGTGGGAGGAAACATCCCCCCTGCAGACAAGGTCCTTGCTGTCACCTCCCTCCTCCAGCCCCCCCTGGTGACACCCCCCTGGCTGGTCCCCTCTTGCACTGTGACCTGAGGATGGGTCTGTAAGCAGCTGAGTGGCTCCTTGGTACTTGCTGAGGCCACCTCGAGCCTCTTGTCCTTGTCCTCCCCCCCCCC
>JAAWXA010000051.1:2194491-2220113 GCA_038090715.1 Florisuga fusca
CGAACGGGCTGGGGGGGGTGGGGGTCCGGTGGAGCCGAGGTGGGACCGAACGGTGGCAGCGAAGGATCCCAAAGCCACCCCGCGGCTCAGCACCGCACCCCGCGGGGCGCCCATCACCCGCAGGGCTGGGGGGGGGCAGAGGTCTCCATCGCTCAGTGCTGCAGCTTCATCCTCCTGCTCCCCACAGACAGGAGCTGCTCCAGCTCCCGAGCAGAGGTTGGAAGCAAGGAGAGGGGCTGTGACAGAGCCACCCCCCTGTCACACCAGGTGCTTCCTCCATCCCCTCCCCAGGACGGGGCTCTCCATCAGCCCTCCCTGGGGCCGGGAAGGTCTCCATCTCCAAAACCTTCCATCCAGGATGGGTTGGAAAGGTGGCAGAGCAGTAACGGGTCCATCTCTGTGTGCTGTGGGAGCCTCCTGGTTTGCTGGGATCCCGTTTTCCAGGATGTGGTTCATGGATGTGACAAAGCCAGCCCCAGCGTGAAGGGAAGGCAGAGGAGGAGGAGGTCATGAAGCACCAGGACAGAGCCAAGAGGATCCACAGGCTGTGGAACTGGTATGGTCCAGACCACAAAAAAAATGTCAGAATGGATCAAAGTCCTCCCAAGAGCCACCCCGTGACCTCCAGAACACCCAAACGTCCTGAATTTCTGGTTGTGCTGAACAACGGCACAGCTGCTCCCGAAAAAAAAAAAAAAAAAAAAGGCTTTTGGAGAAGAATTGGGTCCTATTGAGAGCAGAGGGGAACGAGCCCAGCAGTGCCCAACCCCTGGGAGAAGGTTCCTTGGGTGGGATCTGGTTTGGACACAACAGTTCCCTCAGACTGATGTGTCAAGGATGGGTGACACCAACAACCATTGTCACCAGACAGGCTCAAGGATCAGCTCAGGACAGGTCCTCACCCAGGGGCTTGACAAAAAAAAAACAACCCCACCACAGCTCCAGCAGAGCCAGGGCACAGCCCCACTCATCTGCTGCTCTCAGCAATTCCTGAGAAACACCCCCAAAAAAAGAAGGGGGACAGCAACTGAATCATCCACCTGCAGCAGGGAGAGCAGACTGAGAGCAGCAGGGACCATGACAACGTTCTGGCAGGTGGTGTCACCCGGAATGTCCCCTCCAGATGTCACCAGTGGGGAAAGGGAAGGCGAGGGGGGCACGCTGCTCCTGGAGGGTTTTTCAAGGCTGCCAAGGGATCTCTCAGGAAAACACAAATTCACAAGTTTTGTCAAAATAAATCATCATAAATAATAATAATAATAATGGAGACAGGCTTGTGTTTCTAATCCAAATGTACTTCTCTTTATTCAAACCAGGGGTAATCACTGGTTAGTGCAAAATGCACCTAAACCTTTTGCCTGAGGGAAATCTACATCTCAACAAGGCCTCCGTTAACCCCCAAGGAAATCCACAGAGGATTGGAAAGTGTCTGAAGCCCCGAGCGAGCGCCGTGCTTCCTAAGTGACTCTGTGCATCAACAGGTCTGCACCTGCCTCGTTACCTCCTGCACCAGCAGGTAACAACAGCAAAATACACTCAGTAGATTTCTTTTTAACTCCCAGAGTTTCTGAACCATCCACCCCACCACGAATGTCAGGAGCAAGGGGGTTGCAGCTTACCCTCACTTCCAACAGTGCTAACGGAAACCCTGTTTTAAATTAAAAAATAAGCCAGCATACATAGTAGAAAATTTCTCTTAAAAATTTCACAATCTGTAAATGTATATATTTTTTTTTTCTTTTAAACATAAAAGTTTACAATATACGGTAAAACAAAGGCTCAGGAAAAATAATTTCAAAAAAAAGAAACCTGAAGTTTTGAATTAAAGCTGAAGACATTTTTAAAACCCTGTAGTTTGAACCAGTGACATTTTCTTTATTTGTGCTGATGGGTTAGAGAAAGGAAAAATATTTAAAAACTGCAGTCCAAACACCCACAGCTTTGCCTTCAGAAGCCATCTTCCCCCACCCCCCGAAAAAAAAAAGAATGTTGTTAGGTTTTTCTTCCATCAAGTATGTGATTGTCACAAGTTCAGAAGTCTGGGATTCCTGGGTTCTGCTGGTACCAGACATCCCTGTGTGGACAGAATTCCCTGATTGCCAGCCCTCGCTAGCGCCTGTAGGGGTGAAATCCTTGCACGTTGTGGTTCTGTCCTCGTCCAAAACCACTGCCTCCTGCTGGTGGGCCACTGGATGGTTGCACCGAGGGGCCTCCATAGGGAGGGGGTTGCTGGCTGGGATCAGAGAAACCTTGTCCAAATCCACTCAAGTCTTGTCCATACCCTGGGGAGAAGGGAAGAAGGCAGAGTCAGCTCCCAGCACTGCAGACACCAAGCCAAACCCTCTGCTGCTCCCTCCCCCAGGCACAGCCTCACACCAAGCCCCTCACTCTCACAGGGGTGATGAGCAGCTGCTTTAGGGGGTTGCAATTATCAACCTTCTCTACAAAAGGAACAGGCAAAAAGCAGAACTGCCCGGGGGTCAGAAGCAGCTGTCACCCCTGAGGGAACCCTGCCCGGGCTGGCAGTGGCAGTTCAGAAGCTGGAAGCAGCTTTGCTGTCAGCCCATTCCAAATATTTTTATTTTGGGTTGAGTTTTTGTTTGTTTGTTTTTTTCTTATTGGCAGAAAACTGGTGCTGTCAGGTGCAGCAGAGATGGAGAGGCAGCCAGGAAGTGTTTCCTGCAATCCCACAGCTCCTGAACTGCAGCACCTGCCTGGCAGCACACTCAACTCCAACTTCGTAGCAGCAGCTTCAGCTTCCCTGAGGGAAAACTTTGCTGAAAAACCACCCTGGAGAAGTCAACCTTAAATCCCCTTTCAAACAACAGACTATTGCTGCCCACATATTTATTTTAATTAACTCATCAGCCTCTCTTTCAAGGAATCCTCAGTTCAAAACATGTGAATTGGAACTTGAGGGGGCAAAGTTGGCAAAGCAGAACCCAGCAGGGTTGTGACTGCTGCATCCTGCACAGTCCAAAGCTGTCTCTAGGAAGAATTAACACCCCTCCCCAAAACCTTGTTGGACGGGCAGCCTGAAGTGTGTTTATTACAAGTTACAAAACCCAAAGATCTGTTTCAAAACCTGAGGCTGCTGCAGATGGGGGAGAACACTTCTCCCCCGCTGAGGAGGAGCCACGGTCAGGCAGCAGCTCCAGAGCCATCCTCCCACCTCCCCCACCCCAACTGTCCCCAAAAGTTCCCATTTCTGCACCCAAAGGGGTGCTGTGCTCACTCAGCACTTCTCCTGCCTGCTCTGCAACACAGCCCCTGCCCAAGGACAGGGTTGGGAGAGGTTTGGTGCAAGCAGAATTTGGGGTTAGGGAAGGTGAAAGTCAAGACTTGCTGGAATTCTTGCTGTCAGTAAAATGACTGGATGTAAACTGAGAACATTGAGAAATTTAATAAAAGGTCCCTTAATTAAATATGACTCTTAATTGTACCAGTGGCCTGGGCTATGAAAGATGGAATTAGAATCCTAATGACTGAGGACATTTCTGCAGTTCTGCTTCCCTCTGTGCCAGCTTAAAGCAGGTTTAACTCTCTTAATCCAAAACAAAGTCTCTTAGTGTGTCTTCAGTATTTCAATTTCAAGCTCTGCTTGTCTCTCAGGACTTCCTACCACTAATGAGCCTTAAAACACATCTATCACAGGTCTCTCTGAGCTCAGAAAGCTAATCCAGTCTATTTTTTTTTCCAGAGATAAGCAGGAGACCAAGAATACAATTTAATTGTTTGCCAAGGGGTGAGGCTTGGAATAAGAAAAAAAAAAAAAAAGAAAAATCAAGTTTTTCTCACTGTGCACTGCAGCATTACAGCCTGAAGTGGTGGAAACCAGAGCTCTTCATTTGTTTATCCCAAAGGAAACCTGAACAGCCAGACATTTCAGTACATCTTCTCTTCCCCACCCCCCTTCTCAAATTCCTGCTGCAGCTCAGTTCACTCCAGCACCTTGCAGTTCACCCCTGTTTGGGAGGGCTCTGAGCTGAGGGTTTTACTGCCCTGGCTCATGAATCTGAGCTGGGCTGGACTGCAGAGGATGAAGCCTCAGAGCAGCTTGTGGAGCAAGCAGCAGCACTCCTCACACCTCAGCCAGCTCCTGAACACAGAGAACTGCACTGCCCTTCCTCCAGAGCCAGCTTGTGGAGCAAGCAGCAGCTCCCCTCACACCTCCTGAACACAGAGAACTGCACTGCCCTTCCTCCAGAGCCAACACCTGAGCCACACTCTTCCCCCCACCCTCTGAAGAGGAACCCTGCAAGAAACCCCCCAAGCATGGTTGTAAAGAGGCACCACCTACCTAGGCTCCTCCTCACTGCTCAGCCTGACCATAAGAGTGTAAACAAAGTATTGGCCCGTAGCCTGAAGGGTCTTGAGAATAGGAACCCAGCCCTAGTGAGAAATGAGGAGACCAGGGTGATGAACCCCCCCGAGAGCCCTCTGCAGAGAGAATTGTTGGTGTTTCATTCACTGGTGCTCATGTTCATCCTGGCTGTGAACTCGGCAGCATTTAAGATGCTGTCAAGCCAGGAAAAGTCTGAAATGGCCACACTGATTTCTCAGAGACTCTTCAAAGCCATCAGCTTGATGCATTTCTGTACACAGATGCAGATCAGGCAGACTGCCTGTGGTACAGCAGTGCTGCCAGCTGATTTGCAGTCACATGAAGTCCTGAAGCTCTTAAAAAAAAAGAAGTTTACATGATTTTACACATAGCTTTATGAACAGGTGGATGATTCTGTGGTGCTGTAGCATATCAAACACCTCTCTCCCTCTTAGCACTTGTACTCCTAACAGCTTTTGGGCTGGAAAAGCACTCTTGAGGCAAAAAAACCTACCTGCAGTTGTGGTTTAAACAACTAAAATTAGTATTCTTCCTCAAAATGCAGCACTACACACTTTGCTCTCCTTCCCTGCCCAGCACTCCTGACAGACTGACATCAGCATCTTCCCTTCCCAGTTTTCCACACTGTTGGAAAACAGATTCTCCCTGAACTTCTAACACATCCCAAAAACTGGATTCCCACTGAATATGACTGTTTGTGCAGGGATTTGTATTTTATCCAGGATAAAAGGATTCCAGCTCCCTTGAAAAAGTCTGCAAAGAGACAAGTTCTGGCAAAACAAGAAAAACTTCCTCTTCAGTCATAAGGGCAAAGCTATCTATGAAAGCAACTCTGCTCAGAACAAACAAATTGAAAAACATTTCAAATTGCTCAGCATGAGAACATTTCCTTGCTTTATAAACACATCTGAAAGGCTAATCTTCCTTCAGAGTGTTTTACATTTTTGGAACTTCCACCACTATCTGTTGAAATCACTGTACAAAGTGTTACAGCTCTTTGGAGAGCACTGCTCAAACCCAGGGCTGAGCAGAAGAGCAGTGAGAACTCCCCTCAGAAATTTTACTCAGGAGCACAAGAACTTGTCTAACAAGTGATTTTTTGTTGGCTGGTTTGGGGGTTTTTTTATGTAATTCTGTCTGCCTGGCTGAAAACTTGTTAGATCAATGTGTCCTCTCAGCAGTTACCTCACAGCAGAGTTCAGCTTTGCACACTTCAGACAGAACTACACTTTGACACAGAGAGGAAAGGAACAGGGGGAAGGAAGAAGGCACCCAGCTTGGATTGTTACACCCTGCCCTGCTTGCCTCTCACTGTTACTCTCACTCTTCCAGGTCTCTTCTCCAATCTGATCAAAGTCAGTTACACAAAGAAGTTTACTACAAGCTCCATGAAGCTATTGGAGAATTTTACATTTATTTTTTTTAACCACAGATTCAGGGAGAGTGCAAATCAGTAACTTAACAACCTACAGTGCACAAATCTCTCAGACTATTTCACAGCTTACACACAGTGTTTTAGAGCTGTTTAAAAAAATCCCCTCTGGCTAGAATACTGCATGATTTAAGGATCACTTGAGAGCTGGAAGTCTCACTGGAGAGAAGTGCCTTAAGCATTAGCAAACTGTTTCTGAACACTGACTTTCTACCCAAGTATAAAAGAAAAGCAGGAAGGGGAGGAGGATCAAGCTGAGTTTATTTCAGACAGTTACTTACCAAACTGACTATAGGGGAATTCTGGCTGAGCAGTTGGGGGTTTGCTCATGTCCTGAGTTGCTTGAGATGGTGGTGGTGGTGGTGGAAAAGCTAGTGGTGCTGCCCCTGGAGTGGCAGGTGGAGGGGGGACTCCAGGTGGGGCAAACTGGTCAGGTGGAGGAGGTGGAGCACCATAACCAAAACCTGAAAGGTGAGGAAGCAGAATACATGTGAAGAGATGCAAATAAACACCACCCCAACGTCCTGCCTGGCTTTAGAGGATAAAAAACAAACCCTGAGCTCACAGGAGACACATGAGGAGGCAAGCACACTATAGCTCTTAGGAGGGAAGAAAAAGATACCCCAAACAAACCATTTCTGCACAGCAGAACAAGCAACTCCACATAACTGGGTGTTGTTCTCCACCTTCTCTTTTAAATCAGGTTTGTGAGTAGATTTTTCAAAAAGTGGCCTGAGGGGGTAGGTATTAAAATCCTATTTACATTTCCAATGCCAGTTTTGACCTTAATTCCTTAAGCTTCTCTGAAAATCCCAGCCTGTGTCTAGCCCAGGTCACCAGGCAGTAATCTCTAACTTTTCTCTCAGATGTTGTAATAGGGCTAAACAATAAATCCCAATTTGTTTAGCAACACAGACTTAGACTAAAGAATGTAACAAATGATTACTGCACCCAAGAAAAAAGCAATCCAACCCACTGACAACAATAATTATAGCTCAGAGCATACAATTTGGGCAAAACATCCAAGGATAGATGAAACTTGGGGAGAGAAGATTCAAGTCCAGAAGCAGAAGCTGAAAACTGAACCTGCTGAGTGTTTTCCAGCTCTTGTAGGTCACTTACTAAATGGTGGAGGGGTGCCATAGCCCTGTGGAAATCCTTGTGGAGGAGGGAATCCTCCAGGAGGTGTAGAGACTATGTATGAGGTAAATGGTGGTGGTGGTGGAGGAGCTCCTCTTCCTGGAGGAGGTGGTCCATATCCACCTAGAAAATTAAGAGAAACCAATAAAGCAGCTTAATAATGAGAAGCTGCTGCTTAAGTCAGCATCCTCTAGATGGGGTAAAGCTGTTTGATACATTACAAACACAGTCTCAGCTTTCTATGAATTCTTAACTTGGGGAAATATTTGTCCTCCAAGTACCCCTACTGTAAATAATTGCTGGTTAGAATGTAATTCCTTGATAACAAATTAGCAGGGCTGGCAGCAGCAGGATGTGTGTCAGCTCCCATTACTGATTTGTCAAGAATACACCATCTTCTCCTTCCTTCTTTCAGGACAAATTCAATCAAGCTTTTAAATGTAGGTTAAATACTCCAGAAACCCAGAAATCACTGTGGATTCTTAAAGACACAGCACCCTTGCTCAGTAGGATTTGTCTTTTAGAATTGGTCCCATATAATGTACTTACCAATTGCTTGTCCAGCTGGCACCCACATCCCTAAAAACAGAACAAAAAAGCAACTTACACATGCACTGAAGCTCTGTATTCTGAAACAGGGATGATTTAAAGAGAGCTGAAACTGCTCTGGGATGACTGGGTATCCTCCAGTGTCCCTTACAGATCCATTTTTTATGGTCCAAGAACTAGTCTTGGGCTACTTCTAAATAAGCAATTGTGAAAAGACTGAATCATGCAGCAAGTAAGACACAGAAGAGCCAGGAGCTCCTAAAGCCCAATCAGATGAAGTGTTCAAGACTTACTAGTGTACCAAGTGCAGGAAACTACACTAGAATAAAGAACAAAACCACTGAGAATCATGGCAGACCAGACAGCCAAAGCATTTTTAATCAAACTTCCAAGTTATTTTTGAAGTTTCTGAACCATAAAAATACCATCTTCTGCATTCCTTGCAGCGTTAAGATGGAAAGATAAATGCATTTATGTTGCACATCCATCTTCCCAGCAGTTCAGATATCATTTTCTCTACCAATAACCACATGGAAAATAATCCAGATCCTCCATGTGCAGAGCTGCAGATTAGCACATGTGTGCAGAATGTCAAAGCCTCAGCTGCAGCTTTCAAGTTAATAAGCACCGTGGGGAAACAAGCAATCCCTCCAGTGAGGTCCCATCTATTGTAGCAGGAGCTGCAGCAGTGACACTCCCTTCAGCCCCCCAGGTGAAAATTTCTCATCTCAACTCCAGCAAGTTCTCTTCTGTCAAATGCAACTCAATTATTCCACCACATTTCTCCACCAGTCATCAAACTGTCTGTGGGTGAACCTGGTGTATTTATCTTGTTTCAGAATCTTGGGGGGGGTTATGGGCATCAAACCCAGAACACAGGGCTGCTCCTTTCAGCCCTGAAGGGTTCAAGTTAACCAAGGAAATGATATGGAGCTGGCCCCATTGCTGCTGCTTATTTTTCCAGGCTACAAGAAGCAATAAAATCCAAAGACAAGACCATCTGTTTTTCCCTCATCCCTTTCAAATTTTACTCACAGCTTCCTCTGGAACTGCCTCATCCTTGAAACCCTGTTAATTCAACAAAACCTTTGCCTTGCACAGGACACAATCCCACAGTCAGAGTCACAACCTGAGGCTCTGAGCTTTCCCAACACCTCCTCCATGTTACCAAAACCCATGTGGGCTCAGTTGGGGGAGAGGCAGGACCAGCCAGAACTGGTGAGGCACTGCCTGGGACACCTGCAACCCACTGACTTCAGCCTTAGAAAACACATTTAGGGGAAAAGAAGTGAAGGACCCATCTCAGCAGAGCTGGGAAGGACTGATGTGTGGATTTTGAGCTCTGCTCTCTGATCCAGCTCAGCCACAGCACTGATAGCCTTGGGAATGCTGTCACTTGCCAGGAACACTGTGTTACCAGCAAGCTGTCAGAGCAAGCCTTGTGGCAGTGCCAGGAGCAGTCAGTACCTTGAGGGCCATATCCTTGTTGCCAGGTGGGAGGGGGCTGACCTGCCCAGCCATTGGCAGCACTTGGCATGATCCTGCTTCCCCACTGACTGGCACCAGGTGGCCCAGGAGTTTGGCTTTTGCTATCCCGAGGCTCTGCACGCTTCACCTCCACCTAAACAAACAGAGTCAACATTTAGGAGAGCTGGTGCAGGTCAGGACACCCCCCTTCCCTTCACACACACCCTTAATTACACTTAAGACTACACTTAGCATCTTATATGACTTATGTCTAAATACTTAAATTATTAAACTTAAGGCCAGTAATTTAAAATGTTTCTCAGGTACAATATATATGATGGTAAGACATTACAAGTCCTGCTGTTGAGGGATTTCAAGTAAAAGACATCCTACAAATCACTTCTGGTTCAGCACAGTTCATTGGCTTTCATCTTAAAACAGCAGTACCCTCTTACAACGGCTCTTCACTAAAAACAAACATTATTTTGGAAATGATTTACACACTGATTTCACAGTAAAGGGAGGAGTTACCAAGATTACATCTTTCAGTGAAAAAAAAAAAGAACTTTGAGTAAAGAGCACGCTCTGAAAAAGGGTACTAATGCTTTAACCATTCAAACAGGTTTGGGGTTCATTTGGAAGTTACCAGTTTAAACCCACCCCAGCTAACTGCAATTTCAGCTCAGCTCATACCTGAGAAACACACGTTTCTTTTGTTGGTTTCTTTTTTTTGTTTGCTTGTTTTTAAAACTTAAGATTTTATTTAAATGTCTAATGGAAGATAAAGACTTACCTTCCCCAGGCTAACGCTTAAAGAATCTCAATTAACTCAAACAATGTCAGAGGGAATGGATGTGATAAGAGAATCTTACATTACATCTAACAAAAAAGTAAACAAACATGCAAGTAATAAAAATGGACAGTTGAGTCAATAAGAAGCAAATCTTCATACTGTGTTAAGTCAGTGACAAAAGCCCTCCTGTTTTTAAAATTAGTAAGCTACAGTGCTTAACTTATTTTGTTCAGAGATAAAATGTCCCAGTGTTCCAAGCCATCAAATAAGTGCATTTGACCTACTTAAAATAAGCTGCACATTCAACATAAACCTCTCAAAAAAATCCAGTTTCTGATTTAATGAAACACTCTCAGCACTCATGCATGCTGAATTAAAGTCTTTTTTTATTTTATGATTAATTTTAATGGGTGCCAGAGTACAAAGAAAATAAATCTCAATCATCAATGGGCCTGAGTAGTATGGAAAATAAAAGTATTCAGAATTCTTCCTGCCATGTCTTAAAAACCATTCATGTCTGAGAACAAACAGGAAACAGGCACAAGGCAAGGACAAAGCCCCCCCTGCCCCCACCCTGCTGCAGATGCCCCAAGGACATTCGACATGACAGTAACCAAATCTCTGTCAGCTGAAGGCCCTTCCAGAGAGGAACCAAGGGAATTTTTCAAAGGACTCAAATTAATGAGTCTTAACACATTTGCCTTGAGGGAATTGGGTTATTGCTTACAAAAGCAGAGTCCTTCTTGCAATTTTAATTTTTTTTTCCTTTCAACAACATATGGATTCTTTTCAGCAATACCTTTTTAATTACCAAAAAGACAGAGATACCATTTTTTAAAGCAGGCAGAGAGTGGAGTAGCTGGAGTTCATTAATCTACGTGGAAGAATCCCATTAATTTTTCAGTGCTCATTTGGAAGTGCTGAGCTGCCAAGCTGAGGACTGAAAAATCCCTGTGCATTATTCCCAGCACCAAGGTTACAAATTCTACACCTGCCTGAAGCCCAGCTTACACCAAGAAATGAGGCATCTCCACAGCTCCTGCCTGAAAAAACCTCTGCATATTTTTATATCATTGAAAGGAAAAAAAAAAAAAAATTACTTAGTTTGGGAAAGAGAGAACTCTGAATTAGCACTGACTTCTGAGCACCAGCACAAGAGCAGGGACACTGCAAAGGCTCCCCCAGGGCTCTCCATGCTTATCCAGAGGTTGGATCCTTTCCTCCCCTACATCCAGCAGGCTGCTTCCTGATAGGAGCCCTCACATCAGTTTAAGGCAATTGCAAGGAGAGCTTGGGGGATGTACCCAGGATACATCCCAGATAATTCATCCCCACATCTGTCAACTGAGTGCTCACAAACAGGAGTGCTCAGCTGCTCAGAAGAGGCAAATCCTAATAACCAAGGACATGCACTGATCTTCTTGATTACACAAGCACATTTCTTCATTTGCTTCATTCTCATGATTAGGAGATCAGCCCACCCCTCAAGCAAGTTCGTAGGAATAAAATGCATGATATGCTGATAACCAACCCAAAATCCACTGATATGCAAAAATCCACCCCCTGCTAGCTAAGGAACTGCTTGTGAAATACCACCACAGAGAGACTTGATAAGACAAAGTAAAATTAGACAATGCAGGAACTTCAGGAAAGTGACAGAGCTGCTGTGTTTCCCTGAAACCTGCTCACTCCAGGGTTAGCATTTCAATCTTTACTTTAAAAACTGTGGAGATACTCTAAGGCTGCAAGGACTCTAAATTTAACAGAACTGCCTGTGGTTAATTTTTCTTTAAGTACTCTTTCCTCTGTATAAAACTTGGGTGTCCTGCAAGAATTTCCTTTGCTTTTAGGTTTTTTCCACAGGTACAAGCATGTTCCTTGCTGAATCACATCAAAGCAAGCCTAAAGAACTCCTCCCTATCAAACACCCATTTGCTGACAACACAGTATGAAGATGAAACAACCAGAGGTCACTTAACTGCATTGTGGTTAAATACTATATAGAGTACGTGGGTTTGTATCAAAGTTTCACAGTAAGTGACCCAATTTTTTAAAAAACCAATCCTTCATGATGTTTTTGGATTTTTTCCTTCCCTTTTTCTTTTCAAGGTTAAGATTATTCAAAGCAGATCATCTCACACCACCTCAAAATTTGAGTATCAAATGCACATCTGAAGGAGTGGTATCTTAAACCAAGCCTTGAACAACTCAGATTTCATTGGGATTCTGATTTTCAAACAGCTGGAAACGGACTCAACTTCTACCCTTGCAGCTCAGCAGTGCTCCAGACAAGGCAGTTGGTTTAAGGAAGCGATGCACAGCCAGAGCAGCCCCCCAGGTCTGTCAGCACAAGGCCTTGCCCAAAACAAACCAGCCCACAGCCTAAGTTCTCAGGCTTCCAAGATCTGTCTCCCTTCCACGGCTAAGCCACCAACTAAGCTGCTTTTCCTCTGCTGTTCCAGCAAACTCCGAAGACTTTCCCCACCTCCATGGATAAAAGCCTCGAATTTGGACGCAGACCTTCTCCCCGCCTGACTGCAGCAGTAGATGTTAGTCACCAGTGAAATTGCTAGTTGCCCAAGACTTGGTTCTTTCTTAAGGTAAAATAAAACTACAACTACACACTTTTTTGCCCATGATGTCGTGAAAATGCATGTTGACAGCCTGGTCCACTGATTGTTCGTCCTCGAAAGTAATAAATCCAAAACCTAGCCAACGACGAAGAGTGAATCAAGGTAGCAGGGTGTTGTGACACAAAACAGGATGATGAACAGTATTAGGGGCGGACCAAGGGTTCAAGCAGGGGTTTCAGATAACCAAGACTTGTGTTAAATTTTCCCAAAAGAAAAAAAAAAAAGGAGTCAATCTTGAGAAAATTGCAAGGGGTGTTCCTCCCAGTGACTCGGCAGTGAACGCCTCATCTTGGTTCCACACATGCAACTTACAAACTGAGCTCCTTCACTATCTTGTAATTTGATTTTATGCCTAAACCACCTACCAGGAAATGGAAAAAAAGTGCTAGTTTAGTCATAAATACAACTGCACCACATGATTAAAAACAAAATACTTGTGGGACAGCAGAATAAAGTCAAGCAACGTTGTTGCTCCCATCTTTGCTTCAGACTAGGTTCCCAAGGAAAACCTATTATTGTCCCTGTTGCCCAAAGCTGCAAAGCAACTTCCTCCCATCCCTTATCCCCTCTTCCAATTAGGGAATTATTTTCCGTAGAAAATAAAAAAGTTGTCTTTGAAATGTAGCTGTTAAAGCATGAAAAATTTTACCACTCCATGGATGAATGAGAAGCTTCAGAAACTAACAACCTAGATCAGAGGTTCTCAAGTTTTCCATACCTTAGAAGTCCTGCCAAAGACAGGGCAGGGCTGCTTACACCATCACGTCCCTTCATCTCTTTTATTTCTTGTATTTCTTGCTGCTTTTCCCTTGAAAACTCTACGCTGTGCTTTGCACTCCCCCTTTTTACCCAAGATGCTGCTAACTGCTCCAGACCCCAAGGGTGGCTCATGCCCTCTCATTGCCCACAGCCCTCGATGGTGGCAGTTGAGCTGAATCCAGCAGCTTTCAAAAGGCCACAGGGGAGCATCTGATGCCTGGAGAAGAGGCTGGAACTGAGGCAGAACCCCAGGAACTAGGATGCTTTTTGAGGTGAGACTTTGAGAACCACTGCACTCAGGTTGTAGCTGCTGATACTGCCGAGAGAGTGGCAAAATAGTGGTTAATTGCACAGAACACAGAGGCTGGTTCATGCCATCAACCACTGGCTGCTGGTGTAACAACCCAGTCCCAGGAAAGGTCAGAACACATGCAGTACGTAAATTGTGCCATTCTTCAGATTAGCTAAGGGTAGAGCAATAAAAAATTAGAAAGAAAAATGAGGTGCGGCATCAAAAAGCATATGGAACATGGATGCATTTCTGCTTTTCTGAAACCCAAGATTTCCCCCTTGGTTTGCATTTTGCTTTGCAGCTAGTGCTGACAGCAGCCATGTATTGCTCTAAAGCGTTAAACAGAAATACAGTATCTATGACAGTCAGTGTCTCTCTGAGCTTATCCAACTGGGTTGGGTAAGCCCAAAGAGGCCTATTGTAGAGAAAGTTTATATATAAAAAAAATACACAAAGATACAGGCCAAAATAGATTCCAGCAGGTCAAATTCTGCTGTCAGCAACAAGAGCAAAAGACATCACTAAAATAAACTTAAAATAAAAAAGAAAAAACTTAGCACTTCCCACACACAAGAGACTGGCAGTATAAACGAAGTTTTGTTGACCTGTGATGAAAGCAGCCTCCAAATTGAGAGCAGCATTTCATCACAATATATTTGTCTGAGGTTAACTAGGGAATCTAAGTAATAGAGCCAAAAATATTTGTATTTAAATCACATCTTTAGTATTACAGCCTTTAGATAAAAAGGCATGGGAAAGAGAAGCTATGGATACCATCGAGGCAGGAAGGGCGCTGGTTTGATGTGAGTCCAAGACCACTGCAGGAGGGGAAGAGTGGCACAGGGCTGGGGTTTGGAGGAGGAGAAGGAAGGAGATCAAGAGGTCATTGAGGAAGCCAGTGAAGAAATAATGAAAAATATAAAGGGGCTGAAAAGGGCCAAACATCACAAGATAAAAACTGTGATGAAACTGTCATACAGCACCCAGCAAAATCCCAAGGACGTGAAATGTTAAATGCAGTACAAGTGACAAAGTCCATCATCCAGGAGCTTTATTTTTTGAAGGACAGGACTTTACTGAAGACTGGAGAAACTGACTGCATTTAGCAGGAATCCAAGCAGACTCCTGACCAGAGCAGTGAAGGGGAGGAAAAGAACAAACACAGTAAGAACCTGCCAGTGACTTCACAGAAAGCAGAAGCAGCAGACTGCAGCAAAGCCACTGGTTCTCCAAAGATGAAACCAGCCTGGCTGCACCCAGACCTGGGACTCTGAGAAGACCCTTGAAAGCAGCTCTTGCAGGAGAGCTGACAGGATTAGGTGTGGGGAGCCAGGGAGCACAGAGGCACTCAAAGCCATGCAGCTGGCTCCTCAAGGGCATCACTGAACCTCTGACACTCCCCGAGAATCTGTGTTCTTCTGAGAAGCTGAAGGAATGCTCCAGGGATTAGTAATGGGGAGAGGTGTTCCCTTCTCCTACCAGCAAACTAGGAAAATGGCATGCAGGAAGGGATCAGACTGCAAGGAAGGTCGAGTTAAGGGAAGGAGATAAAATTCATAATGATCCAAGCAGAACGTGGCAGTGAATTGGCCTTCTGAATTCTGAAATCACTTCAGTATCACATTAAAGCAGAAGGGCACAGAGTGAGCAGTGCTCTGCAAAACAGAGCAGGAAGAGAAGGCAAGAGAAAAATGCATTCAGGGATGTAGGACCAGGAGCACTGCACACAGGCTCTGAGGAGTTTGGTTACCTGACCACAGGAAAGAATGCAACAGGACAAAAAGGAAAGCCAGAGCAAGAGGATTCAGGACCACTAATTAAGAAGTCAGAAGAATTAAAAAGGAGAAAGTATGCTGCAGTACATCTGCCCAATGGCTGGAGGCAGATGGGTATCCAAACCAGTGCACATCTCTCACTTCTGCTTCAAGCTCCCACCTAGGAAGTGAACCAGAAGCTCTCTATTTTGACAGGATTTTTTAGTGTAGCTTTAAGCAGATAAGCCATTAATTGCAACCAGGATTAATCCAAACAAGGCATGATGTTTTAGTACCTTCTGCTCAGAGGCTGCAAGGCTGGGATTAAATATTATAAAGATATAGATGATAAAATAATTACTGAAATATTTCAGAACTTCATCCACAAATTATACTCGGATGCCTGTATCTTTGTCACTACTGCCTCCTCTATTTAAAATCAGATGTTTTAGGACATTTAAATAGATTAATTTATGTTCTGCTTAAATGAGAGATCTGTTGAAAGAAGATTAAGATAGCAAAAGCAAGAAAACAAAAAAACAAATATATTGAAACTTCGTTTACACTCCAATAAAAGACAAAGCCCGTCCCTCCTCTGACTGTGGAACTGGCCTGTACCTCTGTGATAAATTATCACCTAGAGAGAAGAAATCTAAAGAGATATCGTTAATCACAGTCAAACAATTCACAGAGAGAAAAGAAAAAAAGAAGAAGAAAAAAAAAAAGAACTTACTTAACATTACCATACTTTACTATGAAACACTTAAATATGTCACTAAGGATGTATGTCTAAATTAAAAATAAAACTAAGACTTAACAGCTTAATAAATATGAAGTGAAGAATATATTTCTTAATAATGAGTCAGAGGAGAAATGAAAGTTCAGATGGCAAACTATTCTCTAGCATGTACAACATGCTGCAGGGTGGTCAGTGTAACTAAGCTTCAGGTATTTAAATATTGCCTCTTAATTGTCAAAGAGATGACAGATGTAATGGAAGGTGGATGACATGAAACTTGCTTCATATTTTGACCAAAGGTTACCAACTTGATTTAACAGTCCAGCAAAACTGCCAGGGTTTTGGTTTGGTTTTAAAAGCAGTCTAGCATACAGAGATTTATACATCCCAATCAAAATATATAAATTTCAGAATTACTTTTGTGTATTTTAAGAAGGGTTTTTATTTTATATTAAGTGAAGCCATTTAACCAAAACAAAAAGCATAGAATGGATGGATTCTGCTCTCAGCTCACGTTCAGACATCTTCTGAACTGGAAGATGCCCCCCATGCAATTAGACACCAACATACCTTTCATGTGAAGAGGAGGGAAGTCTGCTCCCCCCCTCCCAACAGTACCCTGAGCCTCAGGAGTGGCTCAAAAATCAAAATTTCCTTTCACTGAAAAAAAAAAACCAAAAAACCCTAGCAAAAAAACCCCATAAATGAACATGAAACATCTGACTTTAAATGCACAGGTACCAACTAAAGCTGTAGATGAAGAGTCTAGACTTGAAGTGGTATTTGCCCAGTGAATTATTCTTTTTCCCGAGGCAACATAGGAAAAAAAAAAAAAAAAAAGTCTACCTTTTCTGATGGTGTAAAATAGTTTGCCATCTGACTATAGGAGAGTATGAAGAAATTTCAAGGACAAACTAGATCAGCCTTTACCTCGGGGCCTCTGTTTCTCTGCGTCATAGATCATTACAACTTCAGTGACCTGGAAGAGAGAAGGGAAATTCTACTAACGGTGCTACCAGGGGAGTGTTAGAAACAGCTCCTACAGGCTGGCTTCCCACATTCCAGCCACAAAGCACAATTAAACACCAGACACAGCCATCAATACCAGGCTGTCCTAGCAGCAGCACAAACAAACTGGGAATATTGCTCTTTACTGGAGCTTAAGAAAAGCCTCAGTTCATTTGTGCTGAAAAGCTGCTACTTTGTGTTGTTTTGGGGTTTTTTTTTTAAGGTCTCATCACACTTAAAATGTTAATCTGGCATTAAGGTTGCTACAGGGTTTATACCCACCCTGCAGCCTACAAAAAAACCCCTAAGGTTTCTGGTTTTCAGCATCCCATTCATCAGAGTAGCTTCTTAAAAGATTACTTTTTCCATTTTTAAACATTTCTCACTCTCGGCGTGAGAAGCAGCTTTCATTCCAAACACATTTAAGAATTTGCACGGCTTCTCTAAATTACTTGAATATCAGTGTGGCACCGAGTGCCAGTTCTAAATTGATGCTTTAAAGAGCATTACAATAAAGCCCTAAGTGCCTGATGATCAGTATCGTTTTTCTCATGATAAGCATCACTGTCAGCTACAATTTAAACAAAACCAGAGGTGCAGCATTCGTGTCACAGGCAGCACTGAGGCAGCTGAAAGGAACTGCCTTTCCATTTCTCAGATGCAGAAAAGCAGTTGCAAAACGTGTGATCTCATGGAACCACATCTTTGTCTTGAGGCTAAACTTAGGATTATTTTTCCTTCAACCCCCTGAAACAGTTTGAAGTCCAACACAATCTCCCCTTTTACAGCTACAAAACATGCTTTTCCAATTATTACAGACAGGGACTCACTTGAAGAAATCCTGGTGGACACTAACAGCTGAGATTTGTCCCCATGTGGGGGTCATGCAATGTGGCAGTGCCAGATCTCTTCCCCATGGGTCCCTTCTTCAAGCAATTTCATGCCTAAGCACCAGTGCCTGCTTTTGTCTCTTCACTCTGTAGCTACAAAACCTGCCCAAGAGCCTCTCCAAAGGTAACTCATGAGGAATGCTACAGACACTCTGATTTCTAGACTACTGCTAAAGTTCTACCACTTATTTTTAAAGGCACTTCCACCTGATGGCTGTTGCTTTCTCTTTCTGGTGGAACATAACCCTGGATCTCCCAGGGCAGCCAGAGGTCAGAACTGGAAAGTCACAAATCTGTGAGGAAGAGCCTCTGCTCCCCCATTTTTATTTACAACTCTACTGCAGCCTTTCAGACTCAAGAAGCAGTTGTGAGCCACTGCCTTTCAATTTTTAAAAAATTATCTTAACCAAATTTTAAACACAGCACTGTTGATAAACTTAACCACTTGAAACCCAAGAGAAAGGTGATTTTCCAAAAATAAATTACCAAAGAAACACACTAAATTCCACTCAAGGATGGCAAGTTCACATCCACTGGCACAGTCCTGAACTTAACTCAGGCAATCTCAGGTTTTTAAACTAGTTCACAGCCGAGTTTAAGCAGTTTGGGTCAGCACTTTACCATCTTAAAGGGGCAATGAGAGCTGGGATAAATGGGAAATTAGAATTAGGAAAAAAACCAACAAACAACAAGCCAGAAGAGAACAGTTTTTCCAGTATGAGGTTATGAACTGAATTAACACCAGGTTCATAACAGGAGCAGTAGTTTGTCTCTAGAATGGAGGTTTTAGGGACAACAGAACCCAGCTGGGCCCAGATGATGATTTAAAAGCAACTGCTGCTACTGAAATAATGGGAGACTACAAAATTTAACTTCTACTTGAAGACAAGGAACCTGGACATAAGCTCACTCAGGTATGCCCTGCTCCTCCCCCCAGAAAAAAATCCACAAAAAATTTTATACCAGCAAGCTGTAAGCTATCAACTATAAAAACCCCCAACATTATTCTTCAGCCAGCTCAGCTCAGAGTTCAGGAGTTTTTGCAAAAAGGGAACAGAATAATGCATCAAGTAGACTTGAACAAGAGGAGACAGAAGCAGCAAAGGAAGGCACATGTCACAGCAATACATTTTGACAAAGAGCAAGATCCATTTCAAGATGATGAAGGTTTACTACAGTTTATCACAAAGTGCTTCGATACATCCCCTGCAGCAGTTTGTCTAAATTAACCCCAAATTTGACAGCTTGACAAAATCTGAGAAAAGGCAGGAGGGAGGAAAGCATCTTGCAGCCCAGAGCTCACTGCCATCATGCTGAATGACTCACCACTCCGAACTTCTTGAAGTATTCCCTGAGCTCTGTCTCTCCACAGTTATGAGGAATCCCACCAACAAAAATTTTATTTGATTTATTGTTATCACTCCTGGATCCTTTCTGCTAAATCAAGGAGGAAAAAGAAATAAAAAAAAAATCAATCAGAGGGACAATAAAGTTGGCTGCTTCTATGATTTTACACTTAAACATGAACAATGGGCTCTGACAGGTTGAGGGGGAGCCAATTCCAGGCTGGAAGTCTCCTGCTCATTGAAGAGAGGCAAGGGCAGGTTCAGAGCTCCATTTAGTGCTCGCAGTTTTATCCCAGTCCCTGCTCTTCAGAAGATCAGAGAGAACCAGGGACTGAGGCCATTTACTCATTTTCTAATGAAATCATAACAACCTGCAGGCTGGAAAAGCCCACCAGTCCTCTGAGTGCACTTCCAGACACTTGTTCCAAGATCTGAAGAACTCTCAACTAAAGCACTGCTTAGAGTTTAAGAAAACACCACCCCCATGACCAGAGTTCAGAGCAAACACAACATGTTCATTAACACTGCCTTGTACCTGGAGTCCCACTGTGGCCAAGCTAAGGAGAGCTTCTTATTTTTGAGAATTTTTGAGAAATAAAATTCACACTCAAGGCCTGCACACTGGCTGCTGATTTTAAACCACAGATGTAATCAGAGTGAATTCAATTAAACTGCTAGAAGATTAAACCAAAACTTGGGAAGCAAGAAGGAGACATCAAGGATCTTTCCTTACCCATCCCTCCTTCGGTCGTGTCCTTTCTGGTTGCATCCCCCTGGGTGTACATGGCTTTGGATCAATCTGGAAGAAGTTCCAGTTTGGTCAGTGCTCAGCATGCAGAATATTGCTCTAAAATATGGCAGCTGAAGACAGAGCTGCTGAAATCCACCCCCTCAGACCAAAGCTTCTACAGTGTGACACAAATCATGGACTTAAAGCTGACAATAAATCATTAAAGCAAACAATCAGGTGATTTTCACACTATCCAGTCTGCAAATGAGAAGCCAGGTTTTACAGTGATCTTCAGTCTGGAACAGAAAGTTCTGAAGCAGAAAACCAAACCAAAACCCAAAGCAACTTACATTTCGGCCATCTAACGTGTGAGGTCTACTGGCCAGCACTGTCCCCACACAGTTGGGATCTTTAAATTTGACAAATCCAAATCCTCGAGACTGGTTTGTTGTTTTGTCTTTCATTATTACACAGTCTACAACTTCTCCATACTGGGAGAAGTAGCCACGAAGAGTTTCTGTTAAAAAGAAAGCAGATATTAAACAGACCCATGTATTAATGTTAAGGCTGTGTTTGCAGTTGTGAGACAAAAATAAGCAACCAACTTCAAACTCATCTTTTGAAAATTTATCTGTTCTACTTCCTCTAAACAAATGGTCCAGTCTGCTTTGTTTCCACTCACAGGAGGAGAATCACAATAAAGCAATGACAGAAGTTGCTGATAGAAAATATAAACCCAGAAGTGGTTTGAACTCTTTGCAGAAAGCTTCAGTCACTAACAGAAGAGAGTAGCAAGATCTCATCCCAGTCCTTCCAACCAGAACTCTCTGTGCATCTGTTCCTTGTTTTGCTGCCCACTGTGTCCAGCACATCACTCACCTTGTGTTGTGCTCCAGTCCAAGCCACCCACAAAGAGTTTCCTGCAAATGAAGCACACAGCAGTTTTAGGGGGCTACACAACAGATGCTCTGGCTCATTTAAGGCAGGAGCTGGCTAGTCTGCAGAGGCCTGGCAGTACTGAGGTCCCCAAAATACCCCACAACATCCATTCCTTGCTAGAATTCACTATTTTTTGTGACAACCACCTTTTGTTTCGTGAAGATTTGCATAAAACCAAAGGATCCATTTTGTGTGCCACAGGCATGAACAGAGGACATAAGCTCACACAAAGGAATAAAAAGTATTCATGTAACAAAGAGAAGACAAAAGTATCTGAAAAGCCCAATTTCTTCCAAACTCCTTATTTCCAGGTACTTGTGAGGGCAGTGTTGCTTTGAGAGATGACTGCAACAGCCAGAAGGGAAAACACCACCACACATCACACAAAGGACATTTACCTGCTCTTCTGGGGCAGAAAGGAGCTCCAGCATGGAACATTTCACAATTCAGAAAAATATGGATAAAGCATCACCAGAATTTCAAAAGTGACCCAAGAACACCATTATAAAGCCAGTCTAGCTCGTTAATCCCCACCCCCCAATTAAAATGGGATGTCTGGATTCCTGTCGAGGATCACTGGTTCAAAGTCACTTAGAGAACTTCTCTTAGCAACAGAAGAAAACAGCTGCAGGGTCCCTGCAGTTCCAATTTAAGGATGAAAACAAAATCTAAAACTTCTGAGATAAAACAAACCGACAGAAAAGCAGACATCCTGGTTTAAATACCCCAGTCCATCTCATTAGCTGCTTTAATCCCTGATTAAGGATCAAGAGGTGTGCAGAGTCTTGCATCAGGCCTCCAAACCCAAGTTCAAAGAACAGTTGGAACCTCCTCCAACCATCTGCTACCTAACACTGAACGTTGCCAGAGAGGTAAGAGAGAACTAAAGTTACAAAAATTCTTCTCCAAATCACACTAACAACACAGCTGCTGCAGCCTTCCCTGACAGGTACTGCAGAAAAAATACCACCAGGCTCTGAAGTTTCCAAACTAGTTGTTACCCTTGTTCTATGACCAATGCCAGGGGTTGAAAGTATTTCTTACCAAGGCACAAACAATAAGCAAGGTGAGTGCCTCTGCCCTGGGATGATGTGGCCAACTGCCACGTACCAGAAGCTGAATCCCAACGGGAATGCCAGCTGAAAGGACCCAACTCCCTGGGAGGAATGCTGGGCTGGTGCAATGGTTGGATTCAGGCATCACCTGAAATGTCTGCACTTGCTCTCCAGGTGCATAGCTGGGTACAACAGTTTTTCCATCCTCAGATCAAAAAAAGCTCAAATCAGCCCTCAGGCTTCCTTCAAGTACTGTCCTTGGAAAGAAAAGCTCTTAAGCTGCTAATTAAAACAAAACAAAACAAACCACCCACACAACCAGACCACCACCTTCACACACTGCTTTTATGTGCTACTTCCTTGCTCACCTAGAAAAACCACTGAGAATCTCCTGTCTGCCATTATCTCTAGTTAAATGAAAGCAAAAGCAGAACCACCGAGTTCAAGCCTAAGACAGAAGACAACCCTGTGAGACAAATAGCAAGTAACAGTGTAGCACTGATTCAGCATCTAATTGTGAAACCATTCTACAATCTGGTTTAGACAGATCTGGAAACAGATGAGAAACTCATGATTAAACCCCAAACTAAACTCCATGGTCAAAACAAGCCTGAATCAACTCCTCTTCTGAAAGGAGCATCCCAGGCTGTACCAGTTCGTGTCAGGGCACGCCTAGGTGCTTGGGCGAGCCCACAAGGAGGAGCAGGGAGGTGCCAGGCTGCCTGCTTTGCAACTCTTTATCGGCTCTAGGGTGTGACAAAACTTCACTGCAAAGTCATCTCTGCACAATTAAAGGTTAGCTGAAAGCCATCTCAACATCTGGCCCTTTTCAGGAAGAAGCAACTCAAAGGGTTTGAGTTTTACAGGCCTGCACAGACAAGTGCTGGGACAGTTTATCTGGGGAGGAGCCCTAGTTCTGTTATCAGTCCTCAAAAAGAGAAGCCATGTTCTGCTTTGTCTTCTCCTCTCCCTCAGATATAACCGAGTACAGCTGAGCTGAGGCTGGGAACCAACGCACTTACACAGAGAAAGTTGAGGTTCTCCTCACAGAAAACTTCCTCTCAGCTGCTTTTTTCAGGAGCAGCTTCTGCAGAAAGAAACCAGCCCCCCCTGGTGAGGAAGCCGCTGGCACACACTGAGCAGAGAGCCCTGATTGTTAAGCAGAGATCAAAGCATCTTCAGCTGCCCAGCAAAGAACTGCAGAGGTCACAGCACTGCGAGCAGGGGCTGCACCTGCATCACCACAACCTCTGATCACAGCTCAGGATGTTCCACCCACCAGCAGCAGGAAGCAGCTCTGCCTTCTGCTCCTCTGTTTCAGGGTGACAAAGTTTTTCTCAAGGATAGAAAAGCTCCCTCCTTCTCCCTCTGGTGGCATCAGTTCAGGGAGCTTCCAAAGCCCCAGCACAAGGGCTGGTGTGCTGACAGCCAACCTTCACCCAAGGTCCCCACACCATGGACTGTCTGATGGCTTCAGCTGTCCCTTTCCAGCCTTTCCTTTACACACACACAAATCCCTGTGCTCCTTGTGCTTTATTTCCAGTGGAAGTTCTATAACAAAATCATTTTATATCCTAATAGCAAAGAAAAAACTAAATTGATCTAATGGTCTGCTCTAAATAAAGTTTTGATGGCCCACGACTGGCTGTTAGCTGCATTTTCTCAGCCAGCTGTATTTCGAGATTTATTTATTTAACTAAATTTGATAGCTTGAGATACAAGATCAATCTGTACAAGATCAATCTAAAATAGCAGCTGTGTTCTGACAGGACATCAAGCTACCTGCAGGGAAGGAGTCCCTGCAGTTACTGGTCACTGACACCTTCCAATTCCATTAAAAATTATTTGTAGTCACCCTACACACATTTAAACAAACAAAAAAGCAGGGTTGCCTAAGGCCACCTACAGCAAGTGTATGTAAATTCACAGCCTGTTTCTCTGCCTGCTAGAGGATGCCAAAAGCCAGGATTGGCCCCGGCTCGGGACTCCCCCTCGAACTGAACTCCCTGAGCAAAGGGAGGAGTTAACTCCCCCCGACCTGACCCGCAAATCCCGAGGCAATCTGGTTGGAGGCAGCTGCCAGAGGCAGGACAGTTGGATGAAGTAACTGGGAGGGGGAGGATTCACCCCCCTGTGCTCAGCTTCCATCACACCAGCCCGTTTTTCCAGCCTCACACGTGCTGCCTCCTCTAGAACTTGTTCAGTTTATGGGCTGGGATTTATTCAACTGATGCCATAAGAGGGAGCCTGCACCCTCAAAGACCCAATCTCCATCAAGTTATCTGCTTACAGGGTGAGGACACTGCCCTCCATCCCCAACCCCAACTCCCCAGCAGGGCCCTGATGGGAACACAGAGCACCCAACACCAGCCCCTTCCCTCCTGCTCAGCTGGCACCCCAACAATTCCTTGGTCCTGGAGTGGGAACTGCACTAATGACTCTCCACAAGTTAAAGCACATTTTTAAAGTTTTAACCAAGCTTCACAAACCCACCTGTTCCGCTTCAACTACTCCCTGACTGAATCCTCCTTGTTAATTTATTCTTTTCTACCATTAATGTATCTGCCACTGAAGCAGCTTGCCCCAGGACGAGCAGAAAAGCATGCACAGGTAATCTGCAAAGTGTTAAAACTCAAAAAAAATCACCAGCTCTTTGCCGAGGTAAATCAATCAGACAGATTCACTAACATCCATTGTTTCTCTTATCACTGTCCCAAGGAGCTACATCCTGGAGGGCAGCAGCTCCAGAACAGTTCTTTCTTTCATCCCCAATAGTCCCAAGAACTAAATACAAGTAACACAAGACCCTGCCTACTCACACCGACCCAGCTGCCAGGCCTACAGCTTTCCTGTTCTTTTAACTGAAAATCTCTGCCGAGAAAAGGGGTTAAATTCACAGCTTCCCCCTGAGACATCTTGCAACAGCTCACAAGCACAACTTCCTTCACACGACCTCAGGCAGCTGACTAAACCACAGCTTGTTCCCTTGCTTTCACCTTTTTTTGAGAGCTTTTGTTGGAGGAGGAAAACAAAAAAACAAAATTCACCACTTCTGATGGAAATCCAATCTTTCAAATCTTCTTACAACTCAGAAGGACCAAAATCTAGGAAGTTTGGAACTGGGAGTGAGCTCCAGGCCTGTTCTGGAGGGAAGCTGACTGTATTTTACCAAAAAACTCCCAGCCTGCACCCACCTAAACTTCAAGGACAGCAGCACACAGCTCCTCAGCCTTCTCACAAGGCACTATACGGTAATCAAAGCCCAAATAAAAATATTTTCAGGGGGAAACCCACAGATTTAAACCTCATGCAATGTGCTTTGCTCGCAGCAACACGTTCTATTCAAACGGCTATCCTGCCTCTCAGATTTTTACCTCTCAGAGTAAATAAGCAGCTTACTGCCTGCTGGAGACAGCGAGGGAACAGACTGCTTCCTGGCCGCCCGAGTTTCAAAAGAGGTGACGGGTTATGATGCGAATACTCCGTGCCAGAACTCGCAGTGAAAGCTGAGCAGCCACTTTTATTTTTATTATTATTATTATTATTATTTCTTTGTGCCAAGTCTACAGTGCTTTAAATGCCGCCAGGCTGCAGAACGGAGCACTGAAGGAGAACGGCACCACACACACCTCAGGACCCGCAGCCCTGGGTCAGGTCATCAGTTTGAAGAAACACTTTCCAGTAACACCAGCGGGTTTGGGGCGGAAATGCAGCTCTGGCGGGGGTGAGGAAGAGGAGGGAGGTGCGGGGG
>JAAWXA010000051.1:2220133-2235248 GCA_038090715.1 Florisuga fusca
TGTATAAGAGACAGCAGCTGGGATGTGGGGAGGGGGATATATGGGGACACCCCCCCCCCGCCCCCCGCTGGTTTCTGCTCCTGAGAGAGGGGAGGGGGTGGCACTTGTGCTCTTGGGACAAGGTGACACATTCCTGGAAGGGGATGGGGTGGTGGGGAGGGGGCAGCTGCCTGGCCTGGCTGGGTCCTGGTGCTTTTTTGGGCCGTGTCCTCAGATACCGGCAGAGGTTTTGGTCTGAGGTGGAGAAAAAACAAGACCCTGTGTTCACTGGGTCCCTGGGGAAGCCGCCTGTGTCTGTCACCCCCACCACCCCCCCCTCCCCAGCTGTCCCCTTGTCCCCAGGTGGCCGTGTGCTGGAGGTGGGCTTCGGGATGGCCATCGCTGCCAGCAAGCTGGAGGAATTCGACATCGAGGAGCATTGGATCATCGAGTGCAACCAGGGAGTGTTCCGGAGGCTGGAGGAATGGGCCAGGACACAGCCACATAAGGTCCGGGGTGGGCTGCCCGGTGCCTGGGGGGGCAGTCCCGGTGCCAGGAGGGCAGTCCCGGTACCAGGAGGGCAGTGCCGGTACCAGGAGGGCAGTCCCGATTCCAGGGGGGGCAGTCCCGGTGCCAGGGAGGGCAGTCCCGGTTCCAGGGAGGGCAGTCCCGGTACCAGGGAGGACAGTCCCGGTGCCAGGAGGGCAGTCCCGGTACCAGGGAGGGCAGTCCCGGTGCCAGGGGGGGCTGTCCCGGTGCTTAGGAAGCTGTGCCGGTTTTGGGGGGGCTGTCCCGGTGGGCACCAACCTTTAGGGCTGACTGCTCCCCCTCCTGCCCCCAGGTTGTGCCTCTGAAGGGGCTGTGGGAGGACGTGGTGCCAACGCTGCCAGACGGGCACTTCAGGGGTGAGGCAGCACAAAGCTGGGGAGGGGGACAGTGGGTGGGGGTCTCCACGGTGCAGGTAGCAGCAAGCTCCTGCCCACGGGGGTGGGGATGGGGAGGGGCTGAAGCCAGAGTCCCCATGGAGCAGCACCGTGTCCTGGGGAGCAGATTGTTGCCACTTTCCTGGGGTCTGGGATGTGGGGTGCAAATTAAAATAGGAAAAAAATTAGTGACAGTGAAAAGGGGGAACCCTCCCTCCCAGCACAAGCCCCACGGGGGTCTCTCTGTCTCCCAGCTGATGGGGGGTCTCTGGTGTTCCCTGGCAGGGATCCTGTATGACACCTACCCCCTGTCAGAGGAGACTTGGCACACACATCAATTCACCTTCATCAAGGTAACGTGGTGGGGTGCAGCACCCACACATCCCACCACCCTTCAGGGGGGTCCAGAGCCCCCAGCTCGGGCTGATCTGGTCAGAACTGGACACGGCACTTTGGGTCCACGTGGCCGCAGGGGGAGGGTGGGGGCAATGTCCAGCTCTGCAGGGAGAAACTGGAGCTCAGGCTGGGGGTAACAGCACTGGGTGCTGAGCTGGTGCTGTGCCAGGCAAGGGCAGGGGATGGGGTGCAGGGTGAGGGGCACTGAGCCATCCCCCCTCCCCAATCCCTCCCCCAGGATCACGCCTTCCGCTTGCTGCAGCCCGGGGGGGTCCTCACCTACTGCAACCTGACCTCCTGGGGGGAGCTGCTGAAAACCAAGTACACTGACATTGAGAAGATGTTTGAGGTGAGGACTCTCCCCCTGGCACCCCCAGGCTCTCCAGAGCCACCCAAAGTCACCCTGGGCACCTCCTACATCCCCCCCTCTGCATTTAACTCACTGATGGCTGAGGCCCAGCAGGGAATGTTTGAGGGGGGGGTTTGCCCCCCCCACGCCCAGCTGCTCACCCTGGGCTCAGCAGCTTCTCCACTCCCATCCAAGCAGCTCTGCCCACCACTGCTCCTTCCTCTCCTGCAGGAGACCCAGGTGGGGCAGCTGCTGGAAGCTGGGTTCAAGAGGGAGAACATCAGCACAAAGGTGATGGACCTGGTCCCCCCTAAGGACTGCAGGTACTACTCCTTCCACAAGATGATCACACCCACCATCCTTAAGCACTGAGGAGGAGGAGGAGGCCCTTAGCTCCTAAGGAGAGAAGACTGAAGCTCTGTTTATCTGGAGGTGGCTGGAGGCTTGGGATGGAAGTCCTGGGTCTACAGGACTGGAATTCCTGCCCCACCAAGGGTGTCACTGATGCCCTGGAGGTGTCTTCTGGGCTCTGCATCTGTCCCAGAGGCCTCTGTCCTCTCATGACTCACCCTCCTCTCCAAATTCCTCCATTAAGTTGTAATTCCAGAGTCTGTAGCCAAAGGGCTTCAAGGATGAGATGTTTCCTCTGAAAACTGCATCACTTGGAGAAACCAAAGGGGAGAAAGAGGAGGGACAGGGCAGCTGGAGATGTTTTGGCTGCTCCTGGAGCAGCTCCCAGGTGAGGCTTCCCAATGACAGCAAGTTCTGACCCTGCCACCCTCCTGGCAGTCTGACACTGCACAGGTGACATCTCCTCTCAACCCAGAAGGAATAAAATCCATTAAAAAGGAATGGAATTCACAGCTGCTGTTTCAGAGCAATTTCTTTGTCTTTCAAACATCCGTGACTGATCCTGGCATGATGGAAATAATTCCTGGCTGCTGTGTGCACTGATGTAAAGGACTTATTTGATCCTTTGTAGGAAATTCTAACCAAAAAAAGCAGATGGTGAGGAAGAGCTGAACTTGGGGAGGCCTCAGAGTTCACCTGGATGTGCCAAACTTCCCCAAAAAACAAGTCCCAAGTTTCTGGCAAAGCTTTTATGTCACGACAGGTGCCTTCAACCTCTCCTTCCCTGACAGGCCACTCAGACCAGAAAACAACCACTGAACATCATAAAAATTCAATTTTTAAACAAGTTAAAAACACCTGAGGTGATGGGGACATGTTAAAGACAGAGGAACACCTTAACCAGGTAGAGTTTTATTGGAAGGCTCGTGAGGACACGGAGTCATTGTGCGTATGAAGGTGAAGGTGCCCTGAGCAGGCAGTGAGTGGGGAAAGGTCATAAATTAGAGGTTATTTCCTGTACCAGATCTGGATCCTCTTCTCCCGTTTGATTTTCTTCTGAAGCTGCAGGATTCCATACAGCAAAGCTTCAGCTGTGGGGGGGCAACCTGGGAGAGAGAGAGAAAAGGGAAGGCTGAGATTTCAGGTTCATCAAAGCCAGAGGGATGCTTTAAATAAACACAGGTGATTTTTTTTTTAGATTTTTTTAATTTTTTAAAAGAAGTTCTTTACAAAATGCAGAAATGCTTTGCTTTAAGGCAAGGTGGTATCTCCCAGGATACCACGTGGTTGGCTAAACCACCCACCCACACTTAACACAGCCACCAGAACTGCTCCACTCTCTCCCTGCACATCCCTGGCAGATCTTCCTGAGGCACCAGCAGCCTCAGCAACACGATCTGAACCAGAATGAGCTTTAAAAAACCCCAAAGCCCAGCTCCCAGGGCCTGGAGCTCACCCTTCCTACCTGGCACGTAGATGTCCACGGGCACAATGCGGTCGCAGCCCCTCACCACGGAGTAGGAGTAGTGGTAATAACCCCCCCCATTGGCACAGCTGCAAGAGAGGGGTGGGCTTCAGGGCTGGGCAGAAAGGTGGCTCAGCAGCCCCCAGGGAGGCAAAGGAGAAGCTGGCACCCTGGAGCTGCCCCCCAGAGGTTTCTCAGCCAGGGATGGAGCCATTCAGCCACCCCCCAGGCCCTGGCTGGGAGGCAGTGACTGCTCTCAGAGGCTCTTATGCCTCAGACTGAAGGGTTCTTGTTACTTGCACAAAGCAGAGACTCAGAGGGTCCCTTCCCCAGGTGCTGGCTGCTGCAGAGACCCCAGGAGCTGTCACTGGGGGCACTCTGCAGCTCCCAGCCACTCGACAGCCCCATCGAAGGGAATCTTTATGTTTCACTTGTACCAAGGCCTCTTTATGTAGTTTAAGGGGTTGGAAACACAAATGAGACACAGCCCCTCCCTGCCACCATCTCCCCACTCATGTAGACATCAGATTTCTTCCACCCAGGGGGTCAGGAAGTCTCAGCACTCACCTCCCCATGGAGACAACGTAGCGAGGCTCCGGCATTTGGTCGTAGACCTGCAGAGCAGAACACAGACATTTCAGCCCCTTTTCCACTCGATCCATACATCCACGTTCCAGGCATCCACCCCAGATCTGCACCTTCCGAAGAGCTGGAGCCATTTTGTTAGTCAGGGTCCCAGCCACAATCATGACATCAGCCTGGCGGGGGCTGGCCCGGAACACCACCCCGAAGCGGTCCATGTCGTAGCGAGGAGCTGCCATGTGCATCATCTCCACAGCACAGCAGGCCAGCCCGAATGTCATGGGCCACAAAGAGCTCTGCAGGGAGAGAGAGAGAGGGGAACCTGGGCTGGGAATGCTGGAAGAGGGAGCTGAGACCCCGAGTGGGGGCTCAAACAACAGAGAGGAAAGGAAAGGGGAGAAGGGGAACCTGGAGGTTTGCCAGGGGAAGGGTCTCCCCGGGCTCTGACACCCCAAATGTCAGCCCCTGGCCATGGAACTTTCCCCGAGGAGAATTCTGAAGCCCACTCACCCTCCGTGCCCAGTTGACGAGGTCATCAAGCTTGGTGACAATGTACTCGCCCCTGCTGGAGGGGACATAGGATTTCCTCTGGACGAGAGCTGAGCTCTTCTGCTGGACTGGGACAGGGCTGCAGAGACACAGGGCAGGGGGATCAGTCTCCCAGTTATGCAGCATCACCACTGAATACACTCATGAGCCTTGGGGAGCTGTGATCCTTCCCCCCCACTGTGGGGAGAGCTGCTCACTGCACCCCAAGCACAGAGGGTGACCCTGGGCACAGCTCTGGGCTGGCAGCAGGCAGCTCATCCTGGCTTTCCAGAGGTGAAGCAAGGGAAAGGTTGCCAGGCAGACAGAGCTCTGGCAAACAGAAGGTTCCTTCCCCACCCCACGGGAGGAGGGGCTCCGTGGGGGACCCACCCTGCAGCCTTACCTTCCAGCAGCCTCAGCCCCGGGTGTCTGGTGGAGCAGCTGAGCACGGCCACGAGCCACGGGCCTGGGAAAAAGAGAAAATCCATCACACCCCCGGGTGACACGGGTCCCCACGGTGCCACCCCCGGCCCCACAGGGTCCCACACGGCAGGGGCTGAGGGTTCCACACATGGAGACCCCCGCGCTGCGCCCAAACCCAGCAGGGGAAGGGACCCCACCCCTAACCCTAACCCGGTCCCGGTTCTCACCGCCCGGCCAGCAGAGCGCGCCCCGGGAGCCGCAGACCTGCAAGGAGAGAACCGGGGAGAGCTCAGCCCCGGGCGGGCCCCTCACCGCGGGGAAGGGAACGGCCCGAGCCCGGGATGGAGTCCGGGACCGAACCCTCTCCCTGGCTGTCCCGGAAGGGACGGGGACACCTCACAGCCCCGCGACAAGAGTGACACCGGGGAGCCCTGCGGTGCCTGCCGCCCCCCGCAGCCCCCGGTACCGCTCACAGCTCCGGTACCGCTTACAGCCCCCAGTCCCGTCCCGCAGCCCCTGTCCCTCTCGCCTCCCCCTGTCCCCCCGCAGCCCCCTCCCCTCTCACCTCCCAGCGCCGCCATTTCCCCGCAGCCCTTCAGGCAACNCCCCAGCACCCCCCCTCTGCCTGCCCACACACAGTCCCCCACACCAGCCTCCTTTTCTTTTCTTTTTTATTTTATAACCTCAAAACAAAGAGAAGCAGCGGCACGGGCAGAACAGGTGTAACTGCACCTGGAAGGAGAAGGTGCATCAGTTAACAATCAGAATGATGGATACGGAGCAATTAAAAGTGTAATTAAAATATATTCACATAATTAAAACCAGAATATCCCAAGTCACAAATAAACTTCCTAACTCAAATTCATGTGGATGAGCTGGTAGATCATCTTTCCATTAAAATACAGAAAATTACAAATTGGGCTTTATTGTTAAATCATTCCCAATAACACTGCTCATCTGTCACAGAATTGTCTCTTTCTTATTTCACAGCCTCCAGAGCCTTTAAACCAGCCTGCAGGAGGCTTCCACTGTTACCCAGAAAGGTCCCCATGGGCTGGTTTTGCTGCAGACTTGGGATTCCCACAGGATTTTACAGCTGGCCCAACACTAAACCCTCTGGTACTCCCCTGGCATCACCAGGTACCAATTTTATTCCCCACACTAACAGAGACACACAAAGCAGAAGAGCCACAGCCCACTGAAAACACTGCCAGGGGGGAAGCAGCAGCAGAGCCACGGGGCTCTATCACCCACCAGGAGGTGGTTTTCTGAGCACAACCCCCTCCATTTGTCAGATATTTGGGGCCAAAATCATTCCCACAAAGCTGTAGTGTTACAGCCAGGAGCCCCACAGAACACAGGGGTCTGGGCAGCTCTGTGAGGAAAGGTCCCTGCCCCTTCTCCATCATCTTTCCAGGAGGTTTGACAGCTCCAGACATGGGGAAGCAGCTCTCCCAGGCAGGGTGAGAGTGACTCAGGTTCTGAGCATACCCAGGTGGCTTTTAAAAAGCAAGAACAAGACAATTTTTTACACAAATAACCACTTCAGTGTGTACACTCAGTGCTGGGGTTGGGCTGTACCACTGCTCAGCTGCTGTCTGCAGACTCTGCTCTGTTCTTCTGCTTTTTTCTTTCTAGGATTTCTTCATCGAATATTTCTCTCTCCCTGAAAAGAAAAATGTTGTAGTTCTGCAGTGAAAAGAACCTGAACAGCCCCCACAGTGTCACAGGGACTCAGTCAGGACATTTCCCACAATTCATCATTTTGCTACTCAGACAGGAAGTTTCCTTCCAGAAGGGAAGGGATGGAGCTCTCCTGCCCTTCCACATTTTTCTGTATAAACTCTCAAAAAAACCCCAAACAATTGAGAGAATGCTAAAAAGGAAGAATTACCTATTGCTCACAGATGGTCCTTTCATGTATTTCTCTTCTGCCTGCTCATAGTCAATGTCATCCACAGCAGAAATGGCATAGATGATGGCCTAGAAAAGCAATTCATTCATTTCTGCTCCTGAAACAAAAGCTCAGATCTTCAAAAACAAAACAAAAAACCCAAAATCTTCAGCATCAGGTCCCTCAAGTCACTTGGGTGAAACAGTTTGTTGTGTACCTCAGGTTCTAAAACCAATAATACAAACCTCTCCTCTAGAACAACCCCAGAGGAGTATCTTTACAACCAGCTTAAGACATTCTTCAGAGCAATTTTGTTCCTGACCTTTTCCCAGGAAAGTTCCCAACAATAATTCAAATTATCACTGTAAAAATAAAAACCCCCACCCCTCACACACCTGATGGCATCAGAAAACCCAGAGGTAAGTGGCCAAATAAAAACCAAACAGGACTGGGAGTCACAGGGGGGGCAGATGAACCCTCCTGCTGGGCTCAAACACCTCCCAGCTCCAGGGAACACTCCCCAGTCAGTAAAGAAGTTGTTGTTCACTTCCTTAAGGCTTTTCTTTCCTCAGTGTTTACTCACTTCAGGCAGGAGGACATCTGAAATAAATCTGATTCCATCTCCACTTATTGGGTGCAGACTCTTGGTGTCCATCTCCTGGTACACCTCTGTCAAGTAGTTCACAACAAGGTCCAGCTGTTCCTCATCCTCCAAGTAGGTCTCAACACAGGTCATGTACTTCCTTGACTTCTGGAACCCCTTCAGCCAGCGGGATTGTTTCCTGCTTGTCAAGATAGCCAGAAGATGCTCTTCAGCCCCTTTGGTCTTCACAATAAACTCCACAATCTTTTTATTGGCTCTGTCCCGAGCAGCCCTGGTCCTGTCAGGAAGGAGTTTCTTGGAAGGCTTCTGAGGTGAAGCTTCTGGAGGCTCTTCCTGAACTTCCTCTGCTGCCCTGGGAAAGGTCATTTGGGCTGGACCTTGGTAACCTTCCTTCCTAACTGGGTAGCCTGGAAAGAAAAGCCAGAATGATGCTCAGACATCACAGCAAGGGGCTGTCTTGCACTGTACATACAAATATGGAACAGGGAACTTCCCTGGCAAGAGTTTCTTCCTCCCTTACCCCCAAAAAAGGGCAAACCCCACTAAATGAATCTTTATTTTTGCCTTCAAAAGACTAGGGAGTTGGAACTCTGAGCTGAACTCACTGCAACATGAAATAAGCACTTACCTGATCATCTTTAACCATCAGTATTTATCTGAAACCTCAGAGTGCACCAGAGGTGAGTGGTGACTGTGATTGTCAGACCCAACACGCCTGTGTCAACACCAGAGCAAAACTTACATACTGAGAGAAGAAGACAAGAGACAACAAATCCACTTACTGATATCAGCAGCAAAATACTCCAGGAAGGACCCCGTAAAGGAATGACACCCTAAAAAGCCCAAAAGAGGGTTATTTATCAGTTCAGTGAAGCCTGTGGACCAAAGCTGGCAGCTTTGGTGTTCATCTTCTCTGGGTGCCATCATCTGCTCACCTACTCTGATCCTGTAGTCAGAGATCAGCCTGATGCACCACTCGATTTCCTGGCGATAATCCTCTCGGGCTCGGTCCTGCAACCCCCAAACCACTAATTAATGTTTTGTTAAATCAAGTGACAGAGACCTGTGAGCACCACACTCCTCCCCAGGGGCAGTTACACACAGTGGAATTCCTCCCAGCACCTTCCTGGCAGTACTCACTATGAGCTCCTGCTTTTCTTCACAATCAAAGTGCTTCAGGTTCTTCAGAGAGATGGAAAAACTTGGAGAAAAGAAAGAAACAGGAAGGGAAGAGGAAGTTGAGCTGAAGCACCACAATCCTACACCTCCCTGAAAGTCAGATTTCCCAGGGGACTCAGGTGTTACTGCTTTGGGTTGTCACCATCAGCCCTTTTGTTCTGAATTCCTCTCTTCAGCCTCAGCTGCTCCCCCAGCCCCAGCCTGTCCCAGCTGGCAGCACTGCACAGCCCACACCCAAAAATCCTCACCCCACCTGGTCCCTCCTCCTCCCCCAGGGCTCAGCCTCAGTCTTCAGTGACTGCTCACTGCCCTGTGCCAGCCAGGAAGAAACTGGGAGTTCAGGAGGTGGTCAAAATCCCCAACATTTACCCTTTTTTCTTGTCACTTGCATTCCCTTCTATCAGCAGCACACAGGCCCTCCTGTCCTTCCTCTTCACCTTTTTGACCTGTGGGGAGGATAAAGCCCCATGAGCATCCTCAAACCCTGCACATTTCACAGGGGTGCACAACCCACACTTTAATTTTTTGTATTTGTGCCAATTCCTTGAAGTGGGAAGCACAGAATTAACCCCCTGCAGCCTTTCTGCTGGTGCAGGAGGTGCTGGTGCTCTGCCCACAACCACCACACCAGGCACAGCAGCACCACAGCAACCCCCTGCTCCAGTACAGACATCAAACATTGACTTTTTAACACACTTTTGTCATACATAAACTGACTTTTGTCACCTTTGGAAGACTTTTGCTGGCAGAGCTTTACCACTTCCAGCTCCACGTGAGTCAAGAAGGGCAAAAGACCCTCAAGACCTTGGGAAGCTGCTCCTTATCAGAACCCCAGGACATGGGAACAGCCCCAGAAGAGGCAGCAGTGATCTCCTCTTACCACAGCTGGCCAGTAGGGATACCTCCCCAGCTTGCACCAAACCAAATTCCCTTCTTCGATTGATTTAGGTTCTGTGAGGAAAAAGAAAAGAATTCAACATATTTCTAGATAAATGAGACAAGACTCCTTGCAGGAATTTCACTTCACACACTTGAACAAAGCTGGGTTCACTTCCCAGCAAGGTGAGGCTGCAGCAGCAGAGAAGCACAAACACCCTAAAAGATCACCCTGACCTCAGGGGAAGCACATCCTCACCTTGGAGTGATAAAATACTGGGAAGCTCCTCCTCCTCCTCCTCTTCTTCATCCACCAGAGGGGAGAGGCAAGAGAGACTCTCTGAGGAAGTGATCTTTGAAGCCAGGTCAGATGGTTCCAGTCCTGCTGAGAGCAGCCAACACCAGAGTTCAATAAGCAAGGAGAGCAATTAAAAAAGGATCAAACCTCAGAGCAGGTGAAACCCACAGGGGTGTGGGGGTCTGTCACACCCCAACCCCCCCCTCAGCACCCCCAGGTAAAGATAAAATCATCTGCACAGAAGATGAAAAGGGAAAGGAACAAGCCCTGGCTGCTTTTTAGCTCATCCTAAAGTGATTTCATTTCCTCCCTCCCCAGATCTCCTGGGGAATTAAACCCAGTGACTCCAGAACCAGCACTGTGAGGTTCCAGGGTGAGCAACTGCTGAGGATGAAGCTCCCCCTCCCCCCAGCCACATGCCCACCTTCATCCTCCTCAAAGTCTGGCAGCTGGAACTGCTTCACTTTGCTCAGGAGCACAGGGGAAGGGTTCTCTTCTTCCTCCTCTAGTGGCTGAGCAGGACAGATATCCACACCCCTCCTTAGGTTGGGAGGATCAGAGGAAGATTTGGGGCAGTTCCCACGTTTCCTTTTCCTGGCAGAGGGCCCCCTCGTGCTGCTCTCCTGCTCTCCATTCATCCGTTTCAAGCTCCCTGGCTTTTGAGTTCCATGGGATTGCTTTGTCAACCTTCCACCCTCACTCTCCAGGCCTTTTCCCAAGTCACCTGAGGCACTTTCACAAGAGGAATCTGGAAACGTCCTCCCAGGCTGACTTCTGGTGTTGAACCTTCTGCCAGGCACCCCCGTGTCAGCCCTGGGGGGGTCAGGCAGTGCAGACCCCTCCTCAGCCAGGGGCTGTGCTGGATCCTGGGGGAAACCATTCCCACCTGACACAGGTGGTCCTGCACCTCCTGGTTTCTTTCTCCCCTCTTTGCTCTTTCCCTTCTTGGGCCTTGAGGAGGCTTTGTTTCCCCGTTTGGGTTTTGGGACCGACCTGGACTTGATTTTTTTCTCTTTCTGTTGTGACTCTGACTCTGGGATTTTGTGATTTTGACACTCGGAGCCTGATGTCCCACAGGAGCCCCCAGAGCCCCCTTCAGGAGGGTTGGTTCCACTTTTAGGCTTCTCCTCTGACAGGAACAAACCTCCCCTGGTTTGTTTTTTTGTGGCAGCCTTCAGCCTGGGGTTGGTTTTTGCTTTGTTTTTCTTCTCAGGAGCCTCAGGTCCCAACTTCTCACTGGAGAGAAGCGATTGGCACCGACCTAAGGAGGGAGATGAGACAGAGCCTGAACTGCTCTGCTCAGAAGGAGCTGCTCCTCCTCCTCCTCCTGCAGGTTCCTGTCTGCCTGAGTCATTTTGATTCAAAATATCCAGGGCGAGTTTCAGAGACTGCCTGTATTTCAGGTCTTCCACAACCTCACTGGGGTTGTCCCTTTGCTCTGAGGAAGGAGAAGATGCAATAAGGTTTCTTTGCACACAACAAATTGGATTTTACTGTGTATCTTTTGTTCAAGATACAATGTAAGCCTCTAATAATCCCTCGTTTGGAAGGTGAGGGACAGGGAGACCCGAGAGCAGTTTCCTGCTCCTTCCTCTGAGGGAAACACACGCCAGGTCCTGCCCAACAGAGCCTGGGGTGGTGTTCAGGTCATTTCCAAGTTTTAGGGGTGGAATGGAAATAAATAAATAAATAAAAACCAAACCAAAAACCCCACCCAAGAAATAAGTGAAATATAAACAAGCTGCTGCCCCCCCCAGGGTGAGTTTTGGTGCCCGTTTTCTCCCCAGAAGACCCCCCAGGGTCTGGCAGCTCCTCACCCAGCGTCGCGGCGATGTGTTCGATCCATTCCTCCTCCAGAGGCAGAGCAGCAGCACAGCTCACCCTGAGCCTGCAAACACAGCCCCCCTGCCTGAAACCCTCACAGCACCACAGCCCAACCCTCTGCCCTCACCTCCCAACACACCAAACCCCACAGTGCTTTCCTCCCCCCCAAACCCAACAGCAGAACCAAAACCCCCAGGGAATGCCCCAGCTGCTCAGGGATCTTCCACCAGAAAAACCCACTCTAAAGAGGCACCAGGGTTTGGGCCAGCATCAAATCCTTCTGGAAATCAATGTTCTCACCTCACAGATACCTTCAGATAAAGGGATTACCCCTTTTTTTTTTTTTTTTTCCCCATGTCTAAGAGTGCAAGCACACAACACTTAACTGTTCTTTCAAGCCAAGGATCTCAACTTCCAGAGAAGTCTCCTTCAGGTTTGTTACAGATGTTTTCCCAGCAGCTCCAGTTTTGCACAGAACCTATGTTCAAGTGAAAAAAAAAAAAAAAAAAAAAAAAAAAAAAAAAAAAAAAAAANAAAAAAAAAAAGGGTTTAAAACTGTTTGACCATTCTGCCAGACCGTGGGACAAACCAAAAACATTTTCAGCACGAAGAGCACAGAACAGACTGAAGCTCCCCAGCCCCTGGCTGCAGTATCAGGATCTCTGCAGATTTGTTTTTTTTTTAAAGTCTACACATGTTTACCTGGAGCTCTTTCTTACAACTTCCTTTCATCCTCTTCCAAGGGATGCCCACCAACCCACCCTCATTCCCACCTCTGCTTTACCTTTGCTGGCCATAAACGTTCCTTCCACGTGCAGAGAACATACTCTTGGTCTGTCATGACTGTGGCTCACACAGTGAAGGAAAATTGCTCTGAAGAAAAAGGGAATAAAAGAGTTACACAGCACTTGGCCTGCTTTTATCTACCTTCCTTCTTTTTTTCTTTTTTTCCCCCCAAAGAAATGTATGACTTGGGAGACCTTATGACAATTATTTATCATTTCACCTTTGAGATGACTGGGTCACTGTTACTTTGCACACAGCTGAGTTCTCAGGGTGTATCTCTGTGTGCAGCATCAGGAGGTTTCACCCAACGTGTGAGTGTAGAAGATAAAAAGCAATAAACAAAAACCTCCTGTGGGCCTCCCCCCTCCCCAGCTCCCTGCGACCAGACCCGGATACCAGAGGCCGCTTGTCCCTCCTGACAAATCACACCATTCTGTGCCAGTTTTAACACAGAGCTGATCATGACACCAGCTACAGGGCCCTCACGTCTTTCCTAAAGCTCTGGAAGGCTTCAGACCCGCTCCCAACACGGAACCTCCCCCCGTACTTACCGAGCCGAACCCTTCACTCCCCTCGGCACCCTGGAACGCGCTCCTGCCCCAAACACAACAACAAAACACCAACCCAAAACCCCAACTTCCAAAAGCTAGAATGCAGATCATTACAGCACACATCCNCCGCCATAGCACCGGGAGGTCGCGACGACGGCCCCGACAGGGCCCCGCCCCGGAGATAAATTGTGTGAAAATGGGTGAAAAAGGCAGAAAAATTCCCTCAGCACAGCCGCCCCCCGGGCCGGTCCCTCCTGAGGCCCCGAATGTTGAGGATGAAGGGGCGGGAGGCAGCCCCGGTCCCGCGGGGGGCGGTTTCCTGCCTGTGCTGCTCCGCCAGCACCCACCCCCCTGCCCTTTGGTTTCTTTCCTTTCGCTTTCCCCCTCCCCGGCACCCCCGGGAGCATCAGGAGCGCTCGGCGGGCTGGGCAGCCCCAGCTCCACCCGGTGCTGAGCACTCACTCCAGCCTCATCCTGCCCAGCGTTTAGAGAATTCACCCCAAAAGCCACCAAGGCTGAACGGGCTGAAGGTTCAATCTGGAGCTGTGGCCCCGCTGAGGGTGTGTGACAGAGTCCGTGTCACCCTCAGGGCAGGACAAAGAGCGTTCAGGCCACAGGGTTCATCCCCTTGCTAAAAAAAGGAGAGAAAACAACCGCCCTGCCTGCAAAACACCAGGAAAAAGAAAATCCAACATTTCCCCCTTGCCAAAACATTCTTTAATTCCACCTTGGCAGCACCTTGCAGTCCCTTTGTCCCCTGGTGCTCAGTTCCCTCTCCTCATCCCGGAAAAAAACCCCCAAACCTCGGGTACAACTTTTGCTCTTCTCCAGCTGAGAAGTTTGCCAGAACACGCTGGTTTAGGCCCAAACCACAAGGCTTGCTGGTCACAGCCACCACCCCAGGGATTTCTGTAATCCCCCCCGTGTCATGGGGCTTCTCCTGTCTGATAACTTGTTCTGCATTAAAATCCACAAGAGCTTATCCCAGGGCTTGGCAAATAACTGCCTGAAATAAAAACAATCTGCTTTTCAGGAAGTTTCCTCAGCTGATTTCATAACCCAGGAAATCTCTGCGTCACCTCCTGGTCGTGTCCTACGGGGTCTGGCATCCAGTTTGTTGTTCTCTGCTCTGGTTTGTGGTGGAAATTAACTCATAACTGGGGGGGGGACAGAGGAGCCGTCACCTCGTGACAATCCTGCTGCCACCACCAACCCCCAGCAGGGCTGAACAGGGGAACAAGTGACGCTGGAACGGAACCAAAGCACCAAGTGGAGGTCGCTCACCCTCGGGAGGCAACAAAGGAACCACGGGGAAACACTTCCCACGTGGGTCCCAACCCTGTCTGACCCCACAGCTGGGGCTGGGACAGCAGAGGTGACATGGGTGGCCAGTGATGATCCAGGTGCCTCTAAACCCCTCAGGACTGTGCTCAGAACTGTCACCACCACAGGGAAGGAGAAAGAAATCCCTTTTCCTGCCTTTTGCTCCGTGGTTTTAAAGGATCATTTCCAACCACAGTGGCCAACGCTGTGAATTTCTGGGAAGCCCTGGCCAGCAGCCTCCCCTCCTCCTCACCTGGGGACAACTGCACTGCCAAGGGCACCCTGCACACCACGGACCCCGGGCTGCAGATCCACAGCCTCGGGGGGGGCTCTGTGTCCCCCAGCTGTCCCCATGGCAGCCTCCGGGGTCAGTGGGATGTCCCTTGGTGGGACACGTTAGCTCTTGCAGCCAGCGCTGCTCATGGGAACCTTGGACACAGCAGGGACGTCGCTGGGGAAAGCCTCCAGGTCCTCGGTGGTGGCCGTGGTGGTGGCTTCAGGGCCGGTGGTCCCTGTCCCCTGGGGCAGGTGGGTGCCCCGGGGACCCCCCTGGCTGCGGCCACCGCGGGAGCAGTCGTGGTGGCCGTGGTTGCCCAAGCGGCTGGAAGCCACCACGGCTTTCATGGCAGCCTGTGGCAGATGACAGCAGCCTCAGGGGGCTGGGGGGGTAAGGGTCTCCCCGCCAAAACCCCCCCAGTACCATTCCCAAGGTGCTGGAGTGGGGAAGGGGAGGTGGCACCCGCTCCTCCACATCCTCTCCCTGGGACAGGGCTCTCCCTGGGGG
>JAAWXA010000051.1:2261630-2273350 GCA_038090715.1 Florisuga fusca
ATCAAGGCGCCCGTTTGGGGGTCTCTGGCGGGGGACGGGGTAAACAGCCCCCGGGGTGACCTCATTAGCACTGCCGAGCCCCGGCTGGGCTCACGGCTGGGCCTGGCACAGCGTCCCCAGAACCACAGTCCCGCGGAACCGTGCCAGCTTCTTGTCCCACCTGCTGCCACCTCCCCACTGTCCAGCAGTGTCATCGAAGAGGTGAGGGACAGCTCTTCCTCGAGACACCCACCCTTGGGGCTCTGAACCAAACCCACCGCTGGCTTGGTGCAGTTTCCTTTGGTCTCATCCCGGGGTCACAACCTAGACATGGCACGGACCTGCGGTGACACCGGTGCGGCAGCCGCTGCCTCTGTGCCTCAGTTTCCCTGTCCCAGGGCCTGTCCCATCCTGCACAGCGTTGGTCCAGCAGCAGGAGCAGCAAACCAGGCGAGCCCTCCCCACCCTGCTCTGGTTGAGACACACAAATTAATACGGCTAAACATGTGTTATTGCATTATTTCGGTTGTCGGCTGCTTCATTTTCTGGCGGTGTCTGTCTGGGTCCCCGGCGGTGGCAGGGGCTGGGGGGGGGAGAGGGGGCAGCGGGCGACTCTTTAACCTTGCAACGCTTTAATTCGCAGGAAATTTCACGCGAGCGGCGGGAGCGATTTGCTGAGCGCGTTCTGCCGGCGAGCGCGGCCGCGGTAATTTGATCGGCGGGAGCCGGGGAGCGCGGCGACCCTGCAATCACCGCAAAAACGCCGACGAGGTGGAAATCGGCCCCCCGAGGTGCTGCCAGCTGCCCGGCGGGTCACCGCGACGGTGACCCCCATTCGAAAGGACAATGCAGGACTCTGTCCCCCCTGCCCTGACGGTGACGGGCTGCAGAGCTGCAATTCATCATGCCAGCCCCTGACAGCTCCTTTTGACGGGGTGCCCGGAGGGGGGGCGAGTGATGCCTTTTTTCTGACCAACAATTAATTATTTCGTGGCTAATGATGAACTCTGACTGGCAAAGCAGGTAGCGGCTCTGTGCAGGAATGAGACACACCCTTTTCCCTCCTGCCCTTCACCCCAACGTGCCCCTTCTCCACTGCAGGACCCCCACGGCAGGCTGGAGCAGTTGTGGGGCTCTGGAACCACCCCCAGCATCCTTCCCAGGGGTAGGTGCCCCCCAAAAAGGCACCCTGACACAGGTGGCCCCGTAAGGAAGGAGGTGACAGCAGATGTCGGTTGTGCTGGTGAGAGTGCTTGAAAGTGCCAGTGACCACAGCCCCGGTGCTGATCCCCAACTGCTGTCGAGGCAGTAATAGAGAAAATCCATTTAGGATCACTCGATCCACTCCCCCTGGCTGGCAGCCTGCAGCAGGGGAACGCGGGGCACCAGGCCCTGACACCACGGGGATGAGGGGAGGGACAGAGAAACCTGGTCTAGTGGGAGGTTGTCCCTGCCCATGGTAATCCTTAAGGTCCCTTCCAACCCAAACCATTCCATGATTCTGTGATTCTCTGCAGGAAGGGATGTGCACGTGGGGAGGGACACGTGCTCAAGGGCTTCAGCCCCAAGCTCGTGGCTGCAGGTGGCAAAAGCAACACCAGCACCCGCTGCCCGCAGCCCTGCGAGGGACAGGCAGCAGCAGGCAGGGGCAAACTCCAGGGGTTGCAATGAGGACCGTGGCCTGGAGCAGCTTCCAGAGAGCCCAGGCTGGCTCGGTGCTGCAGCACGGGCAGGGCAGAGGGTGCAGGCAGGCACAGGGAGGCCCGGGGCGCTGGCAGCGGGGAGGTGTGCTCAGGCCAGCCCCCTGCAAGGGAAAAAGCGACAGAGCCGTGAAAAGAAGCAAAATAATTATCGGGAGCTCCCAGCTTGGCCTCCCTGCCTGGTGCTTTCTGTTTAAGGCTAGTTAATAGCTAGTGTTCTCTGGTTAGGCCTGAATGACATTTCCAGAGTTATAATAACTGAGCTATTACTTGCCGTATTGATGCATTCCCCCTGCCGGCAGCGGCTCATCCCGCGCCGTGCCGCCCGGCCGCCGAAAGCTCCTTTAGTCAATAGCACTTCTATTTTTCATTACTCCCTGGAAATGTGGCTCTTGGAAGCTCATCCGTCATTCAATTACGCCCTGGTTCAGTCCTATCATACACGTGTCATAAAGTTCCTCAGATCTGAACTGCTGTTAATTTTCTGCGCCATCCCAAGGGGATGCCCGGGACGTGCCTGGAAAGCAACCAGGCAGCCGAGGGCATGCCGGGTACGGGTGCGGCGGGGAGCGGGGGCTGCGGCGGTGCCGGGGGGCTGCGGTGGTGCCNGGGGCTGCGGTGGTGCCGGGGGCTGTGGCCCTGCCTGGCACGGGTGGCTCTCGGCCGGCCGGCTCACCGAAGAGCTCGGACAGTGCCGCAGCGGGGCCGGCGCGCACGACCTTGGCAGCGCGTGCGATTTATTCCTCTGGCTGGTTTATTCTTTTATCAGGTGTTGGTTTAACAGGGCGAGCTCCCCCCCTTCCCCTTCCCCTTTAATCCTATCGGCATCTGTGTTCAGCACGTCCGTACACAGAATAATCACTTGCCTGGCAGATTTGTCACTTCACCAGATGTAATCGGGGAACTTTTTTTTTTTTTTTTTTCCCTTCCTGAACCCCTCCTGATTTTCTGTTTCTTAGAAGCTGCAGATCCTGGGCAGAGGCGGCTGCTGTCACAGGTGGTACCTGCTCCAGGTCATTCCTCCCTTAACCCACGGGTTTGCTTTGCCTGGCTTCGATCTCCAGCTGCGTTTTGGTGGAAGGAAGCAGAGAAGCTCTGAGGGTGGATGACAAACCCGGGGCTGTGCAGCTCCCTCCATCCTCTGCTGCGCTCTGGCACAAACCCAGGAGCCTGGGGAAGAAACAGCTCCCCAGACTCTGCTGTCCCCAGGTGGCCCATCCAGTCTCTGCCTGGGTGTCTCCAGCCCCGTGTGACAATGACTCCACCAGTGTCCTGCTCCCACACAGGACCCAGTGGGCCTCCCACGGGCTGCTGCCCCCAGGCTGGGATGGACACACACCCGGGTGTCACTTGTCAGCTCCAACACAGCTGCAGTGCCCCCGGCCACGCTCCTCCACGTCCCCTTGAGGCAGCTCCAACCACACTAACAGCTTCCAAAGTCCTTTATAAACAAACATTCTGGTCGGGAGGATGCTGCTGATGCTACATCAGGGCCAGTTCCAGCCACGGGGCTGCCACGAGGCTCTCACAGCCGCCGTGACCATCACCAGCCCCTCGGGCCTGCTGGAAAGAGCCTCTGTTCCAGCTGCTGACCTGGGAAACTGAGGCACAGAGGGGTCTGTGCACCCCGGAGTGAGATGTGGGTCCTCAGCAGCTCCCAAAGCATCGGGGTGCCAGCAAGCTGTAGGGATGTCCCCACCCTGGGGAGCTGGGGGACCCTCCCCAGTGGCTCCAGCCCCCTTGGGGTAGTGGTGGTGGGTGGGCACCTCCTCCCAGGCTGGCATCTCCCCCGCTGCCCTCCCAGCCTCACTCCCAGCCTTAGCTCTGGGCAGGGCTAATGACTGCTCTAATTGATCTCTGCCGAGGCTCTGCTCCTCGCCAGGAGATCGATGCTGGAACCTGCTCCAGGCTCTGCTTCTCCTTCCCTGCCCAGCCGGGCTGCACAGCCCCTCACCCGCGGGGAAGCGCCCATCGATCCTGGCAGGAATCGATGCCATGGAGGAGAGGATGGAGGGGACAGCTACCACCCCTGCCCAGGGGACAGGGACAGCAGCCTCAGGCACCACAAACTCGGGGACAGCGCCTGGGGATGGGGTGTCCCCTATTCCCTCCTGCACAGGGACATCCCACTGATGGCCCTGAGACCACCAGCACGCACAGAAAGAGCCACAACCCTGCATGGCACCTGGGTGGGTTTGCCCATCGTGGCTACATCACACCCTCCACCCCCCCAAAAAAAAAAAAAAAAAAAAAAAAAAAAAAAAAAAANAAAAAAAAAAAAAAAAAAAGAATACCCCAGGTGCAAATCCAGAGCAAAACGCTGTTCCCATGTGCCCCCCTCGCTTGCTTCTTCACCTGGCTCTGTCCCCCCGTGTTCCCCCACCCAAATTTGACCTAATTTAACAAGATCAGCCAGGGTCTCTTCTCAGGGCTCATACCCCCCCTGCTCTTTTCACTGGGGTTTAAGCCTTTTCGCTTTTCCATTCACTCCAGGACTAATCAGATTAATGCCTGGCCCAGGGTGCTCCCCCTCCTTCACCCGCTCAACCCCTGGAGGGTTCTGGCATCTGACTTCAAGGTCAGGGCATGGCCATGCCAGGGGGGCCCCGGGGAGGGACACAGGGTGGGGGGGCTGCAGGGGGAGAGGGAGCGACCGGGGGCAGCAGGATGGGGATGAAAGCAGCAGCAGCAGCTCCCATCCTGCTCTTCGGGGAATCCCTCCCTTCTCAGCCACGCCTCACGTTTCAAGTCAGGCTAAAGGAGCATCTCAGAACAGAATAAATTTAGTAACCAGGGTATTTTTGTAATTTTTTCCCCCCTTCTTTTCACCCGTAAGCCGCATGCACCAGGGCTGCTTCATACCAGCTGCCCTTCCCCAAGGACCAGGAACGTGATGCTCTGCCTGCCAGCAGCCACGGATGAAACCAGGACCCCAACTCTGACCCAGACCCCTCCTGGACACATACAAGACCTGGAGCCACCAGGGACACCCAGCAGCACCCACGCCTTGGACCCCAGCATGTCCAGTAGCACCCCCCCAGCCCAGCCTTGCTCCTCAGCAGCTCTGGAAGGGGATTAATTCCATCACTAGAAACTTTACAGCCCCATCCTGCTCACCTCCCCACGTGCTCCAGCCACAAAATCACCTAATCCCCCCCTCCTAAACCTTAAAAATTGATTTCAATTCACTTTGGCCCAGCTCTGCACACAAATGCATTCGACACGGACACTCTCCCCCGGCCAGGATTGTATGCAAAGGCAGTTAGGGGTCAATGAATAATTCATACTCTGCTGTCTTTCAGAATTATACTGTGGAAAAATAAATCTGAGACTATATAAAAAAAAAAAAAAAAAAAAAAACAAAAAAAAAAAAAANTGATGCGGCTCAGGTAGAGCCGCAGTCAGACACCTCCCGCACGATCGCCTGCAGGGCGCTGCCGACGCTTCAAGGTCAATATTCCTGAGGCTGACAAAAGGCACGGGGGGGGGGAGAGGAGGGGGAGCAGTGCCCACCCCAACTTCTCTCCCTGCTGGCATGGCCCAGGATGGGATGGAATGGCAGGATGCTGAGGACAGGCGGTGTCCCAGGGCAGGATGGTGGGGCTGCCGGTGGGGTGGGGACACGCTGAGGCTCTTGGCCTTGGGTTGGGGACGTGGCAGAGCTCCTGGACATGGGTCGGGGACACGACAGGGCTTCCAGTAGGATGGGGACACGGTGAGTCCCTCCGGCAAAGCATCACCCAGCGCATGGTGTGGGAGGAGCGGGTCAGGCACAGCTGGATGTGCGTGGATCCAGCAATTGGATCCAGATGTTTCCCCCCAGCAGATGGAAAACACTTCCCTCCATCCAGGAAGTGCTGGGCAGTCCCTTCCACCACCCTGTGCCAGCTCCGGTGGGGATGGGCAGCATGGGTGAGGCGGGTACCACCGGCACAGCTGTGTGCCAGGGCAGGGCTCACCACGGCAAGGCTGGGCAGAGGGACAGGGTGACCTGGCAAAGGCACAGAGTAGCCTGGCACAGGCACGGCAACACCGGCTCTGCCACAACCTCCTGCACATGAGGTTTTGGCCCTCGCAGCCACAGGACCCCCACCCCAACCCCAACACACACCCAGCAGCTCCAGGGACAGTTCACCGCCAAAACCACTCCCAAGCGCTCTCCCAAAGGACACACCAACACCTCCTGCTCCAGAGAGGGTGCCCACGAGGGACAGGGATGTGGCTTTTTGGCCCCTCCAACCTCAGAGCAGAGCAAGGAAAACCACGAGCAAACCTCAGAAAACCCTCTGGAAGACCCAGGACCCGGGCTCCTCGCGCTGCCACGGCTCCACGCTGCGTTTGGTGACAACCAGGGACAGGAGCCACAGACCAGAGCCTCCCAGATGATCCGCTCCCACCTCCTCCATCCCAGACTCTCCTTCTCCAGCTCCACTCAGCACCAGGGAGCAGGATGGTAGCTCTCCCCAGTCCTCCTCCTCTTTGCTCCGCTGCAGGTCCCAGTCCCCTCCAGTCTCTGCTGCTGGGAATGCTCCCACTGTCACCAACTCTCCATCCCGGGGTCTCCAATGTACCCCATCAGCCCATCCCTCCCTCCCAGCCTCTCCAGGAACCTGATGAGACCCCCATTTTGTGCCAGCACCTACGGCTGAGCTGGGAACACCCTCAGCTCCTGCCTTGGCTACTTGATGTAGGGAGCCTCCCGCAGCAGAGGTGCCCCGGAGCTGAGATAACCCCAGGGTTCACCCTGACACCTCATAGGCCACCCCTGGGGCCTCCTACTCAGCTCCCCACACCAGTTGCCTCCCAGTTCGGCACTGGGATGATCTCTGCAAGGCATGGGGCCGCCCAGTGATGTTCCCAGCTGGATTGGCTTTACGGGGTCATGGAGGAAGGGACCAGCGCGGAGATATCTCAGCAGCGTTTTACCATTGGAAAAAAAATTAGAATCACAATATTAATTAATCCTCAAAGCACTTTACGAACATTAACTAATTAAGCCTCCCAACACCTCTGCGAGGTGGGGAAGGTATCATTGTCCTCGTTTTACAGCCACGGAAAATGAAGCGCGTGCGCGGAGGCGATGTGACCCGCCCAAGGTCGCTGCCAGCGGGGTGAAGGCGGGATGGGGACCCCAAAATTTACCCCGGGCACCCCCTTGCCCGTCCTGAGCAGGAGGGCACCCAGCAAAACCCACTGGAGCCCGGGGCTGAGTTAAAATAGAAAATGCTGAGGGGCTTTATGGAAAGCGCGGCCGACCCTGCGCGGTTTCAAAGCGACTGGAGGCCCCGGCTGGGTTATCAACCGGTGTCTCAATCACACGGCATCGATCCGGATAATAGCCGGCAATTGTTCAGATACAATATCATAAAGTCCCTTTAACTACAGCCATAAAGCTTCCCCCGCCTGCGGCACCGCCGGGCGCTGCCCGCACCGCGCCGGGGCACACACGGTGCCGGGGGACGGGGGGGCAGAGCCCTGCAGTGGGATGGGGGCAAAGCCTCAGCCCCACCGAGCGCCACCAGCACGCGTCTGGTGTGTGCAGGAGCCGCTGTCCCAGGCCGCCCACCCTCGCAGGGACGAGGTTCCCTGGCCCGGTCCCCATCCCCTGAGGATCGTTCCCCATCTCTGCTGCGCTGCGAGTGCAGGGGACGCTGAGTCTGCCCTCCACACCCCTCCTGGGAACCCGTGCCACATGGCAGCGGGGTCAGGGCGGCTCAAAGGCGGCTGCTGAGCTTCGCCCTTTTAAGTTTTAATCCCCAGGATTGACTGTGGTGAGAAGAAAACAGGCAGTGACAGCCGCAGCCCCCTCGTACGGTGGCTGTGAACCCCCTCAGACCCCCCGGGTTTGCTCTCACAGACACGGGGATCCCAACCAGGCAGTGCCAGGACTTCCCCAGGCTCTCCACCATCAGCCCCCCAGCTCCAGGGGGTTTGTGTCCCCGCAGAAGCCACGGTCCCTGCCTTGGTTCTCCACCAGCAATCGCTGTTTCTGCTTTCCGTGGGAGGTTGTCGGGGTTTTGGTCACAGGCAGCCCCCGGGGACGCTGCCAGCAGCCCCTGCCTGTGCCGGAGAACGCCGCTTCCTCACCCGCCGCTTCCCACTGCTTAATGAGCACAAAATATTTCCATGTTGCCAATTACTTGGTTCGTTTGTGCTGCTGCGGGCAGCGCCGATGCAGGGAAAATCCCGATAGAGCTGCCCTGGCCCCTGGGGAGCTGGGGGGAACCCTGGCTGGGTCACCACATCCCATCCAGGGCTGAGCATCCCCATCCCCATCCTCACCTCGGTCCCCCCAGCCCTCTCGCCCCCAGCCCCACGTTCGTTAGCAGCCAGTTAATGGCTTTACCATTTCCCCAGTGTGACACGGGAGCTGCTGTAGCAGGAAAGCAAAGACTTTCCAGGGACCCAAACCGTCCTTTGAGGGGCACAGTGAAGCCTCTTGGCTCACACTGGCCACAACAACCAGCTCAGGCTCCTCAACTGTCCCCACGCCGAACTACAAACATCCCCAGGGCCGCTGCTGTTACCCACACTCAGGCTCCAGAACCCCATTTTTGGCTCCTCAGGGGGCTGAGGCCCCCCAGTTTTACTCTGCTGATTTACACCAGCATTAAGATGATGATCTGGGGTCCAACCCACCACCGGGCCAGCACTGCCACCCCACCCAGCACGGAGCAAACCCCGAGCGGCGCCGCAGACACGTGTAGGACCCTCCACCACCTTGGCTGGGCCCATCCCAACTGTGGGACTCATCCCCACACAGTCCCCCAGGCAGGATTTCCAGCCTCTCCCACAGTGGGATCACTGCCGGTGTCAGAAAAACATTAACCCAGGTCTGGCCCCGGGAACGGCGGCGGCTCCACCTGTGCCCGTAAATCCTCCCTTGCCGGGCAGCCCCGCGCGGGTGATTTATAAGGTGAAACGTATTACAATGTTTAAGGAAAAAAATAAACAAAAAACAAAGAAAAAAAACAAAACCAAAAAAAACCCCAAAATACCAAACCTAAAAACCTGCCCAGCTGGGCTGCCCTCCCACTGGGGATGGGTTCCCGAGGTGACACTGGGAAGCCCTAACGGAGTCAGCCGCGCGGTGCCGGCAGGAGCAGCCGCAGCTCTGAGCCACCACATCCCCAAATCAGCCTGGACAGGGCTGGGGGTGCAGCCCCTCCGATGCCCGGGGCTTTGGGGACACCATGGGCACCCCTCAGGGAGCTGCTGGGGGGGACACTTTGGCTCCCAGCCAAAATTCCTGGGTCTGGAGATGGAGGAGGACGCGCTGTGCAGGAGGGTACGGCGCTGGCAGAGCCCGTGTCCTCCTCAATCTCTCCATGCACTCCACGAATATTAATTGCTTAATTTAGCCTCTGGCAGAGATCCTCACCTTAAGAGCGGAGAAACTGAGGCTGGGAGGGGGGAAGCCATTTGTCTCTGTGTAATGAGCTGGAAACTGGATCCAGGACTCACACCCCAGCTCACTGTCTCAGCGATGGGAGTATCCCTCTGCCTTATCCAAAAGCTTTCTATTTTAAAAGACAACATTATGAGTTATTATTATTAATCAGCTTTGAAACGTGGTTGGTTTTTGGGTTTTTTTTTCTTTCTGGAGTCCAGATTCCCACTGCTGTGCACCCACACTGACCCCAACACCCCTGCTGCTGCCCAGCCCCACCGGAGCTGCACAGCTGCACAGCTCCAGGGTGGAGATAAGACAAAAAAATGGACAAAACGGACAAAAAACGGACACCTGATGGTGATGAGACCTCGGAACCACCAACCCCAAAAACCAGCGCGGAAAGCTTGGACCCCAGACCCACTCTGAGGTGAAAGCAAACAAACCACGGTGAGTAATGTGAGGCAGCGGGTGCATTGGGTGCCACCTCCTGAGCCCACATCCCATGGCTGAGGGAGATCCCTGATCCCATCCCTGGTTTTACCCTGAAATTCCACCCCACAGGGCCGGGCAGCAATGCTGGGACACTGTGCAGGGTGACCGAGACCTGGGAAACCAACACAATCCCACGGGGATGGCGCTGGATGAGCCCTGGAGTCAGGAGCTGGTTTTGTTCTGGACGGTGGATTGGATTCTCCGTTCGAAACCAAACCAGGAGGCACCATTTTGAGTGGTGCCAGGAACGCCGCGTGCCGGTGCCGTATCCAACGGCCGTTGTACAACCACAACATGGCACCGGTGGCAGAGGGGACGGTCCCTCCGCAGCCTTGGGGACCTGGCCCAGCCTGGCAGGGCCACATCTCCATCCCAAGTCCCACCAGAGCTGGGAGGTTCTCCTGACCACCAGGCACGAAGGATCTCATGAAAGCCAAGGAGAGAGTTTGGCTTTCCAAGATGGATGCGATGCCTTGGAGCAGCGAGGGTCCACGAGAGGCTCCGGCACCCAGCGGGGACCAGGTCTGCTCAACCACCCAGCTCTGAATTTTCCAGCAGAACCACGGGAAATTTCAGTGAACACCCAAAACACCAGGAGGGGAAACCCTTGGGGAGAGCATCTTCACTGGCAGCACCATCTCCCACCTCCAGCCACCGCGGCCGTGCTGAGAATTTGTCTGGGATTTGTGCAAAGCCCCTTCCCAAGGGCCGGCACGCCAGCTCAGGCACAGGCAGCTCCAGCAGGGTGCCTGGCAAAATCGTCTGGGTAAAAATAAAATACAATTTGCAACAGAAAATTTGCAAGAGGAAGCGTCAGTCAGCGAGAACGCCGGTGCAATGGGAAGCGGGGAATTCCCGCTGGAAAGCCCGAATATAGACACAGATTCCTGGTGCGCCGGCAAGAGGAGGCGGGTGAAGGTTCCTTTTAATTTCAGGGCAACGGCAAAACAAGAACTGTTTAGCAAATGTTTACGTATTCCTTCTAAAAAAAACCAAAAAAACCAAAAAAAACCCACAAAAAACCACCCAAATTAAAAACAAAACAAACCAAACAAAAAAACCCCACCAACCCTGCCATTTCCAAATGTGCTGAAATAAAAGCCCCCAGCCCTGCGGGCACTCACCAGGCGCAGCCCCCACGGCACCGGGGGGGATGGACAGACGGACACGGCAGCACCGCCGCCTGTCCCAGGGAGCAGCATCCCCAGCGCTGGGACCCCCACCCCGTCCTGCATCCCGGGGGGCTCTGCCCCATGTTTTTCCACTCAATTTCCTCCCCGAGCCGGCAGCAGATAAATCCCTCTGCCGAGGCAGGCGGCCGGAACGGCAGAGCCAGCGGTGCCAAGTTTAATAAGCAACCCTGATCAAGAAACCAGATAATAATTGGGATTATCGAGCTGGCTGGGAAAGAGCTTCCCGGCTCCTGGCAGCTGCTCCTGACCGCACTGACACTGGCACGGGGTGGCAATGACACCAGTGGGGCCACCAGTGGCACTGGGATGGCTGCTGGGCACGGCGAGGGCAGGACGTGGCCAGGGAGCGGTGTCAGCTCATTTAGAATTTTTTTTTTTAAGAAAAAAAAAACAAAAAAACCCAACAATAAAATTCTTTCTGGCTGTTCCACAGCACCAGCAGCACATGGGACGCAGCCACGGCCCTGTACCCCCCAGAACCACCTGGGGACCCCCACTCCATCCCAGCACTGGGGGAACCCTGGGGGGAGCGTTGGTGCCGGCACCGTCCTCACGGCTGCGGGAGACTCGGCCGCCCAAATAATCCCCTTGCAGTTGGATTTTGTGCAGGGCATGAGGTCTGGGGGCTTTTTTTTCTCAGTGGAAACTGGATTGGAAAACGGAAGAATTGGGATTTTTCAAGTTCTCTACAGGGTCAGGCTTGGCTGATTTTATTTTACTGCAAATATAAATAAGGCTTTAAAAAAAAAAAAAAAAAAAATCAAGCCAGCGTAAATAAAAACCCACCAGACGACACAGTAAGAAATCCTGCTGGAGGACAGGCAGAAATATCTGTAGCCGGGCTGAGCGCTCAGAAATATTTGTATTTGCTGTCTAAACACTTTATCTGTTTCCTAGCACATGGGAGAGTTTTGCACTCCGTGTAATGTTAAAGAAAAAAAAAAAAAAAAAAAATCAGATAAA
>JAAWXA010000051.1:2286593-2301773 GCA_038090715.1 Florisuga fusca
TGAACTGTCGGTACATTGTTCTGAACTCCCCTCTGCTCAGAACAATGTACCGGCAGTTCAGCCTCTCCCTCGGCAAGTTCTTTGACACCAATAACCTCTGTCTTTGTGCCTCCCGGCTCAGACAAAAACTCTTACCTTTCAGGTTAGCAGCAGCCTGCCGGGGAGCGGGCGGCCTTGGGGGCCGTGTAGCCCGGCCTTGATAAACCCGACTTCAGAGGCTCGTTAGAGCGCAGCCCCCGGAGCGGGGCCCCGGGGGAGCGGGGCGCGGGGGACCCCCGGCTCCCGTTCCTATGGCGACCGAGGATGCCGATGTTGCAGCCCGAGGCGGTACTTTTGGTACTTACAGATGAAACAGGCAGGGCAAGCGGTGCCGGGGAGGAATACACAGAGTGCAGGAGACTTAATGACTTGAATTAACAACAGGAGAGCCGGCGACTCCCCTTGGCGCTGGGCGGGAGGAGACACAAAACTTTGCCTGGTTGGGTTAAAACTTTGAATCCCTCGTTTTCCCCCTGCCCTTGTCCTCTCCCTCACTTGAGCATCTGTTTGGGAAAAACATACAGGCCAAGGACGGCCAGCCAGGACCCCCGGCCTGGGCTGTAGGACACTTACCCATGGACATCAGCCCCTTTGTGCACTCCGGGGACACGGCAGAGCTGACATCCAACCCCCAGTGCCCCCTCCAGAGTCCGGAGCAGAGCCACAGCCTGTGCCTCACTCCAGGGTCTGGGGACAAGTTTCTCCCCTTGCAAAGTGCCCCCAGTTGCAGGACAAAGCCTGGGAAGGGGGGATGCTCTTCCCTGGAGGAGCAGCACAAGCATCCAGCTGGCTTCACACCAGCCAGGACTGGGTATGTGCAGAGAGAGACAAGGAGAGGATGACTTCTCCCTGTTTTTTTCTCTCCTCATAGTTTCTTTTCTTTGCTTTTTCCACCACCCTCCTTTCCCTCGCATGCTCTTTCCGCTCTAGAGCATTCTGTGCTTTACTGGGGCATTAAGAGGCAGCATCTCAAACTGTTTAGTGAAGCATTAAAGGGGCATGAAAACACTCACATTGCATCTGAGCACTGAAAGCCCTGAAGCATCCTCAGGAAAAAAAAAAAACAACAAAAAACCAACCAAAAAAACCAACACAACAAAACAAAACAAAAAACCAAACAAAAAACCCCAACCTACCAATTCTGTAAAATAAGACATATTTCTGTGCACAGCAGACGCCAGACAACATCCATACCGCAACTATCACCAGCTTTTCCAGCCCCATTTCCAGCCCGGCCATCAGACGGATCACGGCTCCTGAAGTCAATCCCTCTCCGTGCCCGACCGGGTCACCTGGGAGTATTTGGGCCATTAGTGGCAGCAGCTGCCATCTGCCACCATCCACCCCAGCTCCAGCCTTCTCGGGAAGCCTCTGGCCTCCAGGAGTTCGTGCCCAGCACCAGAGATTGAGGCGGGATGGAGTATGTTAAAACCATCCCAGCTCCAGCACACAACGAGGAGCCAACTCCTTCCTCTCTCTCCCTTCCAAAACTGCGGGCAAACTGCAGCCCCCCCGGGCTCCGGGGGGAGGGAATCCCCCCTCCTTGCCCAACCTCACCGATGCTCTGGGGTCCGGTGACTCGCACACAGCAGAGCAGGGGTGCCCCCTTTATCCCCTCCCACCTGCCGGGTCCGTCCCCCCCCNTCCCCACCAACATATCCTGAGGTACAGCTCGACCCCCCCCAGGTGGGAGAGGCTCCTGGAGCTCCCTGGCCTCGTAACCCAAATCTGGCTTCACCCCTGAACCCAGAGCTCCTGCACGGTCCCCCCCCCCAACTATTGCCGTCGATCTCCCTGCACAGACCCTAGACAGGGCATCCCTGCAGCCGCAGGGCTTTGGAAAGAGAAAAGAGAAGAGAAAACCCCCGGGAAGCACCGTCCCCAGTGGGAGCCACCAGCACCCTTCTCCTAGCAGAATCCTGGCGGGACACACCGGCACCATCGGTGAGATGCGGCAAGGTGACCGGAGGGTGCTGGGCTGTCCCTGGGGACCCCAGGGGACCGGGTAGAGGTCGGTGGAGCCACCCACAGAGGCCACCAGCCCCTGCTCCAGACGTGCCCGCCCCATCCCATGGCGAAGCTCTCCCATTCCAGGGAGGTGAGGCAGGACTGGGGCTGCTCCCAGATCCATTTCCCTCCTCCCTGCTTCTCGTGGATTTGCATCTCTCTTTTGGGCAGCTCCATTTCCAGCACAGAAAGGGCTCTGTTCAGGTCTCCCCCCTCCTTTTCCAGCAATTGTTATGTTAAAATCCCCAGGACATGTTTCTGCAAAGAATTAAAAGAGGGTGAGGAAGAGATTGTTTTCGTCGGTGTCTCGCTAAGTCTCTGACCTTGAGCGTGAATAGAAAACAAGAAAAAAGGGACTTTATGCTAATATCACTCACTAAGCACAAGGGGGGAAAATAATAACGGCAAATGAAGATTATGAATGCAAATCAACTTAATAAAGAGACAGGGTCTGTGCAGGAGTCTTGTTTTGCTCTTGTATAGACAACTTGCATTGTCTGGTTGTGCTGCACCACAGGTCTAATCATTACAAATTATATCAGGATAGGAAAAGAGAAGAACAGGGAAGGTTTAATTCTCTAATTGTGACATTGTTCATTTCCCCTGCTCACGGCTCTTCTTTTCAAGAGGCCTCTCACGCCGGCCCTTCCCAAGTAGCTGCAAACTCACCTCCCTCAAGTTAATTCCCAGGATTTACTCACAGGAACCGGCCCGTCGCCAGGCAGGTCCCGCTGTGCCGGAGCCCAAGCTCAGGACTCCGGTCCCGTGTATTGGGGCTGCAGCTGCTCCTGCGTGTCCAAGGGGACATCACACCCGTGTCACACCATCTCCTCCACAGCCACGGCAGGAGAAAGCCACCCCCAGGTCCGGGAGCCGCGGGACCACCCTGCTCTGCAGCCAGCCCCTCCGGCAAGGCTCTGCCTCACGCACATTCCATTTTTTTTTTCTTTTTTTTTTTTTCCTCCCCTTTTCCATTCTCTCCTCAGCCTTTTCAGCCGAGGCTGCCACGCTAGGGCATGGGGACCGGCTCTCAGCATCTGTGCGCTGAGCATCCAGCATAACAAAGCCCCGAGCCTGGCAGGGATCTCAGGCGCTATCATAACACCATCATAATGGCTTTAAAGCGGCGACAGCCCTGACAAAGAACACAGTCACGCCAGCCTTGTCCGCATTCAGATCAAGAGCGGCAGCGGGAACCCGCTGGCTTCTTTTGAGTGGGTATTTGTTTACACGCAGGGAAGTTGCGATGGAAATGGCTGGGGCTGGTCCTCGGCGTGGCATTTCCAAGGCTGCGCGAGTTTAACTGCCTCTGCCGAGTCTCTAAATGCACCTTCACCACGGGGAAACCGCTCCTGGACAAAGCTCTGCTCGGTGAGAAGCAAAAACCTGAGCTCAGGCCCACACGCATTAAGAAAGGTCACTACTTTGCTGGCAGATGCTGAAAACCCAGATCCACGTGAAAAGGTGATCCCACAGCTGCTACTGGCTCTTCCCAAGGGCTGTTAAATCACACACACACACACCCGGGGAGATGTTGGGGGCACAGAGGGTTCTGCCCCACTGGAAGTCAGGAACAGGTTTTCCCTTTCTTCCACACAAGAAAAATCAAGGTCAGTTCTGTTTAAATGAGCCTGATGCTGACCTGGGAGACCAAATCGGGCCCCAATTCAATTAAAAACCAACATCCTGCTAGCTACAAGCTGCACTGGGCCAGCCAGCACCCAGGCAGAGGTTATTTGTGAGCTGCCAGGGCCTCCAGCATCCCCCTGGATCCCTCAGCTCTGCTCCTCTCCAGAGACCCTGCGGGGTCCCCCCTCAGCACAAACCAGGAGGGTTCCCCCACCCCACGCTGCCTTCCAACCTGCTGCAGGCTCAGGATTGGCTTTTAAACTCGGCCTAAAGAGGCTGAAGGATTTGTGGAGTGCTTAAATAAGAGCAAACCCTCCGCAAAGCCACGACCCAGGGAGCAGGGACCTCACCCAGGTCTGCAAACCATTCCTCCAGCTCCGGGATCACACTTCTCCATCGATGCCGTGGCAGCACAAGCCATGGCTGGTGTTATCTTCATCCCACAAACATCTCCCCCTTCCCTCCCCTTCCAAACAACATCCACAAGAGAGTTTTAGGCTGGGAACGCAGCTCTTTAATCTCCAGCAAGCCTTTGACAACCTGTCTCGTCCCGGCTTTTAGCTGCGTGAGAGCTGTTCGCTAATGGAGCATTAACCTTGGAGAGCTTCTGCAATTACTCCGACACTAATTCTGACAGTTTTTGGTGTATCTGTTTGTTCTTTTGACAGGCAAAAGGAATTTCTTTTTAAAAGCCGTTTGATACGTTTGAGACCTTCTGTCCACATTTCCCGTGTCTTCCACTGGAGGTGGGAAGGTGGGGGGGGACGAGGGGCAGCGGGGACGTTCCCTTCCCGCAGACACCTCGATGTAGGCACAAGTCGGGATATTTCCACACACCCCCCTTTTCCAAACCCCTCCCACCCTTGCTTTAAGTCACAGAAGCGTTTGGTCTCTCCTGACCTCATTAGGGTAATTAGTAAACCTTTTGAAGCTGGGAGAATGGCTCTGAGCTGTGGGAAAGTGAGGAGAGCAAAGAGCCCCTAAAAGGAGCGCGGGTGGATGGAGAAAGGGAGAGAAAAACATCTTCAGCTGCAAAGAGGTGACCTGCAGAAAGGAGAGGAAGGGGAGGTGGACGAGGAACATGCTGGCAGCTCCGCTCCCCTGGAAATCTCCTTAAATTGCATCTTTTAAGGGAATGGAAATTCAAGTCCTGGTTATCCTGTAAGACGCTGCGGGCAGCCAAGGAGCAGAGGAGAAAAATGGTGGTGGGTAGGAGCAGGCTGAGACCCGAGGATCTCGCTTCAGTTCTCTGATCTGCCACAGCTTCCCTGGATGCCCTTTGGCAAATCAGTTCTTGCTGTGCCTTAATCCTCCCTTCATTTAAATAAAATGTTCCCCTACACGGTATTTTCTGTGTGGAAAACAGACGCTTCGGAGGGAAATGGCCATCCCTGCCTCTGTGGCTCCCGAAGAACTCATCCTTCTCCCAGGGATATCCTGGGAACGGTCCCTGGGAAGGGTGCCCAAGGGACACCCCAATCTGAAGTCTGCTACAGCAATAGGGACATTCCTGCCAGCTTCAGATGGGGGAGGAAAGTTATTTTGGCTCAAACACCACTTTCTGAAATGGCCTGAGCCACCAGTCAGCACCTGCACGTGTGAAAGGAATGGGAACCCTCGTTAAGGACACACAGTCCTCCCTTCCTCCAATAAAAGCATTTTCAGTGCACTCATCCGAGCCAGTCGAGAAGCCAAACTGATGACTGTGGAGAAGCTAAAGTTATAACATGGATAAAACCCTCCACTTTTGAAAGAAAAAAGCAGTATCTCAAACCTTTGCTACATATCACAAAGGGCACAAACCTGATACCGCTCTGCATTCTTTAGAAAGAGGGAGTTTGATGTGAGAGAAAAGCAGATTAAAATAACACTGGGAAAAAAAAAAAAAAAAAAGGAGAGATCAGCATAGACCCNAAAAAAAAAAAAAAAAAAAAAAAAAAAAAAGGAGAGATCAGCATAGACCCTGGTACCAGAGGATGGAGCCAACGTGTCCCCAGATCCTGCTGTGCCTTCAGACAATGACACTCTGCTGCCACAGCCCTGCTCCTCTTTTTAGGGATTTGGGATTGTACCATGAGGTGCCACAGTGAACCTCAGAAAAACATCCTGCCAGGAGCTGCTCCCTGGGGATGCCCTGGGCTGCAGGTGGCACCAGGGATTTGGGATCAAACCCCCCCCCCCAGTTGCTCTCTCCTGGCATTCATACCCATCACTTTTTTCATTCTCAGCAGCAGCATTTCCACCTCTGCTGCCAGCGTGGGGGGAGCCTGCACTCAGCTCTGGCTGAACAATGAAACGAGTGGGATTATTTTAAATACGTGGGCTTTTTTTTTTTTTTTTTTTTTTTTCTCCTTTAAAAGAGTAATTAACCACCAGCACGTCTCCCTCAGCTGATGTTGCAGACAGGGCCTGGCAGCCTTGCCAAGAGAAACCTTCCAGCCTCACCCCACAAAGACCAAACCCACCTGAGGCTGAGCAGGAGGCACACAACAGCCTCTTCTGGCTGCACACACCTGGACACTTCCATTTCCCATTAACCAGCAGCAGCACTCTGACTGCAAAGAGAGCAAAGAGGATTCCCCAGGGCTGCCCACAACCTTCCCTGTGGTTTGCAGCATGGAAACGTCCCGAAACCAGGAGAAGCTTCCCACGGGGGAACCAGGAGGCACCAGGATGTGTTCAGAGGGAGCTCAGAGCCATCCCAGTTTGATTTGCCAGCACTGGAAGTGAGGGTGCAAACCTCCAACATTTCAGCCCCCTCAGTTCACCCATTTCCCAGAAACTGGTGTTAATTAAACCCGTTGGTAACTGTCTGCAAGCACTTCTACGTGGGATGAGGTTCTCCAAAGTGGTGAGAAACACTGCTGAGGAAAAGCAGCCCCTCAGCAATCCAGGGAGCCAAAGCAGACCCCACGTCCCCTTTTCTAACAGTTTCATCTCACGGGTGCATTGAATTTCCAGCCTCTCAACAGGTACCCCTGGACGTGGGCTTCAGCTCCTGCCTTTGATCTGGGAAGGTAAAGAAGAAAATACTGAAGTGTAACATCTGAGATGTTCATCTCAAATTTAATTTTAGGGACATCTTCTCCCTGCCACGCGTGCAGTCAGGCATTAGCATGCATGAGCAGTACAGCATCACCTTTAATGTTTACTCATCCTTAGATTGCAAAAATTGTTGTGTGAATTCCTTCTTCAATTAGCTCTGGAACACGGGGAAAAAAAAAAAAATGTTCCGTTGCCAGTACAGTTATGATCATTTCTTTGCTTTATACTTTTATTCCCCAGAGTAACTTAAAAAGAAAACGCTTCTCCATTCTCCCTTGCAAAGCCCCCTTTAAATTTTTTTTAAAACAAAAACAACCAGCGTTTCTAAAGGAAAGGCTTTTGTGGCTGAAGTGCCACTTCCATTCACCTTTCCATCCTGTAAGGGAAGAATACAGAGATCAGAAGAGGGATTTAGACAAAAAGCCAACTAAGTAAAGCTAATTTTTTATCCAGAAGAATCCTGCTAGTTGAGTAGAGGAGCTTTGTTGAGTGCAACAGAGAAGACATCAGAGGAGACTCTCCAGCAGGATTTCAAATATTTCCAGCTCCCTTCCCCTGTGCTCCACAATAAACAGAACCAGGACTGCAGAGCAGCTCCAGCACCCACCGAGCACTGCAGGACGGAGCCTCCCATCCCCTGTGCAGGATCTGCTGAGGAAAACTATCCTGGACACTCCCTGCCAAGAGCCCTCGGGGCTGGAGAGGGAAACAGGAACAAAGCTGGGAGTGCAGGGAGGGAGCAGAGGCTGCACTTCTGAGAGTCACAGTCAGCATCAGGTCCCCAGGGCTGCTCAGCCAGCACAGGAGCAATAAAATGAACACAGCACTTGTGATATCTTCCCATGACTCTGCTCATCCCGGCCTGGATCAGGAACAGCGTGGCCAGCAGGTCCAAGGAGGTGATTCTGCCCCTGGACTCAGCCCTGGTGAGGCCACACCTCGAGTCCTGTGTCCAGTTCTGGGCCCCTCAGGTCAGGAAGGAGATTGAGGTGCTGGAGCAGGTCCAAAGGAGGGCAACCAGGCTGGTGAAGGGACTGGAGCACAGATCCTGTGAGGAGAGGCTGAGGGAGCTGGGGCTGTTCAGCCTGGAGAAGAGGAGGCTCAGGGGAGACCTCATCACTCTCTACAACTCCCTGAAAGGAGGTTGGAGCCAGGGGGGGGTTGGGCTCTTTTCCCAGGCAGAGACAAGAGGCCATGGGCTTAAGAATTTTTTCCTAATATCCAACCTAAACCTCCCTTGGCAGAGCTTCAGCTCTGCCAGGGGAGGTTTAGGTTGGATATTAGGAAGAAATTCTTTGCAGAGAGGGTGATCAGACATTGGAATGGGCTGCCCAGGGAAGTGGTGGATTCTCTGTCCCTGGAGATATTTAACCAGAGCCTGGATGTGGCACTCAGTGCCATGGGCTGGGAACCACGGGGGGAGTGGGTCAAGGGTTGGACTTGGTGATCTCTGAGGTCCCTTCCAACCCAGCCAATTCCATGATTTTATGATCTCCTCATCACCCAGCTGCTTGCTCCCTGCCTGCCCAGCCCCATCCCCACCCCGGGGCAGCATCCCAAGCCAGCTGGGAAGAAGATTCCTCATTTTCTCCTTATTTTACAAACATGAAACCCAGAGCAGGGGTGACCCCTACGGAACCAAATGAAGAGCAAGAACCAGAACACAAGGCTTAAAACCCCACAGCTCTGCCCTTCCACAGGAGAGGCCCAAGGCCTTCAGGGTGAGGTCCCAAACCCAGGGACCAACATAAATCACACCACCCACCACATCCACCTCCTTGACAAAGGGCCCAGAAATCCACAAATGAAACAAACATCCTTTTACCCACAGTGAAATCCTGTGTTTTCTGGTTTTTCCTTGGACCACCTCCTTCTACACAGTGACCAGAAAGACTCTCAGCCACACACCCCCCTGAAAACTCCAACTTTATCCCTGAAGCCTCGTTTAAAAAGCAGATTTGAGCACAGAGAGGGAGCAGAGTGCTGGGGGGGGCAGCAGAAGTGGCCCATGGAGCCCATGGTCAGAGGCTGCAGCAGCAGCAAACAAGCTGAGGAAATAAAAGAACTTCCCAGCACTCAGCAAACGGCCCCCCCCTCCCCCCTGCTCCCTTTCCAAGGCAGAAAATTTGCATCCGAAGCATCAAGAGCACTTGAACTCGAGTTTAAAATAAATTCAAGGCAGATCCATGCCGCCAGCTTGTGTTTGTGACTGGAATCCCAGCCAGCACCAGCTTCTCCCCAGCAAGAGCCTCTCCTGGCAGAGGGCAAAGCTCTGAAGAGGAGAAAAGGGGCAAGAAACTGGTGTGGAGAAGAACCCAGCTGAGCTGATCCCAAAGCCCTCAGTGCTCCCAGCCCCCAGAGCCTGAAACTGAAGGAGCCCTTGGTTTGCATCACCCCATGGCAGCTCCCAGCACAGCCCAGGGTTGGGAGGCAGGATTGGAAGTTCATTACCACTGCCATTAATTAATTACCCCACAGCACCCCCCCCAGGCACGCTGAAGGGTGCTGGGTCTGCACAGCACAGTGCTGGGGGCACAAACAGGACTGGAAGGGAAGGGAACAAACTCTGGGCAGGGTTGTGGTCCTGATGGGTTTTCTGCCAAGCTTGGAGCAGCCCGAGACAGCTCTGGGAGTGAGGTCCTGGGTGAGCAGGGAGCCCACAGCTTTACTCAGTCACACCAGGCTGCCTTCAGACATCCTCTGCCCCGGGATCATGAAAAGCTTTCAGGACCAAGTACCAACAGGACTGGGGTAAAGCTGGGGGTGAAAGCAGCACCCACAGCTGGGCAAAACCTCCCAAAGAGCCACCCCAAACCCTCCTGCTCCCCCACCCCGAAGCCAAGAGCCCCAGTCCCTGAGAGGGCACTGCCCCTCTGCTCCCAGGCAGCACCTGAAGGGCAGATTTCCCTTTTAAAAGCATCAAGACCAGTTTTCAGCTTCACCAGGTGCTGCCAGTGCCTCCCCCAAGCTGCATGTTTGGTCTGTGAGTGCCATCTACAGGGTTCCCCTGCTCTCCTGCCAGCTCCCTGCCCAGCCCTGCTTGCCCTTTCCACAAAACCCCCACCAAGAACCAGGTTAAAACCCACAGCAAATGCCTCTTGGCTGGGCTGGGCTGTGCTCCAGGGTGGGAATCTGCTCCCTGTGCATGGGACACGGGGACATGGGCAGGAGGGCAGAGCAGGACATGGGAAACTTGGCTTCTTGTTTCTCCAGGGCCATCAATCCACACTGCACAAGCAGCCTGGCTGGAAAGCAGGTGGGAGTGCCAGGGAATGACCTGAATTTTGTGCAGGTTTTAATTCTTTGTGCTGAGGAGCCAGGATGTCCCTCCCAGGGGACAGCTTCCCCTTCCCAACTCTCCAACGAGTAAAACTAACTTGGCTCTTCTGCTGTGGAGAAGCTGGGATCACCCTGGCAAGGATTTCAGTTCATTTTCTGTACAAAAAAAATAAAAAATAATTTAAAAAAAGGGATTAATGTAAGAAGAGGGAGAAAGGAAAGGGAAGAGCCTTTAGAAAATCCCCGAGATGATGGGTGAGGGTGAGCAGTAACCAGTGAGAGGTGTGGATGTGACAGGGAAGGGTTTGAGGGTGTAAGTGCTGCTGAGCAGAGAGCACAGTGATGCTCAGCCAGGGTGGTTGAGCCCAGAAATGCTCCAGAAAATCACCCGTGGGCTCAGCCCCGAGCCCACAGAACAACCCCGGGTGGTGGTGGGCAAGCAGAGAGGAAGCAGGGGAGGAGGTGGAATGTTTTATTTCACTTGTTTCAAGATACAAGGGAGGGGGGGGGAATGCTGTAAACGAAAGCAAACCAATCAATCAGTCCAGGACTGGTTGCTATTTAAAAATAAATCAACGATTCAAGCAGGAGGGTGAAAGCTGAGCTCCTCCATTTCCCAGAGCACAGACAACACAAGGCACTCCAGTGCTGGTTTATTGACTTCTTGGCAACCTGCTCAGACCACGGGTCCATCCCCCAGCACTTCAGCCACATGTACACAGGGAGCACAACAGAAGCAGGTTATTAACAGCAGAGCTGATGCTCATCTGGCTCCCAGTCAGGCCCATTAACCCCAGCACATGGCCCCGTTCATTTGCCTGGGAGCTCAACATCAACAGCAGAGGACCTGACACAGCCCTCCCAGATGAGCACAGGGGCTGTCACGTACTGAAATGAGGCTTTGGCTTAAACCACAGTGATTGTTTCAAGCAAACTCCATGGCAGTCACTTGTTCCACGGGCTGGTGACTGCCCCACACTTGGTCCCCATCACCCTGCACCCAGCAGCCCCTCGGCAAGGATGGGCAGGAGCAGAGGGAGCTGGAGCCCACAGAACCTCCCACAAACACCCTGAGTCACCCTGGAGAAAGGGAAGTGCAGCAGCCACTGGTGAGGCCTCAGACAGACGTTGCCCTGAGCAGCTGCAGGAAGCAGAACCAGCCCAGCCCAGCTCTGGTGCTCAGAGAACTCCTGTGTCTGTTTGCATTTCAATCTGGTCTGAGGAAGCACTGCAAGTTGTAACTGCTGCAAAATCTACTGGGCTAGCAACCTGGGTATCAAATGCACATCCAGTAACTCAAACTGTAACTGAAGCAGCTGCCTAGCTGCTCTCTTACTGGGGAAATGCAATGCAAGCCACTGTGGCTACTGAGCTCTGCTCCCCAGGAGAAGCTGCCCTGGTCCTGTGCTGACTGCCCCTGGGTGATCTGTCCCACCACAGTGGGGAGGAGCTGCTGTGACAGTTCTGATTTATTCTGCCAGGAAAAAAGGAGATGAGGAAGAGCAGTGGACCTGGTCTGGAAGGAGTCTCCCATCTGTAACCAGCACCTTCTTCCTCTCTGTTCAGGAGATGTCTAACACTGCCTCAAGAAGGGAGCAGAGATGTCACCTCTTGGCCTGTGAAGAGCAAATCCAGACTGCCAACAGCTTCCAAGGTGCAGGATGCTTCAGGGGAAAATGGAGCAAGTCACAGAGAGTCACTGGCTGCAGCTCAAACCTGCCTCCAGCCAGAGGGGAATCAACGTGGCAGCACTACAGCCCCACAATCACCCTGGCATCCTCCACGTGGTGAAAATCCCTCCTTTCAAGACAGCCAGCAGAAGGACTCTGAAAAGAAGTACAAGGTGCAGAGATACTGAGCTGGCACCACCCCCTCCAGGGCCTCCAACTTAATTACCATTTGCCTCCACAGCACAGAACAGGGACCTCACTGCACACTCTGCCTCTATCCCTCCACATCTTTCCCTGCTCAAATTCTAAACACCTTATTGCAGCCAAATCAAATTCTGGCCAAATTATTTTTTTCATGGCAGGACCTGCAGCTTGAGGTCCTCTCTTTGATGAAAACCACTCAGCTGTTAACATGAAAAAATCATCTGCTCCTGCAAGGTGAGGAAACTTCAGAACTGCAAAGCCCATCTGTCCCAGGAGGAGCAGAGCCCAAAGAGCCATCAGGTCAATCACCTCAGATCAGGAAAGGCCAAGGAATGTGTCAGTGACACCGCTGAGCCAGGGCACAGAGGGAGCTGAAATACCATCAGGCTTCAGCCTGACAAGGGGAGGAAAAACTTTGCAGAGGAGCTGAAGAGCCAGAACAAGTTATCAGCAGGTGCACAGAGCTGCCAGGCGAGGTGGGATCAAGGCAGAGGCACAAACCCAAGAATCCAGCTCTCTGACCAGCCAAGGGGCAGCAGTGGTCAGGCTCAGCCAGCCCTGCTCTCCTCACAGAGGAACCAGCGAGTGCTTCCACCTCTGCATCAGCCAAAGGAGCAGAAAGTGCCTGGGGGAGGCATGAGAGGAGACAAATGGTGTGAAATGAGGGCACACCCAAGTGCTGTGGCTAAAAATATAGAGATAGAGATGTACTCAAACATCTGCAGGTGTGCAGCCAGGCAGAGCTGCCAGCACCCCGGGGTGACATTTCTCCAGGAAACCTCCCGGGTGGGTCAGCACCAGGACCACCAGGACCACCAGGACCACAATTCCTCCCCCACCCAACCCTGGGGGGGTTGCAGAGCAGCAGCCAGAGCCCCAGCTCCCAGGTGACCTGCAGCAAAGCCCCTTGTGCTCAGGCTGTGCTCAGGTTGTGTCTCCTCATGCTTTGTGTCACGGGTCAGTTCTGTCCCCTCAGCTACAGGGGATTTGCTAAAGGGGCCACAGCCCCAGAGACATTCCTGCTCTTCACCTCAAAAGCAAGGACAGGCAGGGAGCTCCCTGGCCTGCAGGTCTCTCCTAACAAAGGCACTACCAGTTTTGGGTGGAGCTGGGACTTGAGGTCTGCAGCCCTTCCCCCAGAGCTGCAGGAACAGGAGCTCTTGGCAAGCAGTTCTCAGGGTTTTAGCAGCAGATACACCTAACAAGGACTTTCTAAACACAGTCACATTTGGTCTTACACAAGAAGAACCCAAATAACAAACCCAAATAACACAATGAGCTTCACAGAAACATCCCAGTCTGCTGGGCTGACAGTGGGACAGCCTGAGTACCAGCAAATGGAGAGAAACTCCAGGGCCTTCCGGGTGCAGAGGGGCTGTGTCCTCCTCTTCCACTCATCAGATGTTCAGGCAGCTCCCTCATCACCCACCTTGGGTTCTCCAACTCAAACCACAGCTCTCTGGCTCTTCCTCAGGTGACCTCAGACAGAGGCAGCAGCTCCAGGTCCAGCAGCTTGGCAGCTCTCACACGTTTCTCTGGTGAGCAGGGGACACAGCTGATTGCTCTTCTGGAGAAATGCTCCTCTGGGCTGAGTGGCAGCTCTGTAAACATGTCTTGGCTCTGTTAACCCCTGCCATCACCTCTGTGATCACATGTAACTGCTAACCCTGCAACTAGAAGAGAAATGCTGCTTTATCTCACTCCCAAAGCCCCTCCCTGCCTGATCTAACACAAACACCCCAAGGCAGCAGACAGGAGCCCTCCAGCTCCCACCATGAGTGCAGAGACACTTCCTGAAGTACCCTGAATCTGCACCAGGGAAGGAGGCTCAGCCTGCAGAAGGAACTCACTTGTCTGAGCCTTCAAGCTGTCAGCAGAGAGGGACCTGGGCACCTCTGGAGGCCAAGAGACAACACCTGGGGCCAGAGCAGCAAGATCTCAGCTGGAGGATCCATTCACCCAGGAGCCCCACTCTGCTCAGCATCTCCCTGGGCAGTTAACAGCACCCAGTGCAGCATCACTTCCCAAAAATGTGTGTGAAGAAAACAAGTTCAGGCCCCTCTCCCCCTGCCCCAGCCATGGAAGTGTCTGTACTGTTAATTAATAGTAATTGTAAGCAAATATAAAAAGTAAAACTGGAGCACTGGTAAGGTGATTCCACTGGGTTTGTACCCTCCTGGTCAGGCTGTGCAGTCAGTGCCACTGGTCCCAAATCACCTGGAAGAAAGAAAACAGCCAGCCTGAAGAGTGAGCATGTACAGCCTCAAAAACAGCAAAAAAAAACCCAGGTGGGGGAGCTGGGAAGGCAGCAAGCCACACCAAGGCTTAAAAAACACATCTGCCAGAGAAATGACACTTGTGTGACCCTTGGGATGGAAGGGGGACCCTGAGTTTCAGCTGGGATGTGACTCGTGGGCAATTCCCAAGCTGAAACCCCCAAACCTGCAGTTTTTGTTTTGCTGTCTAACACTGGGAGGGCTGAGAGCAGCCAGGGCAGCCCCTCCAGCACCACCACAGAGCAGGACAATGCCCTCGGGTCGGCAAGGTGAGGGCAGGAGAGAGGAAATGTGTGTGTGTGTGTGTGTGTGGGGCACGGGGGGTGCAGCTCCCCCCAAGCTGCTTCCAGGATCCCAACCCCTGGCCAGGAAAACGAGAAACCCAGCAAAGAGCAGCACACCCCCCCTCACCGCCGCAGGTTTCGGGTTTCAAAGACGGTGTCCTCGTCGCTGTCGAGCGAGGCCAGCTCGATGTTCTCCTCCTGGCTGGCCAGCAGCCCGTACTTCCTCCGCTGAGGCTTCTTCAACCTGAAACGAGTTTTCCGCTCATTCCTGGGTCCCTCTGACCTGGGGCTGAGGGGACAGACAGCGCAAGGTGAGACAAGGGCCGTTAGCAGTCCGGGAGACGTTTGATTGCTGTTAATTATCTCGGGTCATTAACAACGCGGATTTACAGCGGGATCGCCCGGGGAAGCGGCTCCGGATGCGGCACAGGGAGGGAAGAGCAAACCAGGCACAACCCCAAGGCCCGGGGGGGGCACCGGGACAGGGCCCCGGAGCGGGAGGGCTCACACCGGGGCAGGGCCTGGGGGAGAACCGAACCGAACCGAACCGAACCGAACCGAACCGGGCCGGGCCGGGCCGCACTCACCGGAAGGCTCGCAGGAGGAAATAGAGCGCGGCCAGCACGGAAAGGGCGCTCAGCACGTACACCGCCCGCTTCAGCACCGGCAGCCCCAGCCCCGCCGGCAGCACCGACCCCGGCGGCCGCCGCGATGGAGGCGGCGGGTGCGGCCGAGTCCCGTTACCCG